>CM072525.1:8140859-8500859 GCA_036898135.1 Oncomelania hupensis | reverse complement strand
TTAGTGCTACACCAAACCTCCATTTGCTATGGTTTTTCTGTTAAATTGCTACACCACAACCCGAAAGCCCCTTGACAGGTATGTAGTAGTAGTAGTAGTAGTAGTAGTAGTAGTGGTAGTGGTGGTAGTGGTAGTAGTAGTAGTAGTAGTAGTAGTAGTAGTAGTGGTAGTGGTGGTAGTGGTAGTAGTAGTAGTAGTAGTAGTAGTAGTGGTGGTGGTGGTGGTAGTAGTAGTAGTAGTAGTAGTAGTAGTAGTAGTAGTAGTAGTAGTAGTGGTGGTGGTGGTAGTAGTAGTAGTAGTAGTAGTAGTAGTAGTAGTAGCAATAATAATAATAATAATAATAATAATAATAATAATAATAATAATAATAATAAGATTATTATTATTATTATTATTATTATTATTATTATTATTTCGCTCATAAAACAGCTTCAAAGCGTAGCAATCTGTACATGTAAGCAACGTGCACGTTTACATGTTACACACAACATACTCTTACATACACACACACACACGCACACACACACACACACACACACACACACACACACACACACACACACGCGCGCGCGCGCACCTTTATCACTCGAACATGTGATTCAAAGACAGCGAAATGGCAATTATTATTGTTATTATTATTATTATTATTATTATTATTGAGGATTTTTTTAGCGCACTTATCTCGCCGTAATTGACCAGACTCTAGGCGCTGGCCGATATCATACAGGATCTAACTCAAACCGCCTGAGACGCCCAACCGCAGCCTTTGGGCGCATGGTCTGAAGCCCGGACAACTGAGCACTATCCTGGTCAGCCAGGGATGGGGGAGAAGGACCAAGTGCATGCTAGGTGTGTTCTTGTTACCGGCACTCACCCGTCTAGGATCTTGAAAGTCCGTTATGATGGAATGTATGCGACACACAGACTAGACCTCGGTTTATACTCTCATCCGAAGGAGTAGGAAAACAGGAGTAAAGTGTCTTTCCCATGGACACAACACAATGGCCCGGACAAGGCTCGATCCCGGGACCTTCAGATCCGCAAGCCAAAGCGCTACCATTAGACCACCGTGCCTCTCTTATCGAACAATCCACAATTAAAACAAAACTTGAAGGGCAAAGCCAAAATGACTCACATGCTCCTTATGGAACTTGCAATATTTAACATGAAAATGAGTGCCCAGAAAAAAATATTGAAACGGTGTCATTAAAATGCAAAGTAATACCTACTTTGATCTTCTATATGCACTTGACCTTGAGATGACCTTGACCTCCTGCTCCAAATACACTCACGTGCTGTCAAATAAACTTCAACGAAAGTTATATAATGACCCCCAAAAATGACATTGGGATGACCTTGACCTTCAGTGACCTTGACAATGGGATGATCTTGACTTTCACATGACCTTTCATGCTCATGTACGTTGAAATGACCCAATGTTGTTGCGTACCATTCTACTGCACGATGACATAATTGTGGTATATTTTTGCAAGGCCTAAAATGACCTTGAGCTTCAAGATCAACGCAAAAGGCGGAACATACATGAAAGATCAATATATTATCTCTAAATACAACAAGTTTGGACTTCATATCTCTCATAGTTTAGGGTCAAGGTCACTTCAAAGTACCTATACTAACCGACTAAGAACAGCTCCAGTGACCTTGATCTTGGATTGAGGATGACCAAATTTGCATAGGATCGACGAATGTAGTGGAAGAGGTAAGAACATGGACAGTTTTTTACGCGCTAATAACCTGACTGATGTCCAAACATGTGTTGGAAGCCGTGTTTACAGGTCTTTAATCCTCAAACGACCTTGAACATGACTGACCTTGATAGGGTTCTGCAGCTCCATTGCGGCATATAATTCGCATTGCAACATAGCGTCATAACAGACATTAACCTCCAACGACCTTGAACTTGACTGACCTTGATGGGGTCCTGCAGCTCCTTGGTGACGTCGATGCGGGCGAAGGCGACCACAGCAGCCAACGACCTCTTCAGCTCCAGCACCCAGTGAAGTTCGCATAGCAGCTCGCGGTATGCAGTCTCCATGACAAGGCGGCTGAAGGCCGAGGCACATGCCTCATGCCTCGCAAGGTCGTCCTTTTCTGCCTAAGAGGAAAAGAAAGGAACCTGAACGCTCTGCTCAGGACTATAATATTAATTGGGCCGTCTTTTGAAAGCAAACGTGTGCTTTTCATTTGTTTTCGTACAGAGGACAACTCTCTGTCTAGAACGTTAGCTGTTCATGCTCAAGATTACTATACAAACGTCAAAGGTCCCGAACTTCGTAGACTTTTATTGGTGACAAGACAATAGGTTTTTCAATGAAGCCGAGTCCGGGGGTATAGATTTTGTTTAATCACATCGATCGTATGACATCCGAAATGAACAGATTTTGGGGGCAGTGAGGTCTGGTGCTGTACGTCCCGCTCACCAAGGGGAGTGATGTTCAATTAATTACCTCTCACTCCCCAGATGTAGTGATAGCCGCGGAACCACTGTCTGGCCAAGCTGGCAGGAAGTTACTTGCATATGGCCTCTCCTACATTAATGTGTCCATAGCAGCACCCACTACTGGTCTACCAGTTTGGTGCCCCTGTTACCACCAAGCCTGCTATGGGGGCGACTGAGTACCTGGCAGGATAACCAGGTGGGGCTGGATGAGATGGGCCACATCCAGTCTTGTGCACGGCCTCGAGAAGGAAAACTCGCTAAAACCGAATGTCCCAACGAAGACGGAGTGCTGCTGACTATACCCCCTGGGTATTGTGTGGGAGTCCAAACGAGCGCACACGCTACCAGAAAAATGGACAATGCCTCAGATGGATATTTCGACATGGTGTCGTCCCCGTGGACCAAAGCCAGGCGGGGACGGTGCCGGGCCCTCTGCCTCAAAGGGGCCCGCCTTAGCGACTGGCGGCTCTGCTGACCTGCGAACCAGGGGGAGGCAGAGTAGAGCGACTGGTCCACAACCAACAGCTGTGACAGGCCTACGTGTGGTGCAGTGGAATGCGGAAGGCATCCAGAACAAGAAACCAGAGCTTCAAGCCTTCCTAAGAGACAACAAGATCGACGTCATCTGCATCCAAGAAACCCATCTCACAGAAACCCGGAGATTCTTTGTCAGAGGTTACGACACCTACAGGCGAGACAGACCCTCAGGGCACAAAGGCGGAGTCATGACCCTCGTCCGACAAGGAATCCCCTCAGTGCTTACAGCGCAGACAACCGGAGAACTAGAGCTCCTGACAATTCAACTCTTTCTTCAAGGAGAAGAATTTTTCATCAGCAACTGCTACAGCCCTACAACATCGAGGCTCGACCTGCACACCATCCAGGCAGCAGAAGAGAGGCATCTCATCACCGGCGACTTCAACAGTCACTCACCGGCTTGGGGCTACAGCACAACGGACTCCAGGGGAGAAGAAGTCCAGGACTGGATGATGGACAACGAGCTGATCCTGATCAACCAACCAGAGGATAAGCCGTCGTACTACTCCAGAGCATGGAAGAGCACCTCCACCCCTGACCTTGCCATGGCCACAGAGGACATTGAGAAGCGGACCACCAGAACAGTCGGCAGTCAGCTAGGTGGCAGTGACCACCTCCCCATCACACTCCTCATTGCAGATGCAGCAACTGCACCAGAGTACTGCAGGAAGAGAGCCAGCTGGAACTTCAAGAAGGCCAACTGGGGACAGTACCAACAGCATGCCGAAGACCTTCTCAATGTCACCTTCACAGAAGACATCAACCAGAATGTCAAGAACCTCACCTCCGCCATTCTGACTGCTGCCAAGAAAGCTATTCCTCGTGGCTTCAGGAGGGACTACAAGCCTTACTGGAGCAAGAGGCTGGCAGATCTCCACCAGAGACTATCAGAGGCCAGAGAAGCCATGGAGCAGAACCCCTCCCCAGAATCAACCACGGAGCACAGCAAGATCAAGGATGAGTTCTCTGCTATCAAAACCAAGGAACTCCAAGAAAGCTGGAACGAGAAGACCTCAACTCTGAGCCTGGACAACAACACCAGCAAACTGTGGCAACTCGTGAAGGCCCTGAACGAGGACACCACAGCAGCATATGGAACCACCGTGCTTGAGGAGAGTGGCACCTACCACACTGGCAAGAGAGCTGCAAACCTTCTGGCTGAAGCCTTCAAGGCTGAAAGCACCATCAATGTCCCTCCACAACGAAGGAAAGAAGTAGAAGAGCAGCTTCAAACCAAGCTCTGCCTGCAGAACAATGCCCACCCCCCATCTATGACATCTGACTTCTCCCTGGGAGAGCTCAACGATGCTATCAGGCGACTCAAGCCCAAGAAAGCTCCAGGCAAAGATGGAGTCTGCAACGAGCTGATCAAGCATCTTGGGCCAGCCGCCAAAAACAAATTACTGGAGCTCTTCAACCAGTCGTGGCGGTCAGGCGTCTTCCCCTCAGCATGGAAGGAAGCCATCATCATCCCCATACTCAAGAAAGGAAAGGACCCCAAGAGTAAGTCCAGCTACAGACCCATCAGTCTTCTGAGCTGCCTCGGCAAGACCCTTGAGCGTATGGTCAATAAGAGACTAGTGTGGCACCTGGAATCGAACAACCTGATCACCAAAGAACAGACCGCCTTCAGGAAGAACAGAAACACCGAGGACCAGCTGGTGTATCTTGCTCAGTCAATAGAGAACGCCTTCCAGCAGAAGAAGAAGGTCATCGCCACTTTCATAGACCTCTCCAAGGCCTTCGACAAGACATGGAGGGAAGGCCTACTCCTGAAGCTATTGACCGCAGGTGTCGCTGGCAACTTGTTCAAGTGGATCAGAAGCTTCCTGGCACACAGAACGGCAAGGGTTAAGCTCAACGGCAACTTCAGCTACACAGTAAAGATCAGGGAAGGAGTCCCACAAGGAGGAGTGATCTCCCCAACTCTGTTCGTCGTTTTCATCAACGACATCACCAAGAACCTCTCTCGACACATCAGCCGCGCCCTGCATGCCGATGACGTCGCAATGTGGAACGCTGCCGAGTCCACTCCCACTGCTGTCGTCAGGATGCAAGAGGCTCTCAACAGCATCTCCAGGTGGGCAAGCGACTGGTGTGTCACCATCAACAGCCTGAAAACAGTAGCCACCTGCTTCTCACTCTCCAACACCAAAGAGACCCTGAAGCTGAAAGTCGGCAACCAAGTGATACCGGAGGAGGAAACTCCAACGTACCTCGGTGTCAAGCTCGACAGGAGGCTTACCTGGAGTCCTCACATCCAGGAGATGGAGAAGAGAGCAACCAGAAGATTAGCCCTAATGAAGAAGCTCTCGGGCACAAAGTGGGGTGCCAACAGCAGAATCCTCAAGCAAGTGTACACCGGCAACGTCCGTCCTGTGATGGAATACGGTTCAGCAGCATGGTCCACAGCAGCCAAGAGCAACACCAGGAGACTGGCCAAAGTACAAAGCGGTGCCATGAGACTCATCACAGGAGGACTGAAAACAACACCCATCCACAAGCTGGAAACAACAACAGGACTCCTTTCCCTGGACCAAAGACGAGAAGAAAAAGTTCTGATCCAACATGAAAAACTACAGAGGCTGCCCTCACACCCAGCCCACCAATATCTACAACAGCCAACCAAGAACAGGCTGAAGCGGGATAGCTTCATCCATCAGGTCAAGAAGCTGGCGGCTGCCGTCCCAGACCTCCCAGCAGAACGAGAGCTCCTCCAGGACGCCGAGGACTGGGACACCCCGACTACCGAACTCATGTTCTGCCCTGACGTCCCAGGAGTGAGGTACAAGGGCGAGCAGTCAGAGGCTGCACTACGCTCCCTCACTCTGGAGCTCCTGGACCTGAAGTATCCCAGGCCCATGTGGATCCATGCATACACGGATGGATCCTCTGATGCAGCCGTCAGCAACGGAGGCAGCGGACTACACCTGCGCTTCACCGATGGAAGCACCCTCTCCAGATCCCTGCCTGCTGGAGCCCGGTCCACCAACTACAGGGCTGAGCTCACTGCTCTTCATGAGGCTGCCCGGCTCCTTGCTGCAGAAGCGCCCGCCTCAAATATCGTCTTCCTGTCTGACTGCCGCTCCATCATCGAGAGCCTGCAGTCGCCCAGTGAACAGCTGGAAAGAGACACACAGCGCCTGTTGATTGCCCTCTCTCAATACACGAAGGTAGCAGTCCAGTGGATACCTGCTCACTGTGGTCTGTCAGGAAACGAGGAGGCGGACAGGCTGGCCAAGTCGGGCAGCAAAATGGAGCAGCCACACCCCCCAGTCTCTTATAAGGAAGCCAAGACTCTGGTCAAGCGGCACTTCCAGGCAACCTGGGCCACCCAGCATGACCCTCCATCTGACGACCAGATGGCACACCTCCAGCGCCATGAACAGACCACAATTTTCCGGCTACGAACTGGTCACTGCCGCCTGCGTTACCACATGCATCGCCTAGGCCTGTCACACACCCCTGACTGCCCGTGTGGAACAGACCTCCAGACCCCAGAGCACATCCTGCAGTCCTGCCCCCAGTACCAGAATGCCAGGACACAACTCTGGCCTGCAGGACAGACGCTGGACGTAAAACTATGGGGCTCCAAGCAAGACCTCGAAACCACTGCCCGCTTCATAAGTATGACAAACCTGGACATCTGAGGCCCCATTTGGAGGAACGCAGAAGAAGAAGAAGAAGAACAGATTTTATCAAAGAACTATTTTACGACCGTTCTAGATCAACAAATGGGAATCTATACTCGTTTGGGAACTTGAAACGTATTTGTGATGTGTATACTGGGAGGGAATAGGAAATTGTACTTACAGCTGAGCCTTCAGGATCATCCCAGGTCTTCAAACATTTGGACAGGGTGACAGGAACACAGCTGTCCCAGTCCAGCAGAAAAGGGGCCACAATGGTTGGATAGAAAGGATACGGTACGTGTGACCAGTCCTTCACGCACCCTTGCACTCTGGGGAAATAACCCAAAGGCATTAGCAACAATGATAACTCAGGGCCGGGGCTGCAATGTGGGAGTCAATCACCGCTAGTTTAACCATCACCGTGTGTTGCTGTTTTTATTCGCCAGGAACACTTACTGTCCTGAATTGTCCACCCGCAGTAGATCAATCAAGGTCTGTTGGTACCCCATGCTCCCTGCCTTGGCATGGAGAGGTGGACTATACAAGTGAACACTGGCTTGGATGGGATAGAACAACACAAAGTAGAAACTTTAATAGACTGTAGCTCCGATATTAGATGGAGGGAAATTATTCATTTGAGCTTCTACACACTCGCTTGAGGGTTACAGAAGATACCAACGTAATCCCCCAACAATTCATATCACCATACTTCCAAATGTACAGTACGTCACAGAGTAGAAACTATGTGAGAACGGGGTACACAGAGCATCGAACAATATTTGCACAAAATATCTTAAGGTGATACTCTGTCCATGTTAATCAGACATGTAAATAAATACATAATTGCATGCACCTGCTGGAAAATTGTGCTACAGCCTGGGTCATGAAGGTAATCGTTTTCCAATCGTTTCCAATCGCTGACTTCAGTTGTTGGAGACCCACAGTGCTAGATTTGTCTCCGACTATTGGCCTGTTCCAAGACACGTCTCTCCCTCTGCTGTCCTTACTGTCTGAAACTGTGTCCGGTTCTTCGTCAGTAATGGTCACGGGGGCTACACGGCCAGTACACGATGTATTGCTTTCATAGACTATGTCTCTTTCTTCTCCAGACGATCTGAAGGAAGAAGGTATTTCAAGGAGTATCTCTTGTTCATCCAGTGTGAAAGCTCCGCCCTTGTGATGAATAGGAGCGGTTTGTTTCATCTCCATCCAATCATCATCTGCCCCTTCATCTTCATCGCCATTATTGTGGCTAGGAGGTCTGTTGGAGGAGAAGTCGGTGACATCACCTGAAACAAGGGGCGCTCCGGGAGGTCTGAAGTCAAAGGTCATGGAGTCAATAGAACCGTAGGAGTCGGTAGGCTGGGGTTTAGGGAGGTTCAAATCAGCTTCCATGTACAGACGATTGATGGTGGCCATTGGGATGCGTCCAGAGGTCGTGCCCGCTCTGCAACACAACACCATGATACAAGAAGTTAATTTCCATAATATTACTTTTTTCCTCTATTAGTATTTCGGTGAATCATATACCATAAGAAAACTAATGTAAACTGCCACATTAAAATCAGTATGTGCGTTAAAAGTTAGCTACATGATAATCTGAACTAGATCATGGGTCTCCGTTTGATATGTGGTTGTAGCATGTCCCTAGAAGAAGTTGAGGCAGCAGTGCAATCGCTGAAGAAGGGGAAGTCAGCGGGAGTGGACAACATACCCGCAGAATTGCTTCAAGCAGGAGGAGAAGCAATGATTGACGCCCTCAGCATTTTCTGTAACAAGATCTGGCAGAGTGGGGAATGGCCTACACCATGGACCCAGTCGCTTGTCATCACTCTTTCCAAAAAGGGTAACCTTCAGGAGTGTGAAAACTACCGCATAATCAGCCTCATCAGCCATCCCAGCAAAGTCCTCTTGAATATAATACTCAGCAGGTTGAAACCCCAATCTGAACAAATCATAGCGGAAGAACAGGCAGGATTCAGGGCAGAGCGAAGTACTAATGAGCAGATTTTCAACCTCAGAATAATCTGGGAGAAATACCTAAAGCATCAACAACATCTATATACGATCGTATGTGTTTGTAGACTTCAAGAAAGCGTTTGACCGAGTCCGGCATTAGCTCTGTTGGCAACCATGAGAGTGTGCTACATCAGCATTAACATTACTGAAGTCATCAAAAACCTGTATGACAAGGCTACCAGTGCAGTTTTCCAGAAAGAGCGCCATCGGGAATTAGTTCAGAACAACAATCGGCGTGCGTCAAGGATACCTACTCTCTTCAACCTTCTTCAACATTTTCCTGGAGCGCATCATGTCAGAAGCCTTTGCAGATCACGAAGGCATCCTCAGCATAAGGGGGTAGAGCGATCTCCAACCTCGTGTTGTGCATGCCATTAATGGATTGGCTGGAGAAGAACAAGAACTTGAACAGCTAATACAGAGGCTTGACACCACCTCCATAGCCTCTGAAATGGAAATAACTACAGAGACGACCAAAATGATGACCAACAACACCAATGGCATCAACACGGACATCAAAGTCCAAGGCCAATTCCTCAACACAGTGCATAGCTTGAAATATTTATGAGCCATTGTATCAGACAATGGGTCCCCACAGGAAGTCTTCTCCAGGATCGCTCAAACAACTGCTGCCCTTACAAGATTGAAGCCCATTTGGAAAGTCAGGACCACCAGTCTACTCTCTAAGGTAAGGCTGCAGCGTTCCCTTGTCATTTCCATCTTCCTATAAGCTTGCGAAATATGGACACTCACAGCAGACCTACAACGAAGAACACAAAGCATGGAGATGAGGTACAACAGAAAACTTCTGGACATTTCCCATACCCAGCACATCACCGACGACGAAGTCCGACGGATCATCACAAAAGCCATTGGACAGCACGATGACCTGCTCACAGTGGTGAAGAAATGGAAATACGATGGTATGGCCACGTCACCACAGCTTCAGGTTTTTGCATAGACGATCCTGCAAGGCACGGTGCACGATGGCAGAAGAAGAGGGAGACAGAAAAAGAGGTGGGGTTACAACATTCGAGAATGCACTGGCTTGAGAGTGGGCGATGCCATGAGGTTGCTGAGGACAGAGAAAGATGGAGTACGCTGGTTAAACGATAATCAGTGGTGCCCCAATGACTTTCGAGTTGGGATAGGATAGGTTAGGATATTACATAATAATCATAAAAACAGATGATTAATAATAAACACCTGCTGGTGGAAATCACTACGTACGATGAACGGACTATTGCATGGCCACGATGACAAGAATTAAACTAAGTTCAAAAAGAAAGAGAAAACATCAGGAGTGGAAGAGAATAACATGCAAGAAAGTAACATATATTCAAGCCGAGAACAAAAACAATAGTAGTACCCCTTAATTATCTTCAAACGCCGCCATCATTGTCTTGGTATCACTAATGGCACCATGCACACGAAGTTAACTAAGAAAGACGTGGGTCTTCAGAAATAATCAAAATGAACAGATACCTCAAACATAATAACTATATAGAGACATCACAGTATACTTTACCTGGAGATGATAAACTTGAGAATCCCTCTCTTGATGTCTTTAGTGTCGTTCGCCAGGGATTCCCTGTCTGTCCCTTGGTGGCGCTTCTTGATGTTTTTGCTTACAATGTTGAACACGATTCTGTAAGCAAACTCCTTAAGGTGGCAAAAGGCCACTGCATAGGCCTGACAGAGCTCTCGATCGCAGCAGTATGTCTTGGAACGAGAGAGCGGAGCGGTGACTTCGTACACGACCAGCCTGGGAAACGTGATAAACTGGGCACACAGGTTGTCCAGACGTTTTGTCAGGTTCTGCTGCTTCTGTTTGGACAAGAACTGAAGTAGGTTCTTCACCAAGGGGTTGGTCTTCAGTTGTTCGATGTTCTTGCGTGTCAGGGAGAATGCATCGCCGATGAAACCAAGAGCATTGGTGTCTGCGCCAGATGCGGGGAGAGCCGCTCCCAATGTGACAGCGTTGTTGGTGGCGTCAAGAACTGGGCGCTCTTTGCTGTCTTCGTCTAGGGTTCCCTGTCCTCTTTTCAAACCGCTGTTGTTGTCGTCTATTTCCGATGTTTGCTCTAATACCCTTTCCACGACGTTCTGTTTGGTGCCAGGGAGTTTGTATTGGCACATTTCAGCAGAAACACTCAGTTGTTCGACGCCTTTCGCACTTCCAGTCAGCGTTTTAGTCACGCCTCTTGAAGTTTGTCCCCCCATCATGGCATGTTCTGTGACTTGAGAGAACGCGCCATGCTCTACAGTGAGCCCACGTTCGTTGGAATTCACATCAATCTCGGCGTCTTCATCATTTAAAGCCGAAGTGTTGTAATCCACAGAGGAGGCGTTTCGATCTTTAGCCTTCCTCGCACCCACGTCAGATGGTCCTGGCAGCAGGCCCCCAATTGACTGCTGCAGCATCCTGCCTCCTGAAACTACGTTGAAGAAACATAATAAATTGATCTTGTATGGCGCTTTTCTCAGCTCAAATATATCAAATGTGCTGAAGGCGCTGGGCGGAAACAGAAACTAACTCTCCACGTTCGACCTGCCAGTCATTTTAAAGGAAGTTAGTGAGCCTGTAAAGTCGCGTGGCTTAGATTTCCCCAGGAAAAAAGAAACACGCAGGCACAATCACGTTCTACATCTCTCACAAGCTATTACATAATACATGTCATGTGGTCAGATTTCGGGTAAGGAGAAAGCAGCATCACGGAAGGGAGCCTAGGTCTGAAGACGAACGTTTTGATTGCAATCACAATGACAGTGAATGTTTCAAGTCATGATCTGAATGGGAAGATTGACGGTTTGGGTCGTCAGTAGTCACACTTAAACGTTTGATTTTGGTAAACATGCGCACTGTCACTGTGTATAAACAAAAGCACAAGAGTTTGTTTATTTGTTTGTTTGTTTAATTCTGTTAAACATTTTCTTCTTTTTTTTTTTTTGTTTAACATAAATTTATTCAACAAACAAACCAGATATTAATACAAGGCAAAACATCAGGGCGCACAAAAGCACAAGGCTTAAATAAGTGCTACCCAAATAATAATAATGTGTCAAAATATCACTGGCGGACGACAGGAAACAACAACAGAACATTGATAGAAATACAAGAAATTAAATAAAAAGAATTTTTTTTGTCTAAAGCACAAGAGTTGTTACCATTGCTACGTCGAAAGTCAAAATGTGTGAAAAGCAGCGGCGAAGAATGTTTGCATTACACGGTAGCATATCATTTGTCAAGTTCAAAAAAAAAAAGACGACATCCTATAAACATTCAATTGACTGTACCATCTCTATTACTTCACAGGTATTTTTCACACTCAAACGTTCCTATCGGGCCGGTCTTAGAATTATTTGCCATTTTCTCTAGATGACGTGAACAAAGAAGCGCGTTTCATCGATTCCCATGCTGAATGACTCGCAATCAGTTCGTCGAACTTGGGGCATGTTTTAAATGTGGAAAATCATCGCAAATCACGCTTCGAACTGATTTGACTGGGATGATTCGGTGATGTCTCACGAAATCAGTCATGACTCAAGTCATGATTTTCCCTATGATTGCAATCAAAACGTTCGTCGTCAGACCTGAGCTTAACAACAGGTTCACTGTCGTAACATCAAATAAATCCATAACGTCATTAAAATCATGTCAACCGAACCTGCGGCTTGCAGAACTGCAGGTAGAATCGTGGAAGCTTGCTCTCTACGTGCAGCCATCTGCTCAGCAACGAGTGCATGGTCTCTGTCCTTCATCTTTTCCAGTATGTCCGTCACTCTCAAGATATTCACCTCATCGTTTTTACTTCTCCACGACACCTGCCTAAAACCCAGCAAACACATTCTCTGTTACCTGTAGTTTCCATGGAGAGCGCTAGTCTTATACCCGCCTACGTAAACAAAAGTTTCATCCACGACATTGGGAAAAAACCTTTCTATACCTGTTATTCAGTTCCCTGCCTTTGGAATTTCTCGTCTTCACACTCGACATTCATGAAGATAGTAGTTGCAAGTCAAACTGTGACGCTTTTTATAGGACTTGACCATAACGTTCATGACTGAGACTGATCGAGTCCTTTAAGGTGACCGTGAGGCGACACAGTCTTACCTGGATTTCTGTTCCTGGTCTGGGAAAAGCTCGTCTTCAGCCTGTGTCTTCATGATGCCGGTAGGAGCATACTGAGATGCCTTCCATGCGTTGATGATCACTCGCATGATAGAGAAATACGTCATGGAAACCAGATGACAGTTGTCCGACTTGTCTGAGCCTGCTAACGGACCTTTTTTGTAGCCCGTCTAAAAGGACAAAACGCGAGATTTGGGTAAGCAGCATCGTGTCTGGAGAGAGGTGGCACTGGTGCTTAATTTGTGCGTGAGGCGAGGAACTGAAAATGAGGTATACTGGTGTATAATGTTTGCGATGAGCGTGATAGATATAACAGCGGATCGTTGTGTAATCTTGATAAATATCATGCATTCTGCACCTGCTGGAATTCCTTGTTGGAGGTGATACAGATGTGTCATTGTATTGTACTGTTTGGTATTGTTATACTGAAAGAGAATAACTGTGCTTATGCACCTTCATTCTATCATAATAACTGTGCCTATGTACCTTCGTTCTATCAGAATAACTGTGCCTATGTACCTTCATTCTATCAGAATAACTGTGCCTATGTACCTTCATTCTATCAGAATAACTGTGCCTATGTACCTTCATTCTATCAGAATAATAATAATAATAATAATAATAATAATAATAATAATAATAATAATAATAATAATAATAATAATAATAATAATAATAATAAAAATAATAATAATAATAATAATAATAATAATAATAATAATAATAATAATAATAATACAGGATGCTATACGCGCCTTTCCCCAAATCATTCAGGCTCAAAGCGCGGCGATCTATACCAACATACACGCTCACCTGTCTCATCCACCCTCACACACACCAAATACACATCCATCACTCAAACAGGTGGTGTAAAGGCAGGAAGATCGCTATTAGAAGACGGAAAGAAAATCGAATTTTTATTTTTGAAATATTTATATTGACTGCGTCCTGTACCATTATTGAAGGGAGGGAGGAAACCGGAGTGCCCGGAGAAAACTCTCGGTGACCTCAATAGTCTCGTACCCAAGTCACATACGTTCGCCCCTTCGAACCCGTCCCTTCGAACCCGCGACCTTCGGCATAGGAAACCGGCCACTTATCCACTGCGCCACGAGGCCACCCCTTGACGAATAACTGTGCCTGTGTACCTTCATTCTATCTCGTAAACTAAGTAAGCTTAATGTGCAACAAAGCAATTTAACATAGTGGGAAAGAACATACAGACTCGGCAGAGAAAAACTAAACGAAAAAAAACGCCAAGAACAACTTTAAGAAGACCAGCGTTAGGTTAGTGCCATTCTGAACCACTCACATCTAACACAACTGTGTGCAGGTGAAACGACAATCAATGTTAGTATTAGAGAAAGAGAGAGAGACAGACAGACAGACAGACAGACAGAAACAGAGACAGACATGGAAAAACAGAGACAGAAAGAAAAAACAATAATCGTTAACAAACGTTGTGGGTTCAGTTCTGACTTCACAAACTTGCTTGTTCACCCCCGATCTCGGTTTCTATGCACATTAAGCAAACACACATTACAATTAATTGAGGGCCCTGGTAGTTCAGTCGACAGTTTCTTAGGCCGATGGTCGCGGGTTCGATTCTGGCTATGGGCAAACTTAAGAGACTCAGGTACTAGACTACCGAGGGTTTTCTCCAGGTGCGACGGTTTCCTCCTTCCCACTCAATAATGGTGTTGGATGCAGCCAATCTACAATTTGGAATACACAATTTTTATTTCCATTCCGCCTTCTAATAGCAATTCCTCTGCCTTCACACCACATGTTATTTACTAAACACACACAAACTTTCAAACTACCTGAGAAAACCACAGGTTGCTTTCACTGTTGTTTAGGGTGTTCAAAAGGTGCTCCAATCCTCCTGTGTCGATCTTCTCCAGCTCCATCCGGGCGACTGCCTCGCTGAGCATGCGCACTACCAGAGAGGCCAGCCATTGGTTGACGAGAATAACCATGATTCGAACCGTTTGCTGCGTTTCTGGCACAGCGCGCAGAGCATTGACAGCACGACGAACGTTGTGACCCAAACTGTCGGAGTAGTCCGATATATTCGCTCCCCTGAAAACAAGTTGCCATTATTAAGCTGCACTGGATTTGAGTTATTTGTAACAAGAGGGCCTGTTTACCCTGCACACTTTGAGATTTTGCTTGTTTAGTCAGTTAGAATTAGAAGGTTACTTTTAGTCTCTAGCAGACGACAGACGGGATCATGCGTAACAGTTGTAGCCTGACGCCCGCATAGCTAGGGACATCATCGCAGCTGACGGTAGAAGGCTTTGAATTTTACAGCCACTCAGATTTCTTCAGCCTATCAGAACACAGCACCGGTAGGTAGAACCAGTTCTGACTGGGTAGGCCAAGGCTATGTGGAGGGTCATTTGTGTTGAAAGCTTAAGGCAGTACACAGCTACTTCCTAGCAGAAATCTCTCCACTGATAGACCAGGGAAGCAGTGCTTGTTGAATATCCGAATTCAATCAAGTAGCCACGGCCTGACATTGTCAAACAAATGAGCAGGCGGTATATCGTGAGCCCAAATCAGCAAAGAACAGAACCTAATCTACGCTTAGAGTTGGTTGCCGAGGCATCTACAGCATTGTGCGCATAGCCCACCCGTCGAACACTCCAGGACAACACAGCGTGTCAAGGAATCAACAGCAACACAGCTCTTCGGACACTGAGCTAAATACACAGCCTTCAGTGCACCAAATTCTGTATAAACAGGACCACAGTAGTCCACTCGTCAAGATCTGACCATTAGGGCAGAAAGTATCCAGTGCCCGATGATGGGAAAGTAGCTGCCTAGACTATCAGCGAGCGAACCATTTGCATTAACATTTGAACTTTTAAGTTAGTTTCGTACTTCGAAGATCGTGTATAGAATAGAATAAATAAATGTGTGATTTTTACTGTTATCAAGTGGCTGGACTACATATGATTCATAGCTGTGTGAAAGCTAGTGTGACAGTGATCTTTTACAATTTTTCTATCTATCCCTGTACCCCAGCCTAAACACAGACCGAGCTAAACAAATAAATGTATTAAGGTAATTTACCGGGTGATTCACTAGCGGTCCCCATAGAATAAGACTAAAGGGTTACAGCATTCCATTGTGCAGAGCCCAGAAACAATAAAAAAAAACCGTCACATTATTAAACAAATCTCTTTTAGCCGGACACACTGCAAACAGGTAGGCAATAAGCCACAGGGCTAACCGAAAAAAACGAGTGAAAAGCAAGCAATCAAACGATTCAAAAAATAAAATAAAAAATAAAAAATCCCTAGACCAACGAAACAGGAGCCAACCAGACAAAACTAACCAAAGGCAAACCAAGCTAAATCAGAGAAAACAAGCCAAAAGAATGTAAAAGGTCTGTGACTTTAGAGCAAAATCTCACCTGATTGGCAAGTGCTTGACCCAAAGGCAAAACTGGCAGTAGGCTCGTGGCTCCTCCGAAGACATGTTAATCGTTTTGATCTCGGACCCCGCAACAGCATGAGGGCCTGTGAAGAGTATAGGACCGCTTCCCGGAGACTTGTCCGTTTTGTCGTAATAGGTACTGGCTTCCTCCAAAAGCTTGGGCCGTGCATTCATCTTGTATGACGTCTTGGACAGGCGAATGGAGTATCTACGATATTGGAAGGGATTGTTAATAGCATTTCAACTTAGGGACAAGATACATTACATTAAATTACATAATTGTTGCTTTAGGTCCAGCGGACTCTTCCGAGCCAAATCAGGACCGGACAACCCCCAATCCGCATAAAAGATCTGCCGAAACAACCCTAGAAGGAAAACTGAATGCCCTAAACCAGCCAGTCACTTTACAATAAAGACATCCCACGCAGGGGACGCTGAGGCTGCACTCTAATTTATCGAACCCCCGTTTACAAAAACAAAATAGAATACAAACATCATTATAAATTATCAACAAAACATATACATATAAAATGCCTACATTGCTAAATAATAACATCATAGGAAGCCCTAGTGACCACCTGGCAGAAAGCGTCCAATATTCCCAAGCTGATCCAACAGACCTCATACACAAACAAGGAGTCTTGTTTCGGAAGAGTTTTCAAGAAAAAAGGTAGGTGACTGGTCTAGCGAAGAAGAAGATAGTATAGCAGATTGATAGAACAGAGCAGGACTGAGAAAGAGCAAATGAGAAAGACAGCGACAGTGGGAATTTAAAGCACTAAATTTCCAGAAAGTGGGGATACTATTTATACTGAAACCCCCGGCACCCCAACGGGGATGGGACAAGATACAAGATCACATTTGTCCAAATGCATTTACACTGGGAATTGTGTTGTCCGACGGCGTGCAAAGAAACACTAACGCATAACTTAAGACATACATTCATCCAAATGATCACAATGGAGCATGCAGAAACTAGTCATAGTGCATCATGAACTGTCCTTGCACAGCACTTTTCCAGCCAACAGAACTGCTCTAACAGCCTGTCATAGTGCATCATGAACTGTCCTTGTACAGCACTTTTCCAGCCAACAGAACTGCTCTAACAGCCTGTCATAGTGCATCATGAATTGTCCTTGTACAGCACTTTTCCAGCCAATAGAACTGCTCTAACAGCCTGTCCAGAACAGCGTCTAACTCTAAATCAAGTCGCTCGTGGCACCAACTTGCTGCGCAGCGTCTAACACCCAAGACCACTGAGCGATCTCTTGACGTCATGATGACATTTGGAGCTCTTTACTAAGGTCCTAAGGGTACCCTTGAACTGTATGTGAGCGTTTCATTGATAATATGATGACCATTGTATGTGAAATGAACATCCTCAAGGAGATACCTTCAATACTCAAGGTCACAACCTTCTGGTGATCAAGATTATTTAGCTTTAAAAGAGAAGTGTTGGGTTAATATGATATACTCATGAATGGCCAGAGTTTGGTCGAAACTACCACCAAAGTCTGTTTCGACCACAGCCAATAACTGTACTCCGAAATAATAAAACAACATATTTTAACATAACAAACACGCCTACCAGCAGATATCAATATGTCTGATCTGATCAGATATCTGATCAAATTATGACATCTGATCAAAAGGTTTTATCATCTCAACAGCTAAATGATATGAACCACTATCGACACAACGTCAACGTTAGTTTTCAAAGGCGCGAACTTCACATACAGTCTATTATAGAAACATGCTCAACTACCCAGTACAGAAGTAGTACAAGCATATGTGTGGGAACAAGCGCTGCTGCTGGGGCAAGTCACTGTACGCCGTTCAAACGAGCTACCGAAGTAGTGAGCAGGCCGCAGCAGAGGTACAGCATGTAAGCCCTGCATGGAGCTTTGTGCTTTACAAGAGAACTGAAAAAAAAACACGTAAAGCCACTGCAGCCTACCTTAGCATGTCCACAGCGGCTTTCTTGGCGAATTTTATAATCGCTTTCTTGTTATGGAAGAAAGCGTCGGTCTCGTCCTCTCCCTCCTCTAAGCTTTCGTCGTCTTCACCTCCATCCGATAACGACGATGCTGACACATACTCCTCTGATTCTTGGTCCTCCGGGAATAAATTCTTCATGCTTCTGCAAACGTGACCATGAACAAGTCTTCCTCAGATATTGTTTTGGAATAAAATGCAACAATACACTGCGACTTTATTCCAGAAAAACCCCGAATGTTACTGAAGCCGCTGGCAGAGATCTAGCACCAGCCGCCAAGGCGCCTGCGTGATGCTTGATGTGCATGATCGCAAGCCACTGACAGCTGCGTGATCCTGAACAACCGAGAGGGAATGGGACCAAGTTCAGGCTGGGTGTGTTTAACACGACTGGGATATGACGGAATGCATGCGTGCCCAAATTACGCCTCAGTTTATACTCTCATCTTTCAAATAAAGAAAGAGAACCTACTGGAATTCCCTGGGCGGCTTGTCCCAGTTGTACACGACGTTGGCGTGCATGGTGTCAGACTTGAAGTCGTTGTGCCACAGCCCTCGCCAACGACGGTTCAGGACACGACCTTTGTACGGCCGAACGTTCAGCAGCAATAGTTCGAATTGCTGGGAAATGGAGACAGCAACAAAAATCAATTCAAAATCAACAGACCATATTAAAAGGACAAGGTATTTCAAAGATGCTTGTTCATTTTGTTTGTATTTATTTATTTTTATTTATTTATTTTTCTTAGGGCAAAACGTGAACTTGTGAAACTGCACTATTGTCACGTTGACAGATTCTATAACTGTATACTTGGTTTTTAATAGGCTTATCAGAAATCTTTCGCCACAAAATTGTGGATTATAAGCTCTTCTATAATAATAGTATCTATAGTGTACAATTTTGAGAAAATAAAATGCCTCAGAGCCACTTTAATGTCTACTCACTCACCTTAATCTGAATTTAGACCACTCATTCCTACTCGCCAATATTCAATTGGAAAGGAGAACTAATTAAACGATGAGAGGGAGGTTTCAACGAGACTTGGAAGTAAGCATTTCAAACCTAGCACAGCAACATGCAGCACACCTACTAAACTACTCATTAATCACAAAAGCAAAGAAATTGCTACATACTTAAGTAATTGCTACATACTTACTGAACTTTTTTTCTTCACAAAAGCAAAGAAATTGCTACATACTTAAGCTTTCAGTGCTTTTACAAAGGCCGTCTTCAGCACACTGACTGAGAGGACATTCCTACGTGCGACTGAACCAGGGTCTTGTAGACATGGAAGTGCATGGCATCATTTCTGTTGAGGGTTCCAGAGGGTTGATCGATCAAGTCATGAAGAAAAACAAGTTCAGTAAGTATGTAGCAATTACTTATGTAGTCATTTCTTTGTTTTGTGAAGAAAAAAAGTTCAGGAAGTATGTAGCAATTACATATGTAGCAATTTCTTTGCTTTTGTGAAGAAAATAAAACTTCAGTAAGTATGTAGCAATTACTTAAGTATGTAGCAATGTCCTTGCTTATGTGAAAAAGATAAAGTTTAGTACTTAAATATGTAGTAATTATTTTTATTTTATTTTTTGGTGAAATAAAGTTTAATACTGAAGTATTACCAGCAATATCTTTGCTTTTGTTCTCCCCCTCCCCCCCCCCCCCTCACAAAAAGTTAAGTACTGTATTTATGTAGCAACAACACATGCCAAGAGTTGTCGTCCGTGATGACGAATAGAGGGCAATATCCAGATATAGCCCCCCTCATCATTGTAACAGCTCCAAAATCATTTGGCTTTTTTCCTTTTTTTCAGTTTTTTACATTCTATTAACACAATGAATGCCATAATATACATGAACACCCACACTGCAGACAATATAAATACCTTCTTTCCGTCGGAAATATGTAACTAATATTGTATAGGGGGCTATATGTGGATATTGTCGAATAGAGTTATCCCAAAGTGTGTCCACAGAACAGCAGTATGAAATTACGCGCTATTTCTAAGCGAAAACGTATCAGAAATAAATAATGTTAACCAATAATTATTAATAAAAGCCTGTAGCTTCGGGGTTTTTGCAAAAGGAGATGTCCGCGTCCTGGTAGCTGAAATGGCAAGTGAAAAGGCGGGTTTTATAGTGATAATTGTTATTAAATAATAAGACCCCTCGCTAAAACTTTGTGTACAAATAATTGAATGCACTATTTCCATGTCAAAGCAAAAACAAAAATGAAATTCGACCGTAAAATACTTGAAAAAGTGGTTTTTAGTTCCTGCACGTAGCATCAACACATGCCAAGAGTTGTCGTCCGTGATGACAAATAGTTATCCCTGAGTGATAGGCCTAATAACTCTGAATGATAGGCCTATTTTATGCTTACACACTTTAAAATACAAATAATTTCTCATGCATGATACATTAAGTTTGAGGGTTTTTTTAATTTGTTTACAAAGATCACATCAAGGACTAACTTATTAAAGCGTTAAATTAACATTTTGTCCAATATATAAGCAGGCCATCGGCCGGTCACCTAAAATGGAAAAAGAGCTGAAAATGTTGATTCAGCGTTTTTTCTTTAATGGCTATAAAAAAAAAAAGTTTTCGACTTGTGTGAAAAAATGCATTTTTTTTTTTTTTTGCAATATACATGTTATCCTCTATTAAATATAGGAAAAAAAAAATTTTTTTTGTTGGGTTTTGAAAAAAAGCTGCGTTCTTGCTAACTTAAGTATGTAGCAATGTCGTTGCTTTGTTGAAAAGAAATGTAGTACTTAAGTATGTAGAAATAAACGCTTAGTACTTATGTATGTAGTAATTTCGTTGCTTTTGTGAGAACAAACGTTTAGTAGTGAGAAGAAAAAAAAGAACGTTAGAATGTAGCAATTTCTTTGCTTTTGTGAAAAGTTTAGTACTTAAGAACGAAGTAATTTTGTTGGTTTTGTCAAAAACCGTTTTAGTACTCAAATACGTAGGAATTTCTTTGCTTTTATGAAAAAGGTGTAGTACTTCAGTATATAGCAATTTCTTTGCTTTTATGTGAACAAAAGTTTAGTATTGAAGTATGTAGCAATCTCTTTGCTTTTGTGAAAAAAAAGAAAGTTTAATACTGGAGTGTGCAAAGATTCCTTTGCTTTTATGAAGAAACAAAAGTTTAGTCTGCATTCTGTGACGTTTACTCAAGCTGTAATTTTTTAGTATAACGGCCTGGCGTAGAGCTGAGTCCTCTATGGCCAGCAAATACAGTTACTCTGACAATGAAGCAAATAATGTTTTTTTGTTTAGGTCTGACCTGCAGAGCACCGGCGACCACTGCAGCAGTAACTTGAGTAAAGGGCAGCTCATCATAGAAGATGAACTCAAAGGTGGAGGCTGAGACAAGTCTACCCAGGAACAAGTAGCTCAGCACAAAGGTCACCAGGGACACCAGCAACAGGGTCGACTGAAATGGGAATTACAGGACAAATGCTGTCAAGACAAAAGCTCAACCATAGAACCAGATGCTCACAACATTAATTTTATTTTCATGAAAGAAATCAAAGTAGTAATAATTTTGCAAATCAAAATCGAAATAACAACTGTGGCAAACAACTGTAGACAAACGTGTGCCCAGTAAAATTGGAAATGTGGAGTTTGTGTGTAACAGTGGTGGACCTCAAACTTCGTTAGGCCTACAAATCAAGATTCTTAACTTTTTTGAAAGGCATGTGCATAAAACATTCTCTTTTTTTGTTGTTGTTTCTATTCATGTTTACTTTGTGCTTTTTGCTTTCAGGAGAGGCCCTAAATTACTTATGATGATTACAATTATCTCATGATGATTGTAATTCCTCGTGATAATTGTAATTATCTCATGATGGTTGTAATTAATTCGTGATGCTTGTAATTATCTCATGATGTTTGTAATTATCTCGTGATAATTGTAATTATAAGGTTATGGCGCTAGTAGGTCGTCAACTATGGCAGTGTTACAATGTGACAAAAGCATAGAATTTTAATTATGACAATAAACAAGAATTATAATTTGAAAAACGTACAGAAGGATCATTAACTCTATGCATTTTGACATAGTGAAAGCACTCTGATATGTTCATAATTATAATCCTATTATCAGAATTACACTTCTTTAGATATCGTTATCAAGCCATACAAAATAATCAATTTGTTAATACTTTTATTAATGGGTTACTTTTTAGAATATTATTTGAATTCTGTAGTTACATAGCCACAGGATCGCACAAACAACTGCTGCCCTGTCAGAGTTTTCCGTTTGGGTAAACAGGGTGGACCAATAAAATGTTACCACTTTTAAATCATAATTAAGGTGTTGTTTTTTTAAATGAGAACGTTTTCGAAAATTTTATTCACAGAAATGTCCAAATTATTATTTGATACCAAACCTAATCAATTTTTTACACTGAATTTCTTCAAACAATTCTTTCCTGGAGATAGGCTTATATCATGGCGCAAAGACAACTCATGGCCTTTCCACTCCCTCGATCTTTTCCCCGCAGACTACTTCCTATCCTATCCTATGCTGTCCCGTAACCCGGAGGTCGTAGGGGCACCATATATGATCATTTAACCAGCATACTCCATCTTTCTGTGTGCTCAGCAGCCCTGATGGCTTCGCTCAGTGTCAAACCAGTCCATTCTCGAATGTTGTCCTCCCACCTCTTTTTTGGTCTCCCTCTTCTTCTACCTCCTTGCACTGTGCCTTGCAGAATAGTCTTTGCAAGGCCTGATGATCTGGTGACGTGGCCATACCATCGGAGTTTCCGTTTCTTTACCACTGTGAGCAGGTCATCGTGTTGTCCAATGGCCAATGAAAGAAAAAAAAGAGAGAACCCAACGCAAATTCAAAATAATCAGACAACAGCTGAATACAATAGAAAACGGTACACGATGTAGTTGAATACACTATATTATTTCTAAGCAGTGATATTTGTTATAGCACAGCGTCTTACCTGTGAGAAGAAGAAGAAGATGATGTTGGTGAAAGTGGTGTAGCAGCCGAAACGCACTGGATTGAAGAACTGCGAGAGCCACTGGTGCCGAGTCATCAAAATCTTCACAAACGACGTCGGTTCTCTGCGCAGTTCATCACCATCATCATCATCATCATCATCATCATCATCATAGTCGTCGTCGTCGTCGTCATCATCATCAATGATCCTCATCATCATCAACAACAACAACAACAACAACAACAGCACACAACAGCAACAAACAACAACTACAACAACAGCACTCATGCACAGAAAGACAGACAGACTGAAGGTAGACCAACACGTTATGCTATATACAGAGAGCTAAAGAAAAACACTCACTTCGCTCCTTTGTAAAGGCGGAAGATTTTGTTAGTGATGTATGTGCAAGCGATTTTCTGATTCTCCCACGAAGCCCAGCGTTCTCTGGTTGTCGATTTCATCACCTCTATGAAACACGGTCGCCTGCACAACTCAAACACAACCACCCAATTAACAGTCAATCAAGCATTTAATCAACGGACGTTCATGACTGGATGTCCGGATAATAAGTCAAACACTTAACCATGACCAACAACAACTTAATTATGATGATGACGATGACGACGATGAAGATGATGATGAAGATGAAGATGATGATGATGATGATGATGATGATGATGATGATGATGATGATGATGATGATGATGATGATGATGATGATGATGATACTTATTTACTTATTTACTTATTCGATATTATTGCTTACAGGGTCCAGCCGACTGCAAAGAGCCAATTCAGGGCCACAAAATCAAGACCACAACTTCGCTGAAAGAGGACTCACCCCCGATCAGCATAAAAGATCTGCCAAAACAACCCTAGTCAGGGCTAGAAATTAACTTTTTTCTTTGGGGGCCACGGGGCCCTTGATTAAAAAAATTTGAGGGCCCACAAGCAACTTTCGGGGCCCAACTTGAAAAATAATGCAAACAAAAAACAAAAGAATTATTGACAATATAATAAGTAGAAAGTACAAATCTTTTTTTCCACCCTTCATTGTAGTTCCTTGATCTTTTTTCCTCTTCATACTTCTTTTTTCTCTCTTTTTCTTGTTCTTTCCTTTCGTCGACGTTTTCTTCTGGCGTCTTTCGCTTCCCAAAAATTGGAAAATACGCCATCGCCGATTGTTTTAGCAACTGTATGGTGACGATATGTAGCCATACTTTCGTACTTGCAAAGATGGACATTTTGCGCTTATGTTGTGCCATAGCCTTTTGTTTATTATATTTAAAAGATATTGAAGTGTGTATTAAACTTTTGAGTGGAAAATTAAAGGGTTTTCGCTTCTTTTCTCTGTTTTTTTTTTCTGTCCAAATTTAGGGCACCGGTGTGGGTTGCTTCCCTTGGCCCAAATACGTATCTGCCGAGTAGAGCTAGCTGTAGCAGACGAATTATTTTGCGGGCCAAGCGGGCCCTTCGTTTTTCAACTTTCCGAGCCCGAAATCAACTTTGCGAGTTTTTGGCCCCCCGGGCCCCCCGGGCCCCCGCTAATTTCAAGCCCTGCTAGTGGTAACATTGAAGGCACTTCACTTGCCGGTCACTTTACAATAAAGACATCGCACGCAAGGAACGCTGAGGCTATAAACTCTAAGTTATCGAACCCCCGTTTACAAAAACAAAATAGAATACAAACTTCACAATAAAATATCAACAAAACACATACATATAAAATGCCTACATTGCCAAATTTGGCAGAAAGCGTCCAATATTCCCAAGCTGATCCAACAGACCTCACACACAAATGAGGAGTTTTGTCCCGGAAGAGTTTTCAAGAAAAAAGGTAGGTGACTGGTCTAGCGAAGAAGTAGATTGATAGAACAGAGTAGGAATGAGAAAGAACAAATGAGATAGACAGCGACAGTGGGAATTTAAAGCATTAAATTTCCAGAAAGTGGGGATACTATTTATACTGAAACCCCCCGGTCACCCACGGGGGAATGATGATGATGATGATGATGATGATGATGATGATGATGATGATGATGATGATGATGACGATGGTGATGATGGTGATGACTAGCAACTAACAGCCAATCAAACATTTAACCCACGATGTTCATGAATGGATACTGAATATAGCAGATCAATAGTAAAATGTGGTTCTGTTTCGGCTCTTTGCAGTCCGCTGGACCCTATAAACTACACGTGTCAAACTCAAAGCACGCGGACCACATCAGGCCCGGCGTACAATTATATCCGGCCCGAGAGAGAATTTTAGTCAAAAATATTTTTCAATGGCCCTGCGATATAACATGCAAATCAAACTCCCTAATTTGCAGCCTTAACGAACGATAGGCTACCTCATTGCGTTCTCGCTTTGATCAGAATAAGTGAAAAATAAAAGCTGTGTAGTGACTGGGTTTCGTCGTTACGATAGCCTAGCAACGTTCAATTATTATTATTGAATGTTACTGAATGTTGCTTATTGGCTGTTTAGTTTGTTCGGCCCTCAACCTTATGTGTGATTTGAGTGTTGGCCCACTGAGTGATTGAGTTTGACACCTTCTGCTATAAACAATGACTAACTAACTAACTAATAATGAAATAGTTATAGCTATTGGCATTAAGAAATAGTGTTATTTCTCTAAAATGTTGTGTGAAGATGCTGCACGCCCATGTTACCCTACTTACCAGGTGGCGGTGACCTCTTGACTGAAGTTGAAGATAGTAATGATAATGCTGTTGATATCACCCAAATCAACTGCAACAACAACGTCCAATGCTAAATGTATTTTACATACCACAATTCGTCTGCAAATCTTTAAACCTGTCAATATTTAGACTAACACGAAGTTAAAATCTCCACTCAAACGAACTGAACTTGTTGGAGAAACAGAATAGACAGAGTTTTAGCAGACAGACTCACTTGGTGTATAGATGACGAAAATGTCAGAATGAGCACGGGCCAGAATGTTCTGTCGCATGTAGGTCTGGGTCAGCGTGAACCGCTTGCTATTAGAAAACGTCCCAGAAAGCTCCACTGCCACGCGAGCTCCTGTGGTTAGGCCTGAGTCTGGAACGTTACGGCAGTCAATATTTGTTGTCAGGCAGGCATGAGATCTGAGAATATGAAATTATCTGGGGTCTGGGAGCCGGCGTAGGCCCTCCAGTAGGGTCAAGGTGTGAAACCTCTTGTGGGGCTTCAGGGGGACAAAGCCACCTAAAGCTGAACGTTTTTCATATTTTTGATTGAAAAGATATATCTCTGCTGACATTTGAGCTGTGAAAAGCACGTTGTTTTGTCACCAATCATTTATAATCAGAGTCAAACACTAAAGCTGTTTAGTTTATGGTTGTTTGGGTGTACAAGTGAACATAAGTCGATGGCTTTTTTAGTTCTTCTATATATATAAATTGCTTAGCCGGAAGTCCTTCTTCGCCACTACTATAAAGTTTGTCCGGTATGGACGCTGATCTGGGCAGGTGCTGGCCGCTGGGAATCGGCCTGTTGTGTGCTCAAAACCAGCGAAATCGTTATAGCCAACATTTCCTTACCGAACGTTTAACCGTTTCTGAGATAAATAAATAAACAAAATGTCCACAAACTGCAATAGCCTCATTCCGCGCGCTTCCATTAAAAATAAAATTGAGGTTACAGCATGTTTTCCCATATAGACCAAAAAATTTCTTGGTTTTGTATGAAGCATTGATAGCTCAGTTGGTAACACCTTTGCCTAACGTTTAGGGCGACCCAAGTTCGAATCCGTCGCGGGCAATATTTTTTTAATGTTTTTTTTCCCCACTACAATATGGATATTTTTCTTTTTAATTTAGGCTTTTTACCTTTATTATTATTATTATTATTATTATTATTATTATTATTATTATTATTACTATTATTATTATTATTACTATTATTATTACTATTATTATTATTTATAATATTATATCTTATATCAAATTTTCTTTTAAAACCTTGGTGTTTATGATTTCTATTTGTATTATTCTATATTCAATATTATTATTATTATTATTATTATTATTATTATTATTATTATTACCAAGGATCGGGATGGGGTGGTACATTATTATTATTATTATTATTATTATTATTATTATTATTATTATTATTATTATTATTATTTATAAACTAATAATAATAATTATTATTATTATAATTATAATATCTTATATCAAATTTTATTTTAAAACCTTGGCGTTTTTTATGATTTCTATTTGTATTATTCAATATTATTATTAATATTATTATTATTATTATTATTATTATAATTATTATTATTATTATTATTATTGTTATTATTATTATTATTATCACGGATCGGGATGAGGTGATACGTGTAGGTAAAAGGGGGCTACGGGTAGGTTTAAAGGGGCATGGGTAGGCATAACGGGGATACGGGTATATATAAGGGGGTATGGTGATGGTCGATTCTTTTCTTCCATACCTGCGAAACGATCAACGGGGAAGTATCAAGGAGGGTACAGGTAGGTTACAAGGGGGGTACGAAAGGTATCAAGGGGTTATGGGGAGGTATCAAGTGGGTTCGGGGAGGTATCAAGGGGGTATGATGAGGCATCATGGGGGGGGACGGGGAGATATCAGAGGGGGGGTATGGTGAGGTATCAAGGGGGATATGGGGAGGTATCATCGTCCAAATGAAACTCGCAGACAACAGTTGTCTCTCTGTCTACATTTTAAACAGCAACCTGTGTACCCTGGCTTGCCAGGGTACAAAAACCACTAGTATATTTATAAAGAAAGATTTACAAAAATTAATAAGAACAAAATGCTGAAAATGTATATGTTCTGAATTGCTGTCGCTCAACTCTATTCAACACTTGCTCATGAATGTACAGGTAATAGAAAGGAAAGACTTGTGTCAAATGTTGGTATGTATAAATACTTGGCGCGATTTATGTTTACATAATTATGGCCAGTTGTTTCTATCTTACTTAAATTCATAGTACCCCCCTGAGGTGTATGTATTTTATCCTTTGATTTTTCCACTTGCATCCGACCTATAATTTCATTTGATACTTAGGTCCCTGTTTGGTCCATGACCTAACTTCTTTAATAAATGCTATCTGTGATCATGAAGTTTAATCCTATCTTTATCTAAATCGTACTCCATAATGATCAAATACAATACTGATTCCCCTTATTTCAAAGGAGCCGTTTGGTAGGCTTTTACATTAAAATGAATTAATTAACTTTTCACTTACATACGTCCTTCCCTTGACCTATTTTAATCCTATCCTACCCTATCCCGTAACTCGGAGGTCTTAATGGCACCACAGATGATCGTTTAACCAGCGTACTCCATCTTTCTCTGTCCTCAGCATCTCTCATCTCATTTTAATCCTAGTCCCCTATATGCTCTGTATCTGGGGACTTAAAATTTTAACTTCGTAACTTAACACCAGTTCATAAAAATAAAAATAAATAAAAATAAAAATAAGTAAATAAATAAATAAATAAATGAGAGAATAAGTAAATAAATAAATTAATTAATTAATAAATACGGGGAGAGAATCGACGTACTTCCGGTCATGCGTGCTGCGCATAGTGCTCCTCTCCCTTGCATCACGAGGCGTTTCAGTTTCTTTCTTCCCGAGAGTACTTCAATACAGAGCAGCACTAAATAAATAAATAAACAAATAAATAAATAAATATTTATACTCACTAGGTCGTATGGACGTTTTAAGAAGAACGACATATTCATGCACGTGGCTATCTGTCTCTGGTTTGGCCAGCTGGTTGACCACAGACTGAAACACAATTACATCATATGATGACGACGGTGATGACGGTGTCTGTGATGATGATGATGATGATGATGATGATGATGATGACGATGACGATAATCATGACGATGACCATGATGATAGTGAGGATGAGGATGTTAATGATGATGATGATGAAGATGATGATGATGATGAAGATGATGATGACGACGATGACGAGGAAAGGAAAAGCAGGAGGAGCCTGATGATGGTGAGCAGGTGCCTGGTTATGATGTTTATGATGATGCTGCTGCTGCTGCTGATAATGATAGCGATAATGATGATGAGGATGAGCCTGGTGATAATTATGTTGATGATGAGGAGGAGAAGGAGGATGAGCCTGGCGATGATGATGATGATGATGATGATGATGATGATGATGATGATGATGATGATGATGATGATGATGATGATGATGATAATGATGATGACTATAATGATGATGATGAGGATGATAAACAAGAAGGGCAAAGCCCAAATTATTCACATGCTCCTTATGGAACTCGCAATATTTAACATGAGAATAAGTGCCCATAGAAACAAAATGAAACGGTGGCATTAAGATGCAAAGTAATACCGACTTGATCTTTCTATGCTCTTGATCTTGTGATGACATTTATCTTTATGTTACCTCTCATGCTCATGTGTGATCAAATAACCCAATGTTATTGCATATTGTGGGTTAAATAGAGCAATTCCACTGTACGATGACCTATTTTTTATGATTTTGCAAGGCCTAAAATGACCTTGACCTTAAAGATCAACGCAAAAAACGGAACGAATGTAACCGATCAATCTATCATCTCTAAATACAAAGAGTTTGAACTTTATATCTCTCACATAGTAAAGGGTCAAGGTCACGTCAATGTACCTATACTAACTGACTTTGGACAGCTCCTTGACCTTGAAGTGAGGTTGACCAAATGTGCATAGGATGTGTGTCTCATTCAACTCTATCATGTCTCAAAGAATCTTATGTGCAATATTAACAGCTTAGAAAGAAAAAAAAAATAAAATTAAAAAAAAACAATTTATATTTCTTGACTTGAATTTGTTGACCCTGCAACCTACCCTGACCTTTACCTTGAAGTGAAGTAATTTATTCACTGATCATTTATGAGGTCTCATGAATATACACCATTATAACAAGAGGCTAGATTTACACAACACTTTAAGTTCTTGCTTTACTTAGTCAACTGTAACCTTAGTAATGTTAGTCTGCAGCAGACGACAGAAGTCTACTGTAGGCTACACATCTTTATGCTGACACTGGCCCAGTAGGTAGTGACCTCATCCAGCTTATGTCGTAGTCAGTAGTACCGCCACACACACGCTAGAGGGCGACTTTTGTAATTTTAGATTCCCGCTCTTCCTGCTGACCACAGAGATAGAGGGTCATTCGCTGTTCAACTTGCCTAGAGTAAAGAGCTCGGCTCTAATAGATCTCTCCATTGACGACTAACAACAGGAGCTGGTGAAATTCTATTCAACCTAGTTAGCCACAGCCTGACATTGTCAAAAAGGTAAATGAACGATCCTTTGTTTCATCGTAATATATTGATATTATTGTTGAATTATGTTTGTGAAATTTGCCTTGTTTAAAATTGTGATTGTTAGTTAAACTTTGCGTGACCACGTGGCGAACACGACCGGTTCGACGCCATGATGTATTTCCTACGGACCCACTGTTGTTTAGCCTATAGGTATTCTTGCAGACCAGTGGCTTAACCGGAGAATGTGTATAATATTAATTATTTCTCTATGTGTGTAGTTAGCAATGATTTATATTTATATATGTATAGAAATTAGAATTCCAGTGGACCACGGACTTAGCAGAATGTTCATCGCTTATATATATACATGTGGAGCTAATCACTGAGGGCTATCTCTGCCTTCAGTGAGACGCTCTGCACACACCTAGTGTACACGGCGTTGCAGAAATTCATGTCATATGTTGCAGAGACGAGCAGGCATCGTGAGCCCGATCAAAAGCAAGACAAGTAAAAGTCTTTACTGACATTCGGCCTGTATTGGAATCTCAAGCATTGCACGACGAGAGCCCACCAGTCTGTCAACAAGGAGAAGAATCCACAACAACACAGTTCATCAAAGAATTAACCACAACACAGCTCATCGAATCTAAAGTTAAGTGGGATTGGCACCAATGCACCCAACCTGTTAGCAAAAGGACATCACTTAGTATTGTAGTTAGCAGATCTTGTATAGAGTAGAGGAAATAAATGTGTGATACTGATATTTACTGTTAACAAGTGGCTGGACGACCTATGTTTCATAGCCATGTGAGAGCTAGTGTGACAGTGATCTTTTACCATTTTTCTTTCTGTGTCTATAAACCCAGCCTAACCACAGACCGAGCTAAACTTATAAATGTATTAAGTTGAGTCACAGGGAGATTTACTAGCGATCCCCATCGACGACAGACGAGTGGGTAATAGCTTTCCATTGTGCAGAGCCCAGCAACAATAGACCCACCGTCACAACCATCTTCTTATCAAGTGATAGTTGAAATAGGTTCTGATATATTAATCCACTTGCAAGTTTTGCACATTTAGATGGGGGACGGCGGATAGACAAAAAGTAAAATCAATAAATAGAAGAAGAAAGTAAAGCCATTTTTTTAATTATTTAGGACTCATCTCGCACACGTTTGCTAAAATCTTGGTTTTTTGTTTTTCTGGGGGTTTTGTGTGGGAATATGCTGGCATGTGAGTCAAAAAAGGAGGAACAGAAGGACGACGACGATGATGACTACAGCAAGAAGCTTGAGGAACAAGGATGACGATAGAACACGATTAACTGGACTTGTCTGACTGCTCAGTTCATTCTTCTCAAAACTCTAACCACTCATGATCGCGAGATCAAGGAACAGCCAGGTGTTTTCTCAGGTCAATTTACCCCTAATCCTACGCTTATTTTCCCCCAGGTCTGTGTTCACGCAGGTCTATATTCCGTCAGACTTGTGTTCCTCCGCACGACGTCCTTTATTCTGTACGCGTGAGTAAGTGTGTGATTTTGAAATGCGGGCGATTTATTACTTTATTAGACCTCAATTACTAAACTGTTAATATAGTAGTGAGGCTGGAGGAGGAGGGGGGGGGGGGGGCATAGACCTAAGGAAACATACATATCTGTGGGAACAAAGCCCTGTGGATACATAGACCTTGGAGACCTGGAGGAACATAGGAGCGCGCGATGAATCACCTAACCACAACCGCCCATGATTTTGCTTGAACAGCCCTTTCTAATTCTACTTTTATTCTTTTTCCTACTTACAAAATTTCGTCTTCTAACAAAAGCGACGATGAGGATGATGAGGAAGAGAAGAGTAGAAATGGTGCCGAGATAGAGGGTGAAAAAGTTCTGCCTTTTCTCGAGATCAAACGTGAACTGCAGAATGTCTTCGCCAGGCGGGTCTTCTGTCGGTTGAGAAGGGCCTGCGCTGCTGGCACCGCTGCTGCTACTGATGCTCGAGTCTTCAGCCATAGTCGCAGGTTTTTTTGGAATGTTCGTTTGGCTTGTTGGATTAGATATGAGCCAAACTGTTTACATCTAGATCTACTGTGTTGCTACAATGCTTTTGCAGTTTCTACAGATCAGATCTGAGATCTAGTTGAAAAACTAATTACGCTCCCGCAAAGTGAGATCTGACCCAACTGCTTTGCTTTCCCTGCAACTTCTGCCAAATGGCAGGCCTTTCGGTTTGTTTTGGATTGAAAATATGTACTTGAATGCTGTGCTTTGTCTTACGAATGTTTATGCTACACACCACTGAAGAATTTCCCAACACAACCCTGTAAATACTAGAGAAGGTACTACACTAAAAATGGTGTCGTGCCTCCATCTTGGACGCAAGGAGAACGTGTCCCCGAAATCTTGACGTCATGTCAGCGATATAGCGTGTCATTGTTGCTTGATGACGCAGACTATGAACAATGTGGCAATATCGACCTAAATGGATCACTGACCAAGACCCAAGTCTAATGTGCCTTAAAAATTGCTCCAATGTTTAAAAATGAAAAACAAAATAGTGTCAAGAATAATCCACAAAGAAATATCCAATACATACAAAGAAAATTAACGATTGACTTTTGTGACATTGTACGCTCTAGCGACAAGTCGAAGTGTGAATAAACCGAAGTTATTGTGTTTTTCTTATTGAGATGGGTGATCCCGTGTTTTTATGATTCTCACAACAATAAGACCAGAGAAAATACACAAAATTGTAGATTGCCCTGTACAGGGATTATAACAGTATATAAAGAGATTATAACATGATCGTCAAGAAGAAGAAGAATCAGAAGAAGGGGGGATAATGCGCCTCGCTTGAAGCGAGTCAAAAATACGTTGTAAACCTTCGTTCGTTCGTTTACTAGATTATTGTCCCCGGACACTTTCGCATATATGGGACGTTACTAAAATTGCTGATTAAAAATTAAAATCACAATACATACACTCATCCATACAACACAAATTAAGACATTGAGATTAAAATACGCTAATAAGGCATAAAGTTAAGATAGGCATGTGGGCAAACCCAGAATACCTCCATATTAAAATAATAATAATATTAAGATATGGGTCATAATCTATTTATGATCATACATTTGAATAAAAAAAAAAACATCTTAAAAGCCCCAGGAGGCCAAAACACTTATACGCGTGGCAGGGGTCCTTGGCCGGAGCCTAAACGGCTCGGCCACATCCAGTTCGCGGCGATCGGCGGGAAGGGGAAACCCTCTCCCCGACGAGCACCGCGAACAATATCAATGATAATAACCATAGAAGGGCAGCATGCAGTCGTAGCTACCATGCCGAACATATTTACTAAAAGTAATAGTCATAAAAGCCAGCACGCTTATAAGCATAAAAAGGAGTTGGTGGGTGCTCATTTGGCCCAACCGCAAAAAAAATATATATATATATATATATATATATATATATATATATATATATATATATATATATATATATATATATATATATATATATATATATATATATATCTATGTATATACACATATACATACACATATATACGATCAAATGGCCAAAAACACCGGCTGTGGTATAAAATTATCCATTAATATGTTAGAAGTCAGGCAGCAAAAACAATAATATAAGGCCAACATAACCATGCACCAGCTGTAATAGGGTTAGGATTATAACTAACAATAAACAATTAGTGGTATAAAACCAACCAGCATAACTAAACAGATCTAATGCTTAGAAGAGTGGTAACATTAAAATGTTAACCAAGCCGCAGGGCAGCAGAGATGTTATGAAGCGAGCCAGGGGAGCAATACATGCCATACTGCACAAGCAAAAGCCATGCCAACGACAACATATATTACAACAACGAGGTCATGCAACAATATAAGTTATAAGGATTTAAGGCGTTAGCACGGCAGCCATGGCCATAAGCAACCCGCCCTGAGTGTCCTACAACAGAAATTGTTATAAAGGACAAGACCTGACGGGCCCCCGAGGAACCGTATAAGCGACAGATGGCCGCCGTGAACCACCACTAGGAAGATTACAATAAGGAAAAAAACTTCAGAATCCGCAATGAGGCGCGCGACATGGACCAACAGGCTCCTCCCTTCTCTCTCCACCAGACCCCAGAAGCCCACCAAACTTAGCTCCAACTCACTTGCTCGCAGCATCCCACGCACCAGCCCAAAAGAAGACTCCAACAGCCCGCACTCAAAAAGGCAGTGCCCGAAACTCGGCGATTCTCCACACACACAACGGGCCCCAGTCCATCGGGTCCTCCAATGGCCAGACATCAGTCTCATTAGGGTGTATTTGAGATTAGTAGGTAAATCGGAACATAGCGGAAAAGGTCTATGGTCCGGCAGGCAAACATAGTGGTGACGACCAGCACTCCATTCTCGATATTCGACTACCCAGCGCTCCCACAACAGACTCCTCACCCTTCCCACCACCTCCTCAGCAGACGGTCGCACCAGAATAGAAGTATGCGCCTCACCACGAGAGCCAACACAAGCGGCACGATCCGCTGCTTCATTTCCCACGATTCCTACATGGGATGGAACCCACATAGCAGATACACCAATGCCCTCCCTCCGCAAAATGGACGCCTGAGCCAAGGTATCGGCGACCAACGCCGGTCGCGCACGCGAGGAACTCTCCGCCAAGGCCTGGAGCGCCGACTGGGAATCAGAAAAGATGGTAACACCCACCCCCGGGGGTAGGTCGGCTCTAGCCAGAGCAAACAGAGATTGACGTATTGCGAGAAGCTCAACAGTCATGGATGAGGACCCAGGCGGGGCACCGAAAGACCAATCGCCTATCCCTGGGATATGAAACCCACACCCCGCTGAGCCATCCTCCCTAACCGACCCATCGGTAAAAACTTTAAGGGTACCCCCCGAATCTGCCACACGCTCCCTAGCCAGTTGAGTAACCAGGGGCAGGTCCCTTTCCCTAGTAAGTCCACCAAAACTCAGCGAGACAGAAATAGGTGGGCTCTCCCATGGTGGTGCTGAAACCGCCGGAGCTTGCTCAAAATCTCGGCCTGGTCCCATCACATCCGCGAGCAGCGGCTCGAGAGACTCACCCAACCCAGGAACATGGCGTCTACCCCTGGGAGGATTAAAACGGCAAGACAACTCATAGTCGGTGGAGTTAATAACACTACGGGCTCTGCACAGGTAGCCAGCGCATGCCTTGCGAATCTGCAGCCACAGCGGAAGGACACCTGAAAGTTGATAGACAATCTTCACTGGGGCAGAAGAGGGCAAACATAACAATCGTCGGAGGATGGCGCATTCGGCGCCAACTAGCCTTTGTTGTAAACCTCCGCTTAGAACAATGCGAAGGTAAACCTTCTTCACCTCAGGACATACCCACAGTGCGCCTAGAGCACGAACAACTCTGCTATAGCGGTACTCTCTGAGCCGCAAAGGGTATACCCTCAGTAATTACAAAATTGGAATCTCACTGGCCGCTCGGCAGAACGAAAGAAAGACGAGCAAGCCGTCACGGCAATAAAAGCAAAAGAGTGCCATAATCGACAAGAACAACATGAAGCTTTGTATAACGTTGATAATCTTAGCTGCTTTTTCCTTTAATGAATCTTTTTCCTTGTTATTTTTATGCCTGTGTCTGTGGTGAGTGCTGCTGTTGATGTATGCCTGTGTTGGGTAAATGTCTATGAACTGGATGTATGTGTGTGCATGGGCAGTGTGTATGTGGGGATGGTGTCGGGGGGATGCCGTTGTGTTTTTGTGCAAGTTGTTTTGTGCAAGTTGTTATTGTTTGTAGACATCCTCATGTATATCAGAATGTGTTGTGATTTTTTTTTAAAATATATAATTAGAGAGCACTCATACCCCCATTGTAATTGCCAAATCTGGATAAATAAAGTTGTTTGAATTGAATTGAATTGAATTGAATGAATAATGTGATCTGTAACCAAAATGAACTTTGACTATAGAAAGCAACCAAGTTACTTTCGACAAATTCGGCAATTTAGAATGGCCTCTGTTCTTTAGACAGTAAAACCAAAGTAGCAGGAAAAAGAAAGAAAGAAAGAAAGACATCATTAGATTAAGTAATGTGACAAAGAATCACATGTTCGCAGGCACACACACACACACACACACACACACACACACACACACACACACACACACACACACACGCACATACGCACACACACAAAAAACACACACACGCACACAAACACACACAAACACACCCACACACACGCACCCACATACACTACATTACATTACATTATTATTGCTTTAGGTCCAGCGGACTCTTCCGAGCCAAATCAGGACCGGACAACCCCCGATTCTCACCATACTCAGGAAAGTCGCCGACGACAATCCAGAAGCGTGGGACACCTACGTGAATGCGGCACTGTTCGCATACCGAGAAACGCCCCATGCAGCCACAGGCTACACCCCGTCAACATTGCTATTCGGCAGACCTCTAGCAGGACCGCTAGAAGCCCTACGCAGAAGTTGGACGGAGGCCAAGATAGACGACACACCAAGAGGTGCCACCAAGTACGTCGCAGACCTGCAGGAAACCCTCAAAGCAACGTGGAAGAAAGCTGGTGAAGCACTGAAGAAGGCAAGAGCCCGTCAGGCGAAGTACTACAACCGCCACGCTAAGGACCGAGAACTGCAAGTCGGCGATCAAGTGCTACTCTTACTTCCAAGTGGAACCAACAAGCTGGACATCGCTTGGAGAGGACCGTACCGGGTGACTGCCAAGAAATCCAAGACAGTCTACCAAGTAGAGGTGAACGGGAGAGCCCGATACCACCACATCAATCTCCTCAAGAAGTATACGGACAGACCAGCGACCCCCAGCACTCACAACTTGTTAGCCATCGCCATCGCGGAAGAAGGAGAAAGCATGGAGACTAATGCAGTAGAGTATCCCCTGCACTCCAAAGAAACCTACAAAGACGTGATACTCAACGGAGACCTAGCCGCTAAACAGCAACAGCAAGTACGACAGGTCATTCGACAACATCAGACTGTGCTAACAGACCGACCAGGGAGGACAGACCTCGTCGAAGTAACCTTAACGGTGACCGACCCAACACCCGTCCGCCAGAAGCTCTACCCGATGCCACTGTCTCAGCAGCGAGCCATCAAGGAAGAGATAGACACCTTACTGGCAGCCGGAATCATCTCAGAGTCTACTTCACCCTACAGCGCAGGCACGGTATTGTTGCGAAAACCCAACGGAGAGCATCGACTGTGCATCGACTTCAGACTGTTGAATGCCGTAACGCAGTTCCAGCCAGAGCCACTCCCAGACCAGACAGACCTATTTGCCAAGCTACAGCGAGCGAAGTACTTCTCACGCATCGACCTCAGCAAAGGATACTACCAGATACCAGTACAACCACAAGTCCGAAAGTACCTAGCTTTCAGCACTATGGAAGGACACTTCGAATTCAACGTGCTTCCATTCGGACTCCACAACGCACCCAGCATCTTCAGCGCCATGATGCGAAAACTCCTGGCACCCCTGAGCAGCGAGCACCTACATTCGTTTATGGACGACATCCTCATCGCTACGCCTACGTGGGAGGAACATGTCACGCTCCTACAACAACTACTCGCCCGCCTCAGAGACACGGGATTGACGGCAAGACCCACCAAATGTCAGATTGGATTCACCGAGCTAGAATTTCTGGGACACACCATCAGTCAAGGAAGCCTGCGACCGGTAGAAAAGACCGTGAAACGCCTACTCGACGCTCCTAGGCCCAAGACCAAGAAGGAAGTACAGTCGTTTCTAGGACTCTGCGGCTTCTACCAGAAGTTCATCCCCAACTACAACAGCATCGCCGTACCACTGACAAATGGAACCCGGAAAATCGCCCCGGACAAAGTAGTTTGGACAGCCGAATGCGAGACAGCATTCCAAACACTCAAGGACAGAATGACATCGGCGCCAGTACTCCACCTACCCGATTTGACTCAGCCATTCGTTCTTCGCACCGACGCAAGCGACTTAGGCCTCGGAGCAGTACTGCTACAGCGCGACCCTAAGAATGCAGAGACGCTATTCCCTGTCGCCTACGCCAGCAGAAAATTGAGACCCGCCGAGACCCACTACGCCACGTCGGAGAAAGAATGTCTTGGACTAGTCTGGGCCATACAGAAGTTTCAACTCTACCTGTATGGGACCCACTTCACAGTTCAGGTGGACCACCAACCCCTATCGTTCCTGGCAGCCTCCAAGTCTTTGAACTCTCGCCTGATGAGATGGGCACTCACCCTTCAGGCATACTCATTCCAAATCGAGTACATCCCCGGCAAAGAGAACCACGGAGCCGACTACCTCAGTCGCCATCTCGTGGAGGACACAGCAGCTGTCGCCCACCCAACACAACTAAGGGCCACAGCACCAGAATTCGTCCCCGCCCAGTAAAACCCTGTCACTAGTGTCCATAGCTACCTGGCACAGCATTGCAGCTCAGGTAGAGCAACTTACTTAGTTTGTAAATAGGACCCTAGGATAGTGCAGTGTTAAACTAGGCTCTGTAGTAGAAAAAGGTCGAATCCAGTAGTCATCGCCTTTTTTCAGTTGAGGGAGCCTGTCATGAACTGGCTAGTTTTAACTCTGCCTATTACTATTCAGCCTTGTGTAGTAATTGTAACAGTAGAGAGAGGAGTGTATTACACAGCAGCAATTAAGGAACACAGCAGGCCACACACGGCGAGCAAGCCACCCACATCGCAGTGACTCAGCACTTGAGCTTTGAATCTGACCGTTTTAACCAATCAGAAGCAGGCTAAGCGGGTAGAGCAGTTCTGATGGGTCAAAACCTACACACAGTTTTGGTCAGTCGGGTGTGAGACGAGGAAGAAGTAACATCTACATAGATAGCTAGAGAAATCTCTTCACTCATAGACCAGGAAGCAGGACTTTAGAATCTTAGAATTCCCTCAAGTCATCACGGGCCTGAACTTGTCAAACAGGTAAATGAACACCCTTCTGTTTCATCGTGATATATTTGTATTATTGTGGAAATTATGTTTGTGGAATTTGCTATGCATAAATGTGAATTGTTAATCCGAATTTGCGTGACCATGTGGAAAAGCCGAACACGTGGCGAAACACGACCGGTTGCGCCGCTGTCACGTGGGGTTTATGGGCTCTGCACAATGGAATTATGGACCCTCACGTTTATTCGGTGGGAACTGCTAGTAGGTCACCCTATGAATTACTTTAATAAATTTATTTGTTTAGCTCGTTCTGTGTTAAGGTTGGGGTACAGAGATAGATAGAAAAATGGTAAAAGATTACTGTCACACTAGCTTTCACACGGCTATGAATCATATGTAGTCCAGCCACTTGATAACAGTTAAAATCACACATTTATTTCTTCTACTCTATACAAAATTCTCTAAGTACTAATCTAACTTAAAACGTCTCAGTCACTGCTAATAGTTCGATCGCTGATAGTCTAGTATAGGCAGCTGTTTTTTTTCTTCCTCGGGCACTTTGCTATAATATTTCATGTAGATTTGGACTACTGTGGTCCGTTTTACAGTTTCTGAAGAGTTGGACTACTGTGGTCCTGCTATGATCAGTTTAAGTGCACCTTCGGAGATTACACTTAACTTTCTGATGGTGCGGTCGAAGTCCTTCTGTGAGGTAGCTTCTGGTACACCTTTGTCGTTGTGTAGTTGGGTTCCCTTGCCACGCTGTGGGGTCTGACAGGGGGTTTCTTCGGGTATCTCTTTCCGTCTTGTGCGGTAGAGTCTCCTCAACCAACTAGTCGTTTCTGTGGAGTGGGGTGCACAGGATAGCTCGGGATAGCTCGGGATAGCTCGGGATAGCTCGCCTGTAATATAAGAGACGAAATTCTGCACAACCCTGAATAATCGGTTTGTGCAGAGCGTCTCACTGAAAGCCAAGTAGCCCTCAGTGATAGCTCCACATCTCTATACATAAGCGACGAACATTCTGCTACTTCCGGGTTCCGCTGTAATCTCACTCTAAATTCCTATACATACATAAATATAAATCGTGTCTAACTATACACATACAGAATTAATAATAATATAAACATTCAGTAGTACAGCCACTGGTCTGCAAACACACATATAAGTTAAACAACAGTGGTTCCGTACGGGATACAACATGGCGGCGCAACCGGTCGTGTTTCACCTCGTGGTAGGTGTTACACTCAGTTCGATGTTGGTGTTTTCTATCAGTATCTGATTCAGCCCCGATGCTTGAATTCCTGATAGGGTGTAACTCAGATTCGTTTATTCACACAGCCCGTCCAAACAGCATACAAGTCACAAAGTCGACGTATGAAGTTTTCCACTTTTATTCAGCACACATCAACAACTGCATACAATTCTCAATTCAACTCAACAACTTTCACAGCAACTTTCCAAATCACTATCAACAACTTTTACTGTCTCAACAGCGACTCGGCACACGATTAAATAACCTCTCTCTTTTCTGGAACAATATGGTACATGGTAGAAATGACGTACTGCCACCAATCGAACTAAAGATCGTCATCACTGGCTTACGTCATTACACATTTTCTCTACTTCCGGGAACATTCACGACCTTCGATATCCATCGGGAAAATTCTATCAAGAGTAAACACGCATATCCAGAAGATTCTCAAATAATATCGACTAACGCAAATTATCAACGTTATACAAAGCCTCTCCTAACAACAGTGCCAACTCAAATCAAAGGTAAATAAACTCCATTATTGAATACTTTGCAAAACGAAACGATTAGATCTATCGTACACGCTTCAGCCATACTATCATTCGCGTTTCAACGTAACATAACCCCCCACTCAAGAAGAAATTTACCTAATTTCTTTCAACAACGTTGAAACGTAATGCACAAACAAAGTTCAGAATTAAAACTTACTTCAGTCTGTCCGAACACTGTCAATGTTCTCAGTTCATTCACACAGATTCAAAGTTTCTCATCTGCAAGTCTTTCTGGATACTGTCAATGTTCACAGTTCATTTACCCAATCAACGTTTTTCATTTTCAAGTCTGTCATTACCAATATTTTTAGTTCATCCACACAGTCAATGTTCTTTCATTCGCAAGGAAACGACGCCCTCTTCAGTTGCGGTCGTCATCGGCCCAGGGTCAAAGACGATGATCACGTGGGCTTCCCTGGAATCAGTGCGTCCTCCGTTGTCTCCTTCTTCCATCGGATGTCCGACGCAGTCGACGTTGTCAGCTCCCAGAATGCATTCGCTGGGTCTCACTGTCAGGTTGGCTTCTGCGAGACGGTGGAGCAGCTCCCTCAAAGTCTGGGTGTGGACCTCATGTTCGATCAAATTCGTAGAGCCTGGGACATCGCTGAAGCTATGGGGAAACTCGCCCATAAGGTCCTTGAGCTCCAACTTTTGACCTTCCGTCAAGCCTGGTCCTAGCTTAACATCATTGATGCCTTCTTTGCTATGGAAGTCTCCCAGTTCTAACAGTTCCTCGCTATCAAAGCTGTTGTCGATCTCAGCTGCTGTTGCTGCATGTACAGTCTCTGGCGGCCTCTCCACGTACAGCTTAAGGAGGTTGGCGTGGTATATCTTGGAATGCTGGCCGACCTTCACCTTATAGTCGTTGATCCCCACCACGGTCTCCACTTCGTACGGGCCTTTCCACTGCATCAGCAACTTATTGTGATCAGTAGGTAGCATCACCAGCACTTTGTTGCCAGGTTTAAACTTCCTGTTCACAGCCCTACGATCATAGTAGTGCTTTCCACAGTCCTGGGACTTCTTCAGGTTTTCTCTGGCTATCTCGAGAGTCTGCTCCAGCTTCTCTCGTAGCTCAAACACGTACTGGTAGCTGTTCTTCACCTCTGGGGTATCTACTTCTTTCGTCCACAGTTCTTTCAGGATGTGCATCGGCCCTCGGATGGTTCTTCCGTACAGCAGCTCGAACGGAGAAAAGCCGGTGGACTCCTGCGGCACTTCTCTGTAGGCGAACAGTAAGGCGTTGATGTAACGATGCCATTGTCTGGGCTGCTCGCTGCACAGTTTCTTCAGGGTGGACTTCAACGTAGCATTGAACTTTTCGACAAGCCCGTTGCACATCGGATGGTAGGGTGTCGTAGTCAAATGCCGGATGCTCAGCAGTCTGTTCACCTCCTTCATGCAGTCGGAGACGAACTGCGTCCCGAGGTCTGTCAGGATCTCTTCAGGCACTCCGAGTCTGCTGAACATGTCCACCAGCGCCTCTGCAACAGTCTCAGTGTCAATCTTCTTCAGAGGCACTGCTTCTGGGTACCGAGTCGCATAGTCCACTAAAGTCAGTACCCATCGATGACCTTCTTCACTCGGAGGTCTTATTTCGCCGATTAAGTCTAAGGCCACCCTCTTGAAAGGTCGGTCGATCAGAGGCATCCTCTGCATAGGCACTTTCGGGACCCTTCCTCGAGGTATGGTCTTCTGGCAAATGTCACATGATCGGCAGAAACGGCTGACGTCCGCATGAAGCCCTGGCCAGTAGAATACCGCCTGGATTCGGTCTGACGTCTTCTTGATGCCTAGGTGACCTCCCATAATTGAGTCATGCGCTACTTCCATCACCTGGCGCCTTAAGGGTAATGGTACCAGTACTTGACGTAGTGGTTTACCTCCGTTGACCCTCGGGTGCTGGAAGATTCTGTACAGGATCTTGGCCTTCACCTCAAAATAGACCGTGCCATTGCCCTTGGTCACGTGGTCTTGGCGGTTCCTGTACTTGTTTAAAGTGCTATTAGCTTCCTGGAGCTGGATCAGCTTATCTCTGTCCACGATGGCAGCTTTGGAGTTGTCGGCGACCTTCAGTGGCGTAGACATCTTGTCTCTCTTGGCCTGGGCCCTGGTAGTAACAGCACCGACGATCTCTGGTCGGCAGGGCTGAGCCGGAGTAGCCACATTGTCCCGTAGCAGCTCTGTAAGGTCTCCATCGGGAAACGGCAATGGATCCTCCTCCACAACTTCGACGCGTTGGGTTGAGGCAGGACTCCACTCTGGATCGGGGTCGTCGGGTCGTCTCGCGCCGTCGATATTCCCGATCATCAAATCATACAGCGGCTTCTTCAGGCAAACCGCTTCGACTTCGCCTATGTAGAAAGGAGTGCTGACTTGAATCTTCGCAACTGGCGCTCTCACACATTTGCTGTCGGCCATGAGTGTCCATTTAAAATCGCCAGTGAACTGTTCTTTAGCGATTAGGTCTTCTTTGACGATGACCCCACTGCAGCCAGAGTCTCTTAAGACAGTCACTTCATGATTTCCGACGCGTCCCTTTGAAACTGGCATGTTCTGGACGGTCACAGCTGCGCTGGCGACGACGGGGATGGATTTTCCGTTGGCAAGGAGAAGTTGGCCATCGGTCATGCACTCTTGCACGTCCGCAGGGGTAGCTGTGCGCTTGGTCTCACTCGGAAGAATGACGCTCCCGCCGCACACTTGATGGTCAGATCTACTGTTTTGCCGTTGATTGGAGAACCGCCTCTGCCGGTTGCCCGCCGCTGCATTGTCCGTACTGCTCCGCTGTCCGCTATTTCTGCTTTGAGGGCAGCTGGCAGCTCTGTGGTCTGTAGCGTTGCAGATAAAACAGCCTCTTGAGTGCCCTTCCCTGGGAAGAGGCGTGGAGTCCGTCTGTCTCTGGCTCGTCTGGCTCCCTTGGACCTGGTTCCCATGGTTTGCAGTCTTCTGAAAATGTTTCGTCGCGCTGGGTAGCCCCAGGGTTTTCCCATGAGCGATGAGATATCTTTCGGCAGCCTCAGTCACATCTTTAAGCGTCTGCAGCTTTTGTTCTTCTAAGTAGGTCGCTAGGTCCTTGTGACAGGCATTGAGAAATTGTTCTTTCACAATCAGGTCATGGAGACTGTCGTAAGACTTCATTTCGCCTGATAACTCCACCCACTTGTGTAGATATGACGACAGGCGCTCCACAAACTGCTTTGGCGTCTCGTCTGACTTAGGCCTGCATTCACGGAAGCGTTTACGGTAGCCCTTCTCTGTAAAGTTGTAGCACTGCAGTAGGGCCTCTTTCAAGACGTCATAGTTTTTGGCGTCATCGTTCGACAGTCTGGTGTAAACTTCGAGCGCTTGCCCTGTCAGAAGTGCACTTAGTCGAATCGCCCAGTCTCGAGGTTGCCAATTGGAGCTTTCGGCGAACCTTTCGAATCTCGCCAGATAGGTGTCGATCTGGTCCTTCCCGTCGACGAAAGCTGGCAATTTTGGAGCCGTATGGTCGTTGGTGGCTTGTGGCGCATGCTGATTGTTCTGGATACGCGCCAACTCTAGCTGGTACTGACGCTCACCTTCAAGACGCTTCAGCTCGAACTCTCTTTCTTCTCGGCGTCGTTGCTCTTCAATTTCTAGACGCTTCTCTTCTAATTCTCTTTCTTCGCGCCGTCGCTGTTCTTCTCTTTCTTCACGCAATATTCTCTCCTGGAATTTGACGTACTCCGTCAGCTGTTTGCCTTTTAGATTTAGTTCAACCCCTTTCTGCCAGAGGTCAGCCATCTTGATGCTTCTGGAAAGTTCTTTTCTGTAAAGTTCTTTTTCTAGAAAGTTCTTGACTGTAGAGTTCTTTTTCTTGAAAGTTCTTGACTGTGCTGTACCTTTCTAGACTGTTCTAGAACAGCACGCTTTCTGCAGTAGCGCTGATGCTTGTCACTAGTCGCTTTCGCTGACGCAGGCCCCGCTGTCCTCGTCGTATGCGACGCTGCACCACGCTGGTGTTGATGTATACGCTCCTGTGCTGAAGTAGACGCGACGTCCGCTCGCCGCTCTCTGTAACACTGGCGATGTAGCTCCGAGACTGTCCCTCGACGTAGTCCTGCGGTAGCCACGTAGTCCCGCTCAGTTGTTCGCTCACGAAGCAACTCTTCGGCGACTACACGCCCTTGCAGTCAACCCGAACCTATCGGTGATGTAGTCCCAGTATGTTGGCCCCTCTCGACGCAACTCGTTGGCGGCTACCCTCGATGACTGCTTCTCGTAACGTTGACTCGCTTGTTGTAGCAGTTGAACCCTTGGCTATGGCGTGAATCCCGGCTTGGCCCCCAAAATGTTACACTCAGTTCGATGTTGGTGTTTTCTATCAGTATCTGATTCAGCCCCGATGCTTGAATTCCTGATAGGGTGTAACTCAGATTCGTTTATTCACACAGCCCGTCCAAACAGCATACAAGTCACAAAGTCGACGTATGAAGTTTTCCACTTTTATTCAGCACACATCAACAACTGCATACAATTCTCAATTCAACTCAACAACTTTCACAGCAACTTTCCAAATCACTATCAACAACTTTTACTGTCTCAACAGCGACTCGGCACACGATTAAATAACCTCTCTCTTTTCTGGAACAATATGGTACATGGTAGAAATGACGTACTGCCACCAATCGAACTAAAGATCGTCATCACTGGCTTACGTCATTACACATTTTCTCTACTTCCGGGAACATTCACGACCTTCGATATCCATCGGGAAAATTCTATCAAGAGTAAACACGCATATCCAGAAGATTCTCAAATAATATCGACTAACGCAAATTATCAACGTTATACAAAGCCTCTCCTAACAACAGTGCCAACTCAAATCAAAGGTAAATAAACTCCATTATTGAATACTTTGCAAAACGAAACGATTAGATCTATCGTACACGCTTCAGCCATACTATCATTCGCGTTTCAACGTAACAGTAGGCTTGTCCACATGGTCACGCAAATTCGGATTAACAATTCACATTTATGCATAGCAAATTCCACAAACATAATTTCAACAATAATATAAATATATCACGATGAAACAGAAGGGTGTTCATTTACCTGTTTGACAAGTTCAGGCCCGTGATGACTTGAGAGAATTCTAAGATTTCAAAGTACTGCTTCCTGGTCTATGAGTGTAGAGATTTCTCTAGCTGTGGAGATGTTGACTCTACCTCTTCTCACACACGACTCATTCAAACTGTGTTAGGCTCTGACACAGTCAAAACTGCTCTACCCACTGAGCCTGCTCTGATTGGTTAAAACGGTCCGATTCAAAGCTCAAGTGCTGACTCACGGCGCAGCGTGGGTCGGGCTCGCGGTGTGTGGTCTGCTGTGTAATTTAATTGCTGCTGTGTAATAGTCTAACTTCCTACTGTTACAATTACTACACATGGCTAAATAGTCAACAAGCAGAGTTAACACTAGCCAGTTCGTGACAGCCGCCATGTTGTATGCCGTACGGAACCACTGTTGTTTAACTTATATGTATGTTTGCAGACCAGTGGCTGTACCACTGAATGTTTATATTATTATTAATTCTGTATGTGTATAGTTAGCCACGTTTGATATTTATGTATGTATAGGAATTTAGAGTGAGATTCCAGTGGACCCCGGAAGTAGCAGAAAGCAGAATGTTCGTCGCTTATGTATAGAGATGTGGAGCTATCACTGAGGGCTACTTTGGCTTTCAGTGAGACGCTCTGCACAAACCGATTATTCAGGGTTGTGCAGAATTTCGTCTCTTATATTACAGACGAGCAGGCGAGCTATCCTGTGAGCCCCACTCCACAGAAACGACGAGTTGGTTGAGGAGCCTCTACCGCACAAGTCGGAAAGAGCTACCCGGAAAAACACCCTGTCAGACCCCACAGCGTGGCAAGGGAACCCAACTACACAACGACACAGGGGGACCAGAAGCTACCTCACAGAAGGGCTTCGAACACCCCACACATGAGTTAAGTGCATAAGGAGAAGTGCTCTTAAACTGATCGAAACAGGACCACAGTAGTCCAACTCTTCAGAAACTGTAAAACGGACCACAGTAGTCCAAATCTACATGAAATATAATAGCAAGTGCCCGAGGAAGATATAACAGCTGCCTAGACTATCAGCGATCGAACTATTAGCAGTAACTGAGACTTTTTAAGTTAGATTAGTACTTAGAGAATCTTGTATAGAGTAGAAGAAATAAATGTGTGATTTTAACTGTTATACATATGATTCATAGCCGTGTGAAAGCTAGTGTGACAGTAATCTTTTACCATTTTTCTATCTATTTCTGTACCCCAACCTTAACACAGAACGAGCTAAACAAATAAATTTATTAAAGTAATTCATAGGGTGACTTACTAGCAGTTCCCACCGAATAAACGTGAGGGTCCATAATTCCATTGTGCAGAGCCCATAAACCCCACGTGACAGTAGATCTGCTGTGAGGGTCCATGTTTCGCAAGCGTATAGGTAGAGGGAGATGACAAGGGAGCGCAGCAGTCTTATGTTGGAATGTAGATTGATGGTCTTGTCTTTCCAAATGGGCTTCAACCTTGCCAGGGCAGCAGTTGTTTGTGCGATCCTGTAGCTATGTAACTACAGAATTCAAATAATATTCTAAAGAGTAACCCATAAATAAAAGTATTAACAAAATGATAATTTTGTATGGCGTGATAACGATGTCGAAAGAAGTGTAATTCTGATAATAGAATTATAACTATGAATATATCAGCGTTCTTTCATTAGGTCAAAATGCATAGAGTTAATTATCCTTCTGTTCGTGTTTCAAATTATAATTCTTGTTTATTGTCATAATTAAAATTCTATGCTTTTGTCACATTGTAACACCGCCATAGTTGACGATCTACTAGCGCCACAACCTTATAATTACACTTATCACGATAATAATTACAAACATCATGAGATAATTACAAGCATCACGAATTAATTACAACCATAATGAGATAATTACAATTATCACGAGATAATTACAATCAGCATGAGATAATTATAATCATCATAAGATAATTACAATCATCATAAGATAATTACAGTTACCAAGAGATCATTACAATCATCATAAGATAATTACAATAATCATGAGATAATTTACAATGATCACGAGATAATTACAATGATCATAATTACAATTATTACTGAAAATTAAATTATCTTTTGCGCGATCCTGTTTCATTTAAAAAAAAAAATTTTTGGGCTCTAACAATCCGACTGAAAATGTTCAGTGATAGTTGTAATTATTTCATGATAAGCGTAATGGTCTCATGATAATTATTATTATGTCATAATAAATGTAATTATCATTCTGTGTTTTTGCGCTGGTAAGGCATGGCGTGTCAAATACTGATAATAATAATGAACACTGCGGATAATTGGTATCTTTGTAAATAACACTGAACACGCATGAGAGCCAACCGATGTATAGACTGTGCACGTACGCATTCTATCGCACGGACTTTAAAGATCCTGACGCTCATGTCCTGGACGGGTGAGTGCCGACTAGACAAATACACCCAGCACTTAGTTAGTTACTAGATTCCTTTTCCCCAACCCGGTTGGTAAAGACAGGTTTGTGCTCAGGTCATTGTCCACGGCGTCAGACCATGCGCCTAATGGTCTGTCTGATTTGGAGTGTACGTGGAAGGTTCGGGGCATAGGCGCTTGTATCTGGACACGCGAGCGCCTATGCCTGTAACGCGTCTCCCTTTGGTTATCTATAATAATAATAATAATAATAATAATAATAATAATAATAATAATAATAATACAGGATGCAATATACGCGCCTTTCCCCAAATCAATCAGGCTCAAAGCGCGGCGATCTATACCAACATACACGCTCACCTGTCTCATCCACCCTCACACACACCAAAATACACATCAATCACTCAAACAGGTGGTGTAAAGGCAGGGAGATCGCTATTGGAAGACGGAAAGAAAATCGAATGTTTATTTTTTGACATTTTTATATCGACTGCGTCCTATACCATTATTGAATGGATGGAGGAAACCGGAGTGCCCGGAGAAAACCCTCGGTGACCTCAATAGTCTCGTACCTAAGTCACATACGTTCGCCCCTTGCGGGAATCGAACCCGCGACCTTCGGCATAGGAAACCGGCGACTTATCCACTGCGCCACGAGACCACACCCCTAAAAGAGATAACCAAAGAAAGACGAGCCACAGGCATAGACGCTCGCGTGTCCAGATACAAGGGCCTGTGCCTAACATGTAGTGATGCGATAAAGCTTCGAGCCTCCCCCCCCCCCCCCTCCCTTTTTTTTCCCGTATTAGCGCATGCGCAAGAAAACCCAAAAACCAATCTGAAAAGTTACCAGAAAAGCGAAAGTAGGGGAAAGCCCGTTAATAAAATGAAAACAAAAGTATGTAAAACATTTTTTTTTTTATAGTCATGTAACTATATTCTATGGTATTGCTTTGAAGGAACGCGAGTGTTATACTATAACACAAACTAACGTAATTGTTTGATGTTCCCGAAATAAAACCAAAAGTACGTAGGCCTAAATTCTGTCGTGGGAACACCTTCATTCTCTTTGACTCTGATTCTCCTGCTTCTGACCACAGTCAGTCCTGTGACAGGTAAGAAATGTTAGGCCTAATGTTACATTATACTTTACTATGCGATAGAGTTTGTTGGGGAATGGTTAGGGTTGGGTGATGTAGAGCATGTTAGGGGATGAAATGATGATTTGGAGACTATGTCAACTAGGCCTACTCTTGAGCTTTTTCGCATTGTCCCTACAATTCTGGAACCGTTTCCGGTTGAGCGGTGCCCCTCTGCAATTTGTTGTGCCACAAGTTTTTTTTTTTTTCTTCTTCTTCTTCTTATTTTTTTTTTCAGTTTTGCATTGTTTGTGTTGCAGTCATGCCACGCCGACAAAAGTGTTTTTTTTTTTTTTTTCTGATTGAGACTTTCACATTTGCCAGAATTTATTATTTTCCTGATGAGAATTCGGTGGTGTATAAAAATATTGTTAAGATACGTCGATGTGTAGTGTTGTCACTTATCTCGTCAATTTCATATTTTATACAGACTGGAGAACTCTCAGCAACTTCGCTGATCTCAGCGTTTTCCTTGCAAAATTCAGTGGGAAAAACAATTCAATAGAAAAAAAGAAAAAAAAATCCGTGAATTTGCCACTGACCTTGTATTTTCGTGTGATTTGTGTACTTTCGTGTCACTGGTTATGTTCACACTGTGTAGGAGTGACTTCCCCTGAACCGGGCATTGCGTGTTTGATCTGAATTCAGCGTGGTTCCCGTGAATGTATAATTTAATTCGTGACAGTGGAAAAAAAAGAGAATATCTTGTGTTTCGAGAATGGTGAGTCGTGGAAACTGTTGATTCAGACAATGTTTTCAAAAGAGCGTGATGAGAGTGTTAATGGTAATGGCAGTGTATCACTTTCAAACAACAAAGACAAGAAGTGAACAACTTCAGTGAACAACGCTAGTGAAAAGAGCATCCAACCTTCATCATCACGCAGCATAGAAATTGTCATTCAAACACCGCCCTCACATTCAAGTTTTTAAGTTAAACAGAGTACCTTGAATATTTCAAAATAAACCACGCTCAGAAGGCCTCTCCAAATCAGGTATAGTTCATTTAGTTGTGAATGAATTTTTTTTTTTTTTACCTTGGTCTCTCAGACTTTGTTTTTACTTCCAAGAAAGAGATCACAAGTACTTAATGTGCCATTAGAGTACACATTTGCCTTTAAAACATGATTTTCTATCAGCGTTTCAGAGCAGGGCGTTGCCTCTGCATCCAACCGGGACTTTGACCATATATTTTCAGTGTTTTTCTCTAGGACTTATTGTTATTCTCCAGCCTGTTATTGTGTTAATGTTAATAGGCCTAATTGTTATAACATATATTATTACAATAAATATTGTTTTTACTCAGCGTACGCGTGCTTCTTTAGACCTCATTTAGGCACAGGCTCAGAGCACTAACTTGTTTGAAAGCCTCACTACTTAGTACTTTAGTACTTACTACTAATACTACTTAGTATTACTATAATAATTGTTTGCATGGTTCTGCTTCCAGCCCAACTCATTCTTTACAGTCACTGCTGTTTCCATCACTGAAAAGAACTAGTTGGTCTTCAGATAGCATTATGCCACAGGCATACAGTTTAGTATACATGTATTTATTATGATCCAGTTTTTCTTGTTCTAATTGTTAAAGGAAACTGGTGAGCGGCCTGATTTTAATACTGTGGCCGAGGTCTACACAGGCAATTGCCAGAGACGGAGAGGGCTGCACTTGATATAAGGGCGAAAGAAGAGGGACAACAAGCGTTAAAGGATTCCAAATTAAGGGATGAAGTGAAAGGATTGGTTAGTATTATTGTTATTGTAAACAGCATAAGTCATTCTTTGCTATTGGAAACAATGAATAAGTTATAGCTTGAATAAGTTGGAAATTGACCTAAATTTTAAAAATTTGTAAAATATGTTGAAAATATCCTTAAATTAATATTAAAGTGTATATTTTTTTTTTAAAAGTAAATAACTACTGCTTTCGGTTTCTAAAATACAGGAGCAAGTAGTGCAGACGTGTGAAGGTGTAACTTGCATTATAGCAGGGGTGAGATTTAACCCAGGAGACTAACTAGCCCGCCGGGCTAGCTAGTAAATAAAGTGAGGTAGCCCGCATGGTTTTTAGGCAGCCCGACAATCGTTCACTTCAATACTGCTGCATGAGCTGGAGTCTGTTGATCACGTTGAGGGTGCTTGCCTCTCAGGATGATTGGGTGAGTCCTGTAGCTACGGGGTTCGGACGTGGTGAGGTAGATTCTAGAAATAAAGTTCCACATTTTCGGATCAACAACCGTCACCTTGACAATACCCGTAATTTGTAGAGAGTGTCTTTTTCACAAACAAAGCAGTCAGCACGGTTGGCGCGAAAGGGAAGTAGGCAAAGGGAAATAACGCTCGCGTATGCTTCATACTCGTAGCAGACGAACAGTGACTTAAAAACGCTCTCGCTTCAGACCGAGCTTCTAAAAGTCTGCAAGTACATTTAGTATCATTTTTTTTAGGTCGCCAGGCGGGCTGGCTCAATTATAAAGTGAGGTCGCCCGAGCCGGTTTTAAGTCGCCTCGGGCGACCGGGCGACCGCTAAATCTCACTCCTGTTATAGCATAACATATTTTGTAAAAAAGTATAATTTATAATATTTTTTTATATAATTACTTTTGTTTTATAAGTTGGCATCCCTTACTATGTTTTGTATAACTATAAGTTTTAGTTTTCTTGAATAAGTAAAATAATGATTTTGAAAGGTTTGAATTATGTGACAACGTAACTCAAGTTACGGTACACCATCAACTTTATTTTTTTAAAGTTTAAAAATGAGATAAATAAGTTTACAATAAGGCATCTGGTAATTAATGAAGAAAAGACAACAATTTATTCCAATTATTGCTTTATCATTTATTTTCAGCAAATAGTGTTAATAATCTTAAAGTAACTTGCGTTACAGTGACAAGGAATATATAAATTATAAGAACATGAACACAAATAATTCTAACAAGGAAAAACAAAACAACACAAAGTCAAATGAAAAAGAACTTAAGAACACTGATACAAATTAAGATAAGAATAAATGTATATCAAGTACATTCCAACACTGCAATGTGAGATTTAATTAGCGTACAAACCAAGTTCTCTTCCTCTCTCTTTATGGTAATTAGTAAAGAAAAGACAATTTATTCAATTTCTTTATTTTATAAGTAGTTTTAAGCAAAAAAATTGTGTAAATAATTTAAAGTTTTCTGCAAAAAACACCTGTGCTGTAGTGTTAATAATTTAACTTGCGCTACTGTGATAAGGCATATAAGAAAACAAGCACGAAAATAATGCTAACGAGAAATGTGCGTTTCCGGTGAAAGTGTGCATGACACGTCATTGAAAAAGCTTTGTCATGTGGTCTCTCAGAGACAAAATCTTGTGTTCTACGTTATAGGTTATTGTATTAAATGGAAAAGTACTTGAAAAATAGCTTCTCGTTTCAAATAATCGTGTTAAAAAATATTTACAAGAGTACTGCTCTGACCTTTACAACCATACACCAAATGGAGACCCATCAGTTCTAGCATGTCCCGAGAACAGAGAAGAAGAAATCCCTCCCAATTCTCCGGGAAGAAGTTGAGGCAGCAGTGCAATCGCTGAAGAAAGGGAAGTAGTGGACAACATACCCGCAGAACTGCTATAAGCAGGAGAAGAAGCGATGATTGATGCCCTCACCATTATCTGTAACAAGATCTGGCAGAGTGGGGAGTGGCCCTACACCATGGACCCAGTCGCTTGTCATCACTAAGCCCATAAAAGGTAACCTTCAGGAGTGTGAAAATTACCGCACCATCAGCCTCATCAGCCATTCCAGCAAGGTCCTCCTGAAAATAATACTCAACAGGTTGAAACCCCAAGCTGAACAAATCATAGCTGAAGAACAAACAGGATTCAGGGCAGGGCGAAGTACCACTGCACAGATTTTCAACCTCAGAATAATCTGTGAGAAATACCTATAGCACCAACAACATCTATAGACTATATATCATGTGTTCATAGACTTCAAGAAGGCATTTGACCGAGTCTGGCATGCTGCTCTATGGGCAACAATGAAAGTGTACATCAGCCCTAAAATTATTGAAGTCATCAAAAGCCTGTATGATAAGGCTACCAGTGCAGTCCTCCATAACGGCGTCATCGGGAACTGGTTCAGAACAACAATCGGTGTGCGTCAAGGATGCCTACTCTCTCCAACACTCTTCAACATCTTCCTAGAGCGCATCATGTCAGATGCCCTTGCAGATCTTGAAGGCACAGTCAGCATAGGGGTTAGAGCAATCTCCAATCTTCGTTTTGCGGATGACATTGATGGATAGGCGGGAGAGGAAAAAGAACTTGAACAGCTGGTACAAAGGCTTGACACCACATCCAGAGCTTATGGAATGGAAATAAGTGCAGAGAAGACCAAAATTATGACCAACCACACCAATGGCATCAACATGGACATCGAAGTCCAAGGCCAATCCCTCAACACAGTGCATAGCTTCAAATATTTAGGAACCATTGTATCAGACAATGGGTCCTGACAGGAAGTCCTCCCCAGGATTGCACAAACAACTGCTGCCCTGACAAAGTTGAAGCCCATTTGGAAAGGCAGGACCATCAGTCTACATTCCAAAGTAAGACTGCTGCGCTCACTTGTCATCTCCATCTTCCTATATGCTTGTGAAGCATGGACCCTTACAGCAGATCTACAACGAAGAATACAAAGCATGGAGATGAGGTGCTACAGAAGACTTCTGGGCATTTCCTATACCCAACACATCACCAATGATGAAGTCCGGCAGACCATCACACAAGCCATTGGACAACACGATGACCTGCTCACAGTGGTGAAGAAACGGAAACTCCGATGGTATGGACACGTCACCAGATCATCAGGCCTTGCAAAGACCATTCTGCAAGGTACAGTGCAAGGAGGTAGAAGAAGAGGGAGACTGAAAAAAGAGGTGGGAGGACAACATTCGAGAATGGACTGGTTTGACACTGAGCGAAGCCATCAGAGCTGCTGAGGACAGAGAAAGATGGAGTATGCTGGTTAAACGATCATCTGTGGTGCCCCTACGACCTCCGAGTTACAGGACAGGATAGGATAGGATAGGAATTGATCAGAACATACCAACAATAACAAGAAACTGAAATTGAGAAAATTATGAAAAGCAAGTTACGGTAATAGAAGTGTGACAACAGACGAAACGCAAGATACTCACATTTTGTGCATGATTAATTAATTTCAGACAACACAACATGCTTTCAAACCGTGTTTCCTGTGTAATTTGACTTTATTAGACAGCGTTCCCATTTTTCCGCCATTTTGAAACTTTTTCCGCAATTATTCTAGTATAATTCAATATTTGTTAAAATTAACAAATGATTCCGATAGTTTGATTTTTATACATATTCTTTATTGAGTGAATGCAAGTATTATAATTTAAGACATAGGTTAGGCTGTGAAGCGATTTAATGTGACCAACCTCCCCCCCCCCCCCCCCCCTTAATTCCATTAATTATTATTATTATTAGGCATTTAAAAAAAATCTGTTTATGATATCCAGACCGAACGTAATCTTTTGGCCTGACCCTCAACCTTTTTTGGGGATCATATGCCGTATGGGTAAAAAATGCAAAAGCCAAGAATACCACAAGGTGAATAAGGTTTAGAAAAAAAAAGCCTACATAGTACATATATGTACATGTACACTGACCCTCTTTTTTTTTTCCTATGTTGCCTTAGACTTTTTTTGTTTTTGTTTGGCCTTACTATGTATTCAGGCCTTTTCCAGCATGCAAACACATGTATTTGATAATCTTTGATAGTGTCACTCTGAATACTCTGTCATATTGTCCCCACGTCCTTTGCACCACTTCGTTCCTGTTCATACTCAGACAGTTAGGTTTAATTTGTATTCACTAATTCAGTGAGAACAATTAGCTATGCGATAGAGCCTCAGGCTTTTAGTCTGAGAGTCATGGGTTTTAGTCTTCATTTGATTTTGAGCGGGGTTTTCTTTTCTCTGCGAACCATTAATGCTAATAAAACAAAATTTTATCTAAGCCTTTCTCAACACATTGGGATTGCAATGATTCAGTGTGGTGGTTGGACCAGTGGCATTATTATCCCGCCAGGCAGTACTTGAAGGGGGAGGGGAGGGAAAAGAGGGTTAAAGGTGAGGGAACACTGCACCCATTAGGGACCCCCACAAGTTGATTTGTTTATGCTGTAATAAACCTTTTTTTAAAACAATATTACGCTGCCTTTGTATCTTTTTAAAATGTTTATTAATTCGTGTTGAGCTAAATTGTATTCCATTTAATTACTGTTTTCTCTGTTTAGATGCAGACTGAGAAGCAGGCAGGCTTTGATGTGGCCATTTATTTGGTTGACAAAAAAGGAGGGCCTGCAAAATTGGACATCTTCGGCCATGGTGCCATAAAAAGGATAATGGATGACGCATTTGATGTTCATCTGCAGGTGCAACAGTGTTGTGAGTGGTAGTTTATTCTTTATACATTTGCTTTCATTCTGATTGGATTCTTTTATGCAATGACTATAGATACAGTAACTTAGCTTATAATCTCTGTGTGATGTTTTTGACTTTTCACTTTGTGTTGTTTGTAAGCTTAAGATTTTAGTCAGTGGTCATTTTCACCCCTTACATCCTGTTGCAGGGGTCTGTGCACACACTAAAAAACCCACATTTTGTATAACTCCTTTTAGGGACCCTTAAAAGTCTAAAATTGCATATTACAGCTTTTAGCCCCTAAAAGGCCAAACACGATTGAGAATATTAACAATATGTTGAAGACATAATAGGTAGCAACAAGGACCAGGAGAGCTTCGTGGATGTCGTTCGATTGAACGAAGGTATGCACGGAATTCCCGCAGACGAAGATGCCGGTAATTCAGATTCAGATTCAGATTCAGATTCAGATTCAGAAAACTTTATTATCTCCAAGGAGAAATTCTAACATGGATTTGCTGTCAGCAAAAGGTAATAAAATGTAACAATACTATAAACATGTAAACATGTACGTGTAATCACGCTTATGTACATATTAACAAGAACATTTCCGACACATTGTAAAACTTAAAATACATATCACACTACATGTCCTTATTGCACTTCAACATAAATAAATAAAACACCTACCCACAAACACACACACCCACACACACACATCCACACACACATGGGTTAGACATGAGATTATAAAATTATAAACGTTATAAAGCATCTTAGAAAAAAAAATACAATCATCAAACTCTGCGTATCATTCTAGCACTGACAATCACAGATTTTAAAACTTATGCATTAGTTAACTAGATACATACTAAATAGTTGAAAAATTGCTGCAAATATTATAAAATTCATCTCTAGTACTCCCATAAACCACTCGCACCCAACTCATTCAGTCAACACTTATTAAGAATTTGTACTGATTTGGGTACAAAACTGTTCTTAGCTCTAACTGTAGAAACATTTGGCACTCTGAAACGGCGACCAGAAGGAAGGAGCTGGTAGTGCTGGGCTAGGATGTGAGTGGAGTCTCTTACAATCATGCTCGCTTTCTTTCTTACTTGCCTTTCGTACAACACACACAAACTCTCCTGCTTTTCACCCACCACTTTCCCACACACCTTCACAATTCTATCCAACACATTCTTACTCCTCACACTGAGACCTCCAAACCAGCAAAGAAAACCAAAGGTCAGCACCGATTGAATAAAACATCTGTAAAAGTTACATAAAACAGACTTGTTGACTTTCAGAGAGCGCAATTTCTGGAGGCAATATATTCTTGACTGACATTTCTTATGGATGGAAGTAGTGTTGGAATCAAAGGTAAGCTTATTGTCAAGTATTGTTCCCAGATATTTGTATTCCAAGACTCTTTCCACCTTTTCTCCATCAATCACTAAGTCAGGCACAGCAGATGGGTTTTTTCTAAAATCAATAATCAGTTCTTTAGTTTTCTTCACATTTATATTTAAAAAATTCTCTCTTTGCACCATGCAATAAACCTTTGCACTTCTTTTAGATAAACAGTTGCAGAGTTGGAGAGGTCTTGAAGGGCAGAGTCATCTGAGTACTTAATGAGAGGTGTATTTTCAGAGCCTGTGCAATCGTTGGTGTACAGAGTAAACAGAACAGGAGATAGTACAGTGCCCAGAGGGGAGCCAGTTGATGTAGTTCGAGTAGAGGAGAGAGCTCGCTGGAAGCAGACTGACTGAGATCTGTGAACTAGAAAGCTGACTATCCACAGGATAAGCCTGGGATTGACGTCAAGGGCCAGAAGTTTGAGCGCCATGAGATGAGGTTGTATCGTATTAAAAGCAGAAGAAAAATCGATAAAGAGAATCCTAACGAAAGAACTAGGTTTATCCAGCTGTGTATAAGCGTTGTTGAGTAGAGTGAGTGTTGCGTCGTCAGTGGATCTGTCTTGCTTGTATGCGAACTGAAAAGGATCAAGAAACTGTTGTGTTTGAGAGAGAAGTTTTTTCAAGACGATACGCTCAAAGCATTTCATGGCGATACTGGTGAGTGCAACGGGCCTATAGTCATTCAACTCAGATGGGCTTCTAGACTTTGGAACAGGACAGATAGTGGAATTTTTCCAGACTGAGGGGACAGCACATTGTTTCAATGATAAAGAAAACAAATGACTGAAAACAACACATAACTGAGCAGAACATACTTTCAACAGTTTTTCACACAAGCCATCTGGACCCATTGCCTTACGGGGGTTTATTCTCTTGAAGTGGGACTCAACAACACAATCCCGGATCTCAAAGTCACCGGAAGCATCTCCCTCCCCATTTCTCACCCTTTCCTGAAGATCAACCAAAACTTCAGACAAACTGTCACTCAAATCATTGCGTTCAAAACGACAATAAAAATCATTCAGCTCGTTAGAGAAAGCTAAGTTTTCATCTTCACTTCGCAGGTTTTCATCTTCACTTCGCAGGCAACCACTGCTCTGAGGTTTATTCTGGCCTGATAAGGTTTTCAACCCCTTCCAAGCATCCCTTATGTTGCCTGACTGGAACTGACGTTCAACTTTCTCTTTATATTCTAAATATGATGCTGTCTCCTTAGGTCCAACTAGGAATGTGACATTTCAGCAAAAAATTAAAAAGTGACAGAGTTGCAATTTTGATGTTAATGTGTGGTCTTTAGCTTAAATTTCATAAAAAATAACATTTTAAACAAAATGTCTTTTCTGTTTACAGAGATATGCTTAGTAATAGGGGTGAAGGTGGCATGTGTCGCGTGTGACAGTGGACAAAAGAAATTTTTTTAATAAATTAAAGAAAATAACAGCTAACCAATTTCCAAACACAGCCCGAGTAAGCATATTACTATTGAAGAAAAAGTATTAATTTACTTTTAGTATAAAGCATTTATCAGTACAAAATGTTGAAATGATAATGTTGTCCTGTCACACGCGATCAAACCATGAAGTATATTTTTCCAAGAAAACAATCAAAACAACTTTAATAAATACCATCCATAGTTTATTTGCCAGTTTACATCTCAAGAAATAAGATATTTTACTATAAATGAATAAGTTCTATTTTAATAAGCATGTACCATCAATATATATATTTATATATTTTGTCTTTGTCACAACCGACACGTCACAACCAATGAACACTGTAATCATGAATTTACTTTTAAAAACATGGTCATGGAAGAAAAAGGTAATTGCAGCATAAAAAAGTAAACAGAAAAAGGACAATGCTTTTAAAGGAAATGTATAAATTTATATCATTATCATTATAAAAGGTTAAAGTGAAAATTTTGTCCTGTTGCACGCGACCAAACCATGAAGTATATTTTTTTTACAAGAAAGCAATCAAAACAACTGTAATAAAATCAGACATTTCAGTTTACATCTTAAGAAGATATTTTACTATAAATGAATAAGTTCTATTTTAATAAGCATGTACCATCCATATATTTATATATTTTGTCTTTGTCACAACCGACATGTCACAACCAATGAACACTGTAATCATGAATTTACTTTTAAAAAGATGGTCATGGAAGAAAAAAAAGTACATGTAATTGCAGCATAAAAAAGTAATCAAAAAAGGACAATGCTTTTAAAGAAAATGTATAAATTTATATCATTATCATTATAAAAGGTTAAAGTGAAAATTTGGTCCTGTCGCACATGACCAAACCATGAAGTATATTTTTTTTACAAGAAAGCAATCAAAACAACTTTAATATCAAACAATTTATTTGTCAGTTTACATCTTAAGAAAGAAGATATTTTACTATAAATAAATAAGTTCTGTTTTAATAAGCATGTACCATTTATATACTTTTTTTTTGTCTTTGTCACAACTGACATGTTATATCCAATGAACACTGAAATAATGAATAACTAGCAGGGGTTAGATTTAACCCAGGGGACTAACTAGTCCGCCGGGCTAGCTAGTAAGTAAAGTGAGGTAGCCCGCATGATTTTTAGGCAGCCCGACAATTACAATCGTTCACATATAAAACACAAATTTTGACAATACACGTAATTTGTAGCGGGTGTCTTTTTCACAAAGCAGACAGCGCGCTTGGCACGAAAGGGAAGTAGGCAAAGGGAAATAACGCTCGCGTATGCTTCATACTCGTAGCAGACGAACAGTGACCTAAAAACGCCCTCGCTTCGAATCGAGCTTCTAAAAGTCTGCAAGTATTTTTTTTTAGGTCGCCAATTATAAATTGAGGTCGCCCGATCCAGTTTTAAGTCACCTCGGGCGACCGGGCGACTGCTAAATCTCACTACTGACTAGTAGAATTTTAAAAAAGTAAATTGAGTAGAACAAAAAAAAAAGGTGAATGGCATATTTACTCATTTGCATAGCACAAGAAAGATTTAAATAAACTCTGCAAAACAAAGCAGTCAGAAAAAAAAAGTACTCTCAAATTAATTTAAAAAAAAATATTTACACAAAATGGCAGAATTAAAAAGTAAAATATTTACATAGCATATGAAAAGTGAAAAAAAAAATTCTGTACTTTATTTTTTAACATAGAATAAACCGTTTATGTTAAGATAAAAATATTTTCTTACAATATTGATAGACTTTTTGATTGGTCGTGACATGTGGTTGTTCGTAACAAGGAAAAAAAAACAAAATCAATAGAGAAACACCAACCTGGTCTTTTCAAAGCATCCATCTTGGAATGAAAACTTTGGATCGGAAATCTCAAAGAGACTTTCGCTGTAATTATTTCCACAGCACAACCTTGTCCACAGCACAGGGTATCCTGAGAAACATGCCCAGCAAAATGCCATTTTATGTTTTACTTGTAAAAGGCCCAAATTGCCCTCAACTTGTTATTTATCCCAAATTCAACCCCTCTAGTGAGTGCTTTATGCAGTTTTTCATACTGAGCAGGTATTTGATTACAAAATGTGAATTATTTCCATATTATAATCTGTACAAAATAAAGCCTTTTATTTGTCTGTAGATGGTGCCAAAGCCAATGAACACCAAGCTTCCTTGCAGAGGCTTAAAGGTGCATCTAAATACTGCCACTAATATTAGTAAGTACTTGTATTTTTACAATTATCTTGATTATTTTTGTATTTTTTAATAAATATTGGCTACCTTTGTGAAGAACAAGACAAGCTGATATATTTCTGTGTATGTGTTTGTTGGTATGTGTGCTGGGGTTTCACTTTTTGCAAAACAGTGCATATATGCAGTTTCAACCTTCGTACACAATTTTATCAACACGTTGCGTTTTGTCATGCAAAACGGCAATAGCACTCAAAACACTAATAGTCGGTGCCCAGCAAATAAGAGTGCACCTGCACTCCCACCCCTTTCCCGAAACCCACTTGCCCTTCCCCCCCCCTCCCACCTAGTTATCACAGTCATTGCCAGCACTTGACCAACTGATCTGCTCTGTTCACCCCTGAGTGATGTACAATGGTCTATTCACCCTATCTATTTGGTACACTGCCGAGTCAGTTTACAGGGGTGTCCAGTAGCGAGTGAGGGGCTTACTCTCGTTGTTTTGTATGCAAGTACTCGCAAAGCAACGTTGGGAAAAATAGGACGTTCTGTGCCTGCACATTAAGAGATCCTAGGCTAAAATCGAAAGGAGGATAAGTCCACAATGTTGGCGGCCATGGTGTACTCCCAGAACACCAACTCGCCAAAGTCACCTAACGGATTGCTCGTTTTCGCCTTGTAACTCATCACACGGTAGCTCGGTGGCTATATGAACGCAACTTCTAGGTTCTGAGCTCATCAGTCTAATTTAGCTGCCTGTACACAGATGTAGGCCCAATTCCCCTTCTTTTGCTGTCTGAGGCCAGCTGTGCAGAGACTGCAGGCAGACAAAGGAAAAGAGCTTGGCGCGAATTGTTACAGACCGGTCTCAGTGCTGTTCTGTACTGCCAGCGTATACATCTTGTTGCACAGTCTGTGTGTTATTTGCTACAGAATTTATATTAACGAGTGATGCTTGGAGACATTTGGTGAAGTTTGCAGCTATTGTTTCAGCTACATTGTGGAGAAGTTTAATGGGTGTCGCGCATGTAGGTTATTTTTGGTGAATATTATTTTCCTTTCCTAGACTTGCAGTGATTCCAAATTGCACTGTAGCAGACCTGCCTACCCTTCCGTAATCTTCCGTAATTTTACGGACTTTTACCCTCTAGTACGGGAGTACGAAATTTTATGCAAAATTACGGAGAAAACAATTAATTTTTAGAGCCGTGTAAACTTGTTAAATTTTTGTCTACGAGGCCTAGAAGCTGACAGAGTAATTGCCCTTGCATGAGAGCAAATGTTTCGAGAGTTGTGATTGGACGTCGTGAACCAATGAACATGCTCGAACGTTACGATCTTAGATTGTCGCGCCGATCTTGAGTGAAAATGGCGAGTGGAGAAAGTTCTAATCGGGCTAAAGTTGCACGTTTACATGAGACAGACTACGAATCAGAAGAGTCTGAGTGTGTAGAGATTGCTCAAGTGCAGAAGAAGAAGAAAAAGCTGCAATTGCAAGTATTTCGTTCGGATTACACGCGGACTTGTCTTGTGGCTTCCAAAAACATGGCCCAGAATTATACGTGTACTGTTCTGTGTGCGATTCTGACTTCTCAGTTTGGCATGGAGGAGCAAACGTCTGTAAGCGGCTGGTCCTCAACTCTCGCCATGAAGACACTGTCAGATATGTCAGGCCAGAAGAGCTGGACCATCTCAAATGTGCCTACTCCAAGCAGCTGGCACAATATAAGGACCAGTAAAAAAAAAACCTGCAAAATTTGTACAGGGTACAGTCTTTTCAGTGTGGTCGATTTCAACTGTAATTAAATTAACCTCACAACGTGCTATTGTTATTGGTAAACATATTCACAGTTACAAGTCCTTATTTTGACAGCTGATGAAACTAAAAAAAAATTTTTTTTTAAAGGCACACTTTGAATTCATAATTGTATTTATGTGTAGTGCCTATTCCTGTGAATTACACATTTTTATCATGAAAATGACATTTGAGTCAATCACCTGTAATGTAAATAAAACTCATGTGGAACAGTTATATCCTTCATCACAACCGGGTCAGTGATGTGCAGGTTTATCTTTTGTTGCATGCCATGGTCTCTCATGATACTAAGTAATCATTTTTTAAAATCTGTTTGATATTGTTTCCTTCTTTTTGCTATCCTTTTAAAAACTTTTTTTGTGCTTTTTAAGTAGTAAACGTGCCGTGAATTTATTCATACCTTGGTTATTCAAAAACACCGCGTTTACTCTTGTCTGTAGAATTACTGAAGGAAATTGCAAAATTACTGAAATTCACAGGGAAAACTACTGATCAGTAATGCGTAAGGTAGGCATGTCTGCTGTAGTTAAAGTATTTTGAACACCTGGTTTATTCTGTGTTCGATTTGGGATAGTCAAAGTATTAGGGACTGTGTGTGTGTGTTTTTTTGTGTGAACAGGCATGCTACTTTTCCGGGAATTCCCGGAATTCCGGGAGATCGATTTTTGGGCCCCGGTGGCTTTCCGGGTGACTGAAAAATTTCCGGGAGTATTAAAAAAATCTGTGTCGAAAAGAAAGAATTGCAAGTGTTCTTATCACGGTAGGCGATATCAGCGGGATTCATCTGCTAGACCGCCATGACAGTCGATTTTAACGATCATATCAAAGCGGCGTTGTGATTGGCTAGCTAAATTTATCTCACCAATCAGATTGCTTCTCTCTTACGTGATTCGCTCTGTGTTATAGCGTAGGCGGCCAGTTTCCGTTTGATTTTTGACCGTCTTCACCACGTTTTGTGCACGAATCTGTTTTTTTAAGTTTGATAATGTATGGAAGCGTTTTTTTGATGATAAATACTACTAATTAGTAGTAGGTACTCCAAGCCCTTCATTGGCTCTTGTCCGCTCGGCAGTTTTGACTCAGTTTTCACTTCACTTTCAACACTTATTATTAATGTAAAACTGCATCAAAACGAACAGTGGCTGTATTCAAATAAAAATTGAAAGCTTTATCTTTACATCTGTGTTGTTTTAAATGCATGTTTATGCGAAAGATTCCGAGAAAACAGCTTTTGAATACGCCCCTATCCGAACGCTGAATGCCGCTGCGAAAAAATTGTCACCGTCGTTTGCTGAGAGGTGACTCGTTTCAAAGTCTAAGCGCTTTGCGATACTTCATTGGATGGCCTAAAAATAAGAACCAATGAGAAGTTCGGATACTTAGCTTCATTTACATATAAGTATGGTGGGCTCTCGTGTGTAAACGTTTTGTTACGAGCCGAACAAAGTGGATAAAGCGGTTTTGATGTAAGTTTGATTTTAACTAGAAGTTTAAAACTTAGCAAGAAATAAAGAGCAGACTTTCCTTTATAAAACTAGGGTATTTATTAATTTGTGCATTACTGTATCGCGGAGCGCTTTGCCGTAGAAAAGTCTACCCAAACGGTGTTCGGGTTTTCTTCCGGCCATGGCCAACTCGTAGGCCTATTCAGCGACACGAGTGCTGAGCGTAGTAGCACACCATTTGCCGGCACGCACTGCGAATTTGATGATTTCCCAACTTTGAAGTACCAAAACGGCTGAACATTACATGGGATAGGCCTGAAGAAAATTGGGCTTGGAGTATAACATATGAAGGGGTTACCTGTCAAAAATCAGCTTTCTGGTATCAATATTGGCTTCACTTTGAGACTCCAAAGTTGTCAATTTCTTCAATTCCAAAACGTTGCCAAAAAAACACCAACATTCGGCATTTTCAAACATTAATAACTTTTTACCTATTTGTCCAATGGGGAAAAAAAATATACCACTGTGTTCAGAATGAAAAGCTCTTTAAATCTATGTCAGTTTTGTGATGAGGAAATCATTTTTTTAAAAATGGCTTTTGACTACCTATTAGTAGCATAGCATCAAAATGTTTCGAACCGACATTGTGATAAGAAACACGGTAGGAGACTGGGACAAAGGCCTCAAAAACAAGTGGCATTGGGACTGGCTGCAGAGAACACTGGATTATGAAGTAAAAGTTGTCGGAAAAGAAAAAGAAAAAAAGAAGTACGTCATTTCTTGTATATAGTTTAAACTAAAATGTTTGGTTTTTTCGTCTTTGTTGATTGATTTTTCGTCGCTCAGAATGTGCCAGATTGCACAGATTTTAACCTTTTTTAAAAAAATTTCCGGGGGAGCATGCCCCCAGACCCTACTAGCCTGCTTTACAGGCTCGCTCTCGGGGCTCTGCTAATCCTTCCAAAATTTTCCGGGCAAACTAAATTTTCAGAGTAGCATGTCTGGTGAAGAAATTTTAATATGTGTACTTCAAGTTGATGTATCCCTTGCTGGGACTGTGTTTTTAGTGAGTTTTTCGACTGGTGTGTTACTGTTAAATTGTGTGCAACAGGCGCCCAATTCCTTAGATTTTACTGCAGTGTTGTCTTTAATTCATGTGGAAGACCTAGTTTAAGTTGCACTGAAAAGTTTTAGCTTTTAGTTTTAGTTTATTGCATATATACGGAAGAGGTGGTAGGTAACAAATATCACATTAAAAGAAATACTGAATCTCAAATAGCTCATACAGAACAGTATCACAGAGATAAGTTAAACTCATTAATTTATGCAGATTGTGTGGAGAAAGATAGAAAACTACGTCTTCATCATCGTCATAGTCATCACCATCATAAACCGTGAGTACTATTTATTTATTCACACAAACAAGACACAAACAAAACACCTTCTCAGACACGCTTTTTGTCTGTCTTTGTATTTGTTCGTATTTTTCTCACATGCACATAAATTGCAAATGCATGATTTTGATTATTATTGGTCTTTGTCCTGCATGGATCGTGAAATGATTGTATGTGTTTTGTTTTCAATAATCAGTATTTCTTCAGAGATGCCAACCCTCACGGTATTTTTTTCCGGTGGCAAATAGTTTTTTACGGATTTACGCTGAAATCATTTTTCTTACGGTGAGAATAATTTTTACAAGAATATATATTTTCAGCTGATTATGGCAAAAGGACTGTTACATGTTTCAGACTGATTACACTTAGGCACTATCGCAGTATAGAATAATGCAGCATATTATATAACGACCTTATAAGGTAATAAATCTATTTGATTAGTTTAACTTATTGCATATCGTAGTTTACAACCTTATTAGCTGCGCTGAAGCAGCAGCAGCAGACAAAACAATGCAAAGAAATCAATGAGATTTACCTTTTTTTTAAAATTGTATGCCGATACACTTACACAACCTCAAAGCGATTTATTTTAATTAACTCTAACAATGTGCTGTACATAATTCTGATTCGTAGCAGGTTGATGTTAAAAATTTTGCGAACTGACATCGCTTATCCCTCTGACTTCAGTCTGGGTCAAGTTTTACCACAGATTATTATATAAATCTTTTGCGGAGCTCAGTCATCTTTGATTTTTCCGATATGATTTTTAATAAGAAATCTCAATCCTGGACTTTTGCTCCCTTTTCTCTACGGACAAAATTTTTTTATTCACTGACAATTTATACATTTCTTACGGACAGATTTGTCTGCAGGTTGGCATCTCTGTTTCTTTACTTTCTTTGTAGCTTGTGTGAATTCTGCATTATTTTATTTTATCCTTTTTGTGCACTGATTTCTCTACTTTTATCTTTATGTGTTTATCATGTTCAAGTGTGCCTTATATCATGCACATGCTTGTTTTTATTATTTTTTTAAAAACTGTATGTGTTGTACATAGCTGTATATATATCTTATATGTATATTAATTATCATGGGCATACATGTCAGTGTTCCCTCCACACACAAAAAATGAGAGTCCTTGGGACTCCCAGGTATAAAATTTTAAGAGTCCTTGTGCAAATTTTGAGAGTCCCCAAATCGGTGGATGAACGGGTTTTGGGCCCAGTCAACCAAGTCAGAAGTGACATGATCGTGTATGATAGAATCAAAGAATGGATTAACGAAGATTTCTTTTGTTCAGTGAATGTATTGCTTGGAGGAAGTTTACAATGAGCGCGCATGCGATTTTTAAAAACGACAACTCCCTACACAATCTTTAATCGTCTGCAATGGCAGTCTCAGTTGGATTCTGATTATGCCGTGAATTAGTTCGCCATTCGTTGGTCGTATTTATGACTTCAGCGATTCCAAAAAAAATGTGTGCGTCCACAGGACGCACACATGCAAATTTTCCTGCGTCATTTTTCATATTTTGTGCGTAATTGACGCACTACTGTGCGTAATCGGGAACACTGCATGTTTTTCTATACCTAATCATTGGTCCTGCAATTGTCTTTTAAAACTTTCACAGAGATAGTCATGTTTTTCACTATTCATTGTAAACCGGTTTTTACACTATATTGTGTTTCTGTAAAACATATTTTGTAAAACATAGTTTAATACAAGCATATCTTTTATATCATTCTTATTTTCAACACAGTTTCTTTCCTTTTTTTCCTTTTCCTTCCTAAAGCCAATTAAACTATACTTCTCCCAGTTGTGGTTCATGCACTTGATGGCCGGCCAAACACCTTGGGATATGTTATCAATTGATCAACAAGACCTTGTCAGTATACAGTTGCAAATACTGGTATAGTAGGCCTGCTGCGCTTGAGAAGGCTGCATGCACTGCTAAAAAAATTTCACTGGGCCTGTGGCTGCGATAGCAGACAAAAGCGGCCTCAGCTCCCTTTCTGTTTGGTGGGTGAAGATATTTATAGCTAGCCCAGCTGTTCCCCATCATACTTCACTGCAGTCATTAGCGCCATAGCGGAACCCAACTGCGGTCAACCTTTGACCCAGCCAATCAAAAATGAGCATCTATCAAACAACTTGGAATGGTCTGTTTTTAGCCCGAGATATGGTAATTACCCCCCTCTTTTCCTATAATTATGATGATTATTATTGTTTTTATAGTTGTGTGAAATTCGGTCATTTATTTTTTTTTCCCCTCTTTTTCTATAATTATGATTACGAATACTTTATTATCTCAATCAAAGAGAAATTCACACGTGGTGCCAGATATAAATGTTACAAGACGTAAAGGACAGTATAACAACAGTAAACGGTAAACAGTAAAACAGGATAAAAGTATATCAAGAAGACATTACTGAATTAACTATTTAAAACTGTAATCATAAGAAGTTACATGGGGAAAACAAATACCTATCACATGATTTACGTTCAGTGTCATAATCATAATAGAAGGTATTGCAACATAACAATCACTGTTGGCAAGCAATAATCGCATCAATATACAACAACGTAAGACTTTTAGATAAATATGTTCATAAAGGAATATAAAAATCGCTAAGCACATAGGCCTACACTAAAAGGAAATGTAAGATCACAGGGCACATACTCACTATCTCATGCGGATTGGACATTAATTATATAAATCATGCCACGCACACTGTCATAATAGAAGCATCATACGGTCAAATTCTCAATCATTTAATAAAGAGATTGCGGTGGGTATAAAACTATTTTTAGTGCGTACAGTTTTGAACTTTGGTGTCCTGTAGCGCCTACCCGAGGGCAGGAGATTGAAGTGGTGCGCGATCATGTGATTGCTGTCTTGAAGTATGCGACGGGCCTTTCTCGCCACTCGCCTTTCATACATCGCTATCATACTCATTTGTTGCACTCCCACAACCTTCCCACACGCTCTCACCACTCTGTCCAACACATTCCTACTGTCCAAAGACAACCTTCCATACCAACATACAAATGAGAAAGTGAGAATGGAAGAAATGAACGAATCATAAAAGGTTTGGAGGATACGGTTTTGAAAATGCAAGCGTCGGAGTTTCTGGAGGCAATAAATTCTAGATTGGCATTTTTTGTGAATACCATTGATGTTAGAAGAGAAGTTCAGCTTCTCGTCAATGATGGTGCTAAGGTACTTGTATTCTGTGACCCTCTCTACTGTAGCACCGCCAATGACGAGAGCGGGGATGGGGGCAGGGTTGCGGCGGAAATCAACGATTAGCTCTTTTGTTTTCTTTACGTTTAAGTCGAGGTAGTTTTCCTTGCACCAGGTGCTGAAAACTTCGGAAGATGAGAAATACTGAGAATTTGAGTTTGACATGTCCACAAGGGCTGAGTCGTCCGAGTACTTAATGGCCGGACAGGTGTCAGAGCCAAGGCAGTCGTTGGTATACAACGTAAAAAGTACCGGCAAAATTACAGTGCCCTGGGGCGCACCGACAGAGGTTTGCTTGACAGAGGAAAGCAGAGTGAAAGCGGACAGCCTGGGACCTATTGACAAGAAATTGAACTATCCAAAGGACGAGTTTGGAGGGTACAGAGTAAGAAAGGAGCTTTTGGGCCGTGATATGAGGTTGGATAGTATTGAAAGCAGAACTAAAATCGATGAAGAGGATGCGGACGAAGGAGCTGGGGGTCTCTAGGTGGGTGTAGGCATTGTGAAGGAGGGTAAGAGTTGCGTCTTCAGTGCTGCGATTGGGTTTGTAGGCAAACTGTAGGGGGTCAGAGAATGGCTGAGTGTGAAAGAGTAGAGGAGAGAGAACAATTTTTTCAAAACATTTCATGGCTATGGCTATTATTATTGTTTTTATTATTGTGTAACATATAACACTAAATCTAGTAAGGCAGCAGTAATTTGGTCATTTATTAAATTATTTGGCTGAATTTTTATTTTTTATTTTTCTTTTTCCTATGATTAACATTATTATTGTTTTTATTGTTGTGTAAACTAGATCTAGTTAGGCAGCAGTAATTCGGTCATTTATTTTCCTGAATAGAAGAAATAGGCCTATTTGTGAAGCATTGTTTTCAATGTCTCAAGCAAATGGATTGATTTGTTTTTTTAATATAACAAGTGAAGTATAAAAATGGTAAAGGTAGTTGCAAAAATGCTACTTTTGCTTTTGTTCATTTATTATTTGTATATTTATTCATTTTTAATAATTTATGAATGACATCTAAAATATTTAATTGCATTAAAAAGAATAGATTAGACTTTAGATGTGATTACATCCCATTAGTTGTTTACATTTATTAATTTTCTTTATTAAGTTTGCTCAGAAATGTAGACTAATTGTGTAATATTTCTTGGGAGTGATTGGTTCCTTTTCATTTATTTATTATTGTTTTTTTCTCTCATTTCTGATTAAAATGCAGTACATGAACATAAACACAAAGCTGCGAATAAAAAAGAAATCAGTATAGGGCATAAAAAAATATATTAAGAAAAGTGATAAAAGAAAGGAAAGGTTGTATTGAAGGGAGAGGGGGAAAGAGGTCTGAAGATAAAACTGCCAAACACAGGTATTCTTATTGTTTGAAAATTTTATTACCTTAACAGGTGAAAAAAAATCAATGTTAAGAAGCAACAAAGATGCAATACATGATTTATATATGTAATATAGAAAGAGAGAGAGAGAGAGAGAGAGACAGAAAAAGAGAGAGAAAGAGAGAGAGAGAAAGAGAGAGAGAGAGAGAAGAGGAACATTCTATCATGTCATGTATGAAAGTTGGAACTGTCAGTTCAGTTATCTGTAACCAAAAAATTCAACTTTTTTTCAAGGCATTTTTATTGCTTTTGTGCCGTTGTGTTGATGATGTGTACGCCGCACACACACTTCCTTGTGTTTTCATGGGGACAATAAAGATTCTGATTCTGATTCTATGGAATTCCCTTTGTAAAATATGTATATACCTTACATTGGATCTATTATTTACTTAAACAGTTTAATTTTAGTTTAGTAGTTACAAGCTTTGTTTTTTGAAAATAAATTATTTTATAGATTTTGCGATCTATTCAACGGCTCTTCCTTAATACTTTCCAGTGAGGGTCACACCAGCGCAATTTGGATAAAAAGACATTTAATCCCCGTATTTTTTGGATTTTTTTTGTTTGTGCTCTTGCATGGAGAGCTTTTCAAACGCTTCCATTCTTTATTACAGGAAAACGTTCGCGTCCGAAAACTGCATGGATGATCGTGTAGAAAAGAAAAGGAAATAGGCCTATAACTTGATCAGTTTTCCCAATGAAGCTTTCCCATCGAATTTAATAGTATCACACTGCCTGATAGCATATATACTTCCATGGCAAGGCGATTATTGTTTTTCTGCAATACTTTTCTCCACTCTGTATAATCGGTGACCAGCACTGTTGGTCGGGAGTAAAGTGTGTTAGGACTTTTCTTTTTTTTTTTTTTTACTTTACTTTAAATAGATTTAAGACCCCAGACACATTGCATATAGGGGACGTGTGTTAGGACTACAGCCGTTTTGACCTTTTAAGGTCACAGACGCACGGAGGCGCGCGGACACATGACCAGCGCGAGTCTGTGGCATGACCAAATTAGGTAAAACCGGATGCCACATGCACGTCACTCAACCATTTAGAGTGGAGAAAAATATTCCAGAAAAGACAACAACTTTATCCAACTTCCCCTGCTGGCAATTGTGTAATAAAAAAACAAAAAACAAAAAAAAAAATGAAAAGAAAAGAAAAATACCCCAACATTAGTGATGTGACATTGTCTAGTCAGCGAGGTGGGCACCAAAACTGAAAGCAATATGGCTCCTGCCGGAACAAGCTTGGTTAGCTGGGAAGGTCACAAAGGCCCGCCAAGCACGCTCTAGATTATTCCTCGATGTTCTAAATATAGCCAGCTATGTCCTGCTCGTTCAGTTTGGTGATTGGGGGGTGAGGGGGCTGAGTGTAATGCGCTTGATTCATTGTTTGTCGTTACATCTTTGCCATAATAATAATAATAATAATAATAATAATAATAATAATAATAATAATAATAATAATAATAAATATATTAATAAATAAATTAATAAATTAATAAATACTACTACTACTACTACTAATAATAATAATACATGTAATAATAATAATAATATAGTAATAATAATAGTAATACTATTAATAATAATAATAATAATAATAATAATAATAATAATCATAATCATAATCATAATAATAATAATAAATAATAATAATAATAATAGTTTTTTTTTAAATGAGCAATTCCAAACAATAGTTTGCTCAATGCGCTCACCAGCATGCACAAAACCCATATATTGGCAGGTTAGCACCCTATCGAATTCAAACATCAAGGAGTTATAAACAATTGCAGAGAAGAAAAACACATCATGCACACATAAAAGCATGCACAAACACATCATATGCACACACAAAACATGCACAGACATATCATATGCACACACAAAAATCCATGAACAAACCCATCATATGCACACACAAAACATGCACAAACAAATCATGCACAGAAAAAAACATGCACTAACACATCATATGCGCACAAAAACAAGTACTAGACCATGGACTCCAGACTTCACGCTGGAATCAACAGTGACATGTACGTGATTCTGAAGGTTTCATGTTTGGTCCTAAAGGGTGGTTTAGGCGATTTTACGGTAAGATCAATGTTGTACTCCAGATTGTTCTTGAATTCGTGTTTGGTCCTGAAGGGTGGTTTAGGTGATTCCACGGTAAGATCAATGCCAGATTGTTCTTGAATTCGTGTTTGGTCCTGAAGGGTGGTTTAGGCGATTCCACGGTAAGGATCAATGTTGTACTCCAGATTGTTCTTGAATTCCACATTGACCCATGTCACCTTCCCAACCTTGGTGGAGCTAAACGTCACGTCCGTGTTCATGAGCTGCAGGCCATGGCTGCTCCGACCTTCACTGCTCAAGGCCAAGAGGAAAATTAAAAGATTAACAATAATGATAGTCACAACACAGTTCCAGTCGTTGCAAAAGCTCTTTCTCAATATGCTTCTTTACCTGAGGGTAATCCTCAAGAGTTGGGTCACCTATCAGCCTCTCGCAAGCTGTTTCCACAGATTCCTTGTCTCTGCGTACATGATTTTCTTCACAAGACCAACGATATGCTGTCTGTGATGCTGAGGAACGCCAGACTTTTGGTCCCAAATATACCTCCAAAATGCCTGAAGTATGTGAAAAGCACAGAGAAACTGCTTAGCAGAAGGAAAAACAGCACGCAATGCATTGCTTTCACTTTGGCTGTCGTCAGTCATGATGATTTCTGGTCCAAGGCTGCCTTTTCCAAAAAAAACTTTCGAGCCAACCAGTTCAAGAAGTAAGTGGAGAGCAGATGTGATAGTGTTTGTTGTTTCATTGGAGGTAAGAAGAACTCCAAGTGGGAGACCTCCAACACAACTATGTGTCATCATTAGAAAAATGCGCACACCACTTCTGTCACAGTTTCCAGTTGAGTCAATGAAGACCATATATGCTTTAGAGTTTCATGGACACGACGCGTGAGAGGTGTGCACAACGCAATGGCAAAGCTATTTTCCAGGGTTTTCATTTTGATGACATCATTCTGACCTTTTTCTTTCTTCAGTTTGTTTGTGCTCTTGCATGGAGGAGAGCTTTTCAAATGCTTCCATTCTTTATTATGTACAGGAAAAGGTTCGCGTCCGAAAACTGCATGGATGATCATGTAGAAAAGAAAAGTAAATAGGCCTATAACTTGATCAGTTTTCCCAATGAAGCTTTCCCATCGAATTTAACAGTATCATACTGCCTGATAGCTTATATACTTCCACGGCAAGGCGATTATTGTTTTTCTGCAATACTTTTCTCCACTCTGTATAATCGGTGACCAGCACTGTTGGTCGGGAGTAAAGTGTGTTAGGACTTTTCACTTTTTTTTTTTACTTTACTTTAAATAGATTTAAGACCCCAGACACATTGCATATAGGGGACGTGTGTTAGGACTACAGCCGTTTTGACCTTTTAAGGTCACAGACGCACGGAGGCGCGCGGACACATGACCAGCGCGAGTCTGTGGCATGACCAAATTAGGTAAAACCGGATGCCACATGCACGTCACTCAGAGTGGAGAAAAATATTCCAGAAAAGACAACAACTTTATCCAACTTCCCCTGCTGGCAATTGTGTAATAAAAAAAACAAAAAAACAAAAAAAAATGAAAAGAAAAGAAAAATACCCCAACATTAGCGATGTGACATTGTCTAGTCAGCGAGGTGGGCACCAAAACTGAAAGCAATATGGCTCCTGCCGGAACAAGCTTGGTTAGCTGGGAAGGTCACAAAGGCCCGCCAAGCACGCTCTAGATTATTCCTCGATGTTCTAAATATAGCCAGCTATGTCCTGCTCGTTCAGTTTGGTGATTGGGGGGTGAGGGGGCTGAGTGTAATGCGCTTGATTCATTGTTTGTCGTTACATCTTTGCCATAATAATAATAATAATAATAATAATAATAATAATAATAATAATAAATAATATATTAATAAATAAATTAATAAATTAATAAATACTACCACTACTACTACTACTACTACTACTACTACTACTACTACTACTACTACTACTACTACTACTTCTAATACATGTAATAATAATAATATAGTAATAAAAATAATAATAATAATAATAATAATAATAATAATAATAATAATAATAATAATAATAATAATAATAATAATAAATAATAATAATAGTTTATTTTAAAATAAGCAATTCCAAACAATAGTTTGCTCAGTGCGCTCACCAGCATGCACAAAACCCATATATTGGCAGGTTAGCACCCTATCGAATTCAAACATCAAGGAGTTATAAACAATTGCAGAGAAGAAAAACACATTGTGCATACATAAAAGCATGCACAAACACACCATATGCACACACAAAACATGCACAGACATATCATATGCACACACAAAACATGCACAAACAAATCATGCACAGAAAAAAACATGCACTAACACATCATATGCGCACAAAAACAAGTACTAGACCATGGACTCCAGACTTCACGCTGGAATCAACAGTGACATGTACGTGATTCTGAAGGTTTCGTGTTTGGTCCTAAAGGGTGGTTTAGGCGATTCCACGGTAAGATCAATGTTGTACTCCAGATTGTTCTTGAATTCGTGTTTGGTCCTGAAGGGTGGTTTAGGTGATTCCACGGTAAGATCAATGCCAGATTGTTCTTGAATTCGTGTTTGGTCCTGAAGGGTGGTTTAGGCGATTCCACGGTAAGGATCAATGTTGTACTACAGATTGTTCTTGAATTCCACATTGACCCATGTCACCTTCCCAACCTTGGTGGAGCTAAACGTCACGTCTGTGTTCATGAGCTGCAGGCCATGGCTGCTCCGACCTTCACTGCTCAAGGCCAAGAGGAAAATTAAAAGATTAACAATAATGATAGTCACAACACAGTTCCAGTCCTTGCAAAAGCTCTTTCTCAATATGCTTCTTTACCTGAGGGTAATCCTCAAGAGTTGGGTCACCTATCAGCCTCTCGCAAGCTGTTTCCACAGATTCCTTGTCTCTGCGTACATGATTTTCTTCAGAAGACCAACGATATGCTGTCTGTGATGCTGAGGAACGCCTGACTTTTGGTCCCAAATATACCTCCAAAATGCCTGAAGTATGTGAAAAGCACAGAGAAACTGCTTAGCAGAAGGAAAAACAGCACGCAGTGCATTGCTTTCACTTTGGCTGTCGTCAGTCATGATGATTTCTGGTCCAAGGCTGCCTTTTCCAAAAAAACCTTTCGAGCCAACAAGTTCAAGAAGTAAGTGGAGAGCAGATGTGATAGTGTTTGTTGTTTCATTGGAGGTAAGAAGAACTCCAAGTGGGAGACCTCCAACACAACTATGTGTCATCATTAGAAAAATGCGCACACCACTTCTGTCACAGTTTCCAGTTGAGTCAATGAAGACCATATATGCTTTAGAGTTTCATGGACATGACGCGTGAGAGGTGTGCACAACGCAATGGCAAAGCTATTTTCCAGGGTTTTCATTTTGATGACATCATTCTGACCTTTTTCTTTCTTCAGTTTGTTTGTGCTCTTGCATGGAGGAGAGCTTTTCAAATGCTTCCATTCTTTATTATGTACAGGAAAAGGTTCGCGTCCGAAAACTGCATGGATGATCATGTAGAAAAGAAAAGGAAATAGGCCTATAACTTGATCAGTTTTCCCAATGAAGCTTTCCCATCGAATTTAACAGTATCATACTGCCTGATAGCTTATATACTTCCACGGCAAGGCGATTATTGTTTTTCTGCAATACTTTTCTCCACTCTGTATAATCGGTGACCAGCACTGTTGGTCGGGAGTAAAGTGTGTTAGGACTTTTCACTTTTTTTTTTTACTTTACTTTAAATAGATTTAAGACCCCAGACACATTGCATGTAGTGTGTTAGGACTACAGCCGTTTTGACCTTTTAAGGTCACAGACGCACGGAGGCACATGACCAGCGCGAGTCTGTGGCATGACCAAATTAGGTAAAACCGGATGCCACATGCACGTCACTCAACCATTTAGAGTGGAGGAAAATATTCCAGAAAAGACAACAACTTTATCCAACTTCCCCTGCTGGCGATTGTGTAATAAAAAAAACAAAAAACAAAAAAAAAATGAAAAGAAAAGAAAAATACCCCAACATTAGCGATGTGACATTGTCTAGTCAGCGAGGTGGGCACCAAAACAGAAAGCAATATGGCTCCTGCCGGAACAAGCTTGGTTAGCTGGAAAGGTCACAAAGGCCCGCCAAGCACGCTCTAGATTATTCCTCGATGTTCTAAATATAGCCAGCTATGTCCTGCTCGTTCAGTTTGGTGATTGGGGGGTGAGGGGGCTGAATGTAATGCGCTTGATTCATTGTTTGTCGTTATATCTTTGCCATAATAATAATAATAATAATAATAATAATAATAATAATAATAATAATAATAATAATAATAAATAATATATTAATAAATAAATTAATAAATTAATAAATACTACCACTACTACTACTACTACTACTACTACTACTACCACTACTACTACTACTACTACTACTACTTCTAATACATGTAATAATAATAATATAGTAATAAAAATAATAATAATAATAATAATAATAATAATAATAATAATAATAATAAATAATAATAATAATAGTTTATTTTAAAATGAGCAATTCCAAACAATAGTTTGCTCAGTGCGCTCACCAGCATGCACAAAACCCATATATTGGCAGGTTAGCACCCTATCGAATTCAAACATCAAGGAGTTATAAACAATTGCAGAGAAGAAAAACACATTGTGCATACATAAAAGCATGCACAAACACACCATATGCACACACAAAACATGCACAGACATATCATATGCACACACAAAAATCCATGAACAAACCCATCATATGCACACACAAAACATGCACAAACAAATCATGCACAGAAAAAAACATGCACTAACACATCATATGCGCACAAAAACAAGTACTAGACCATGGACTCCAGACTTCACGCTGGAATCAACAGTGACATGTACGTGATTCTGAAGGTTTCGTGTTTGGTCCTAAAGGGTGGTTTAGGCGATTCCACGGTAAGATCAATGTTGTACTCCAGATTGTTCTTGAATTCGTGTTTGGTCCTGAAGGGTGGTTTAGGTGATTCCACGGTAAGATCAATGCCAGATTGTTCTTGAATTCGTGTTTGGTCCTGAAGGGTGGTTTAGGCGATTCCACGGTAAGGATCAATGTTGTACTACAGATTGTTCTTGAATTCCACATTGACCCATGTCACCTTCCCAACCTTGGTGGAGCTAAACGTCACGTCTGTGTTCATGAGCTGCAGGCCATGGCTGCTCCGACCTTCACTGCTCAAGGCCAAGAGGAAAATTAAAAGATTAACAATAATGATAGTCACAACACAGTTCCAGTCCTTGCAAAAGCTCTTTCTCAATATGCTTCTTTACCTGAGGGTAATCCTCAAGAGTTGGGTCACCTATCAGCCTCTCGCAAGCTGTTTCCACAGATTCCTTGTCTCTGCGTACATGATTTTCTTCAGAAGACCAACGATATGCTGTCTGTGATGCTGAGGAACGCCTGACTTTTGGTCCCAAATATACCTCCAAAATGCCTGAAGTATGTGAAAAGCACAGAGAAACTGCTTAGCGGAAGGAAAAACAGCACGCAGTGTGTAATCGCCGCCATTTAGATAAGGTTATTTCCATTCGCTCGTCAAACGCCTCGTATTAATTTAGGGCCTGGTCATGTAATGACGCACACGAAACACAGAAGTAGCATAGAGTTCATTTATTCGTAGTCAAAGAACATTCACGAAAAATGTCAACGTCTCATATAATAATACGTATGTGTGTGTACATATCAGTATGGGGACAACTAATTTCTGTATACGTGACTATGAACTACTTCTTGTGCCAGACGATGTGTGGTAAAATACTGCGAAAAGAAAGAAACATAAACACAAGAAACATTAGCAGTGTACCAAACAATGTATCAAAAACCCTTATTCACACAAGATACAATCAAAGCAATGAGACGGAAAGAATACACATACCGGACGATAATTTAGATGATAATAAACCAACAGCAATAATTTAATTTTATCTGATTTTAAAGAAGACAATTTAGCTAAGGTTACGTGGAACCAAGCCAGAACAAACGAAGGAACGAACGCTTTATGTTCCTTTAACTTACACGACGATTAGGCTACGTTTATTCTTTCAAGCCTCAAAACAATTGGCGCAAGACAATTTGACTATGCTCATCTAACATTAGTCAATTCATTAATACAAACAATTCGGCTACGTTCACCCAACGAGCCTCGGTACGATGCCTAAACTAGGAAATACTCGATGACCTAGCTCAGTAAACATTTATAAATGAATTAACATACGTAAACATTTAACAACATATTCTAGGAAATACACCTGAAGTCCCAAAACGTAGCTAACTACCTTGGCATAGACAAAACAGCAAAGCTTTAAGGAAAAAACGGTATAAATACCCAAGTGGGTTAACATTTCGAACAAGGCCGATAATTCAACAAAAAACGTTATCTTCATTAAAGATCAAAACAGTTATCTTCTTCGTCAAAACTTAGTCCGACAAATTGTGACGACAATTAGCTTTAATCAAGCAAAGACGTTCAGCATAATCAGCGCATTATGACTGACCACAAGCTAAAAACAAATAAACTTGACTTGTCCTTATTTACAAATCCTGAACAAAGTGTTCACTTCAATAATTCTTCTGACAAAGCAGACCGGGTTCCAAACAAAACGAATTCTAGAAAATCAAAAGCTTAAAGAATATCCGAATCAAATCAATTTGCAGAAAAGGCATGAAATCAGTCACTAAAACAAGAAAATCATAAAGGTCATAATCATTTGCACAAATCAACAAAAATATATGCAAAACGCAAAATAACTATAAGTACCTTATGACCGCTGTAAGACGTTTGGAAACCACACAGATCCAAAAGGCGACAACAACGTCTGGTACCAAAGGCAGGTAAAATAAAAGCCTTTCACAAAACTACAAATCGTGAACATCACATTTAAACTTTATCTTTCTAAACAGGTGAGCACAATTTTTATATCATATAAACTAAAAACGACGCAACCTTCTCTCAGACCCAGCAATCTAACTAACCAGAAAAGAGTTGACACAAACTTATATATGCGTTACTACCAAAACCAGTCTTGCGTCATAATCTCGATCTCATGAGAAAAAATACGCAAACAATATTTATAAACGAAACACAGTTCACCAATAATATTCAAACTCATATCAAAACTCTGCACGCTTTTGCCACTGACTTGAGAGAGCAATAGATCCGGAGAGAGGGTGAGAGAGGGGGGAGAAACACGACAATCACAAAGAGAAGAATCACGACAAACACAGTTAGAGGGGTAAGAAAGACAGGCACCAAAAACAAATGAAAGGAAATAAATGAACAGTCCAGTCATAAAACCAAAAAGATGCGTCGGGTTGGCCAATGAAGTGATGATACGTCTTGTCAGTCAAAATCAATAAAACCAAACGAAAGAAAACGATAGAAAGGAGAAGCAACATGCAGTGGGGAGGAAAAAGAGGACATAAACGGAGGACACTTTACACACACCAAGACAGTACATGATATCACAAATAACAAACTCTCTCTCTCTCTAGATCAATAGCCCATATTAGTTTCAAAAAGTATCTAATTACATATTGGTCACACATGACTCATAGGCATGCACACACCTGGCCTTAATTATGTCCAGATAATTAAAACATTTGAAATCAATAACATTAACATTTCTACAATCACACCAGAAGTCATTATTGGAACAACAACCAAAAAATACATGCAGCTTTCAGCTTTCAATCAATCAATTCAATCGTTCGTAGCGATAGTTGTGGCCATGTTCTGGTTACCTCCTCCTCTGCTGTCATTCCCTCGCTTGTCATCTCTTCGGCCGGCATTTTCCCCACCATCTCGTTTCATGTACACAAAGTCCTTCTCGTGTAGGCATGTGGGATGTTTTTTGTTACAAATGCCGCACACCTCTCTGTTGTCACACTGACGCGATTTGTGCTCCTTACTTATCAGGCAGCCAAAGCAGAGGTTTGATTTCAAAATGAAAGTCCTTTTCTCAGCAACAGGCTTCTTGGCGAAAACTTCACACTGACCCAGGTTATGGCTTGTTTGGGTACAGAATTCGCAGAAGGAGGAAGTCTCCGACCGGGTTGACAGGGCATTCTTCTTGGACGGCGCGCTGAGTGTGTTGGGCGATGTGACCCTTGTAGACGTTGGAGAGAAAGCTCCGGAGCCGAATACGGGGTCGTTACTAATGTCGGCTTCTTGTGTCACGAAGTTTACAAGTTCAGCGAAATTGGGGTACCTTCCGTGTTCGATCTTCGTCCGGGACACGTTCCGGCACCAGCGGTGTACCATCCAGTCGGGGAGTTTGCCGATAATACGTTTGAGGTATTGGGCGTCGTCTAAGATCCCTAATCCTCCTACCTCCTTGGCTGCAACGGCACACTGCTGAAGAAAATCCGCAAGCCGTCTAAGTCCCAAGTAATCTCGGCTTTTAACGATGGCCCACTCGTCCAACTTTGTCCTGAAAGCTTGTGAGACCACGTAGCTGTTGCCGTACCTTCTTTCCAAAACTGACATTGCCTTGTCGTAGGCCTCGGGTTCACTCAGCAGGAAGAATCCAGCCACGGCGTCCTTCGCTGTTCCTCCCAGGTAGCGCTGGAGATACAGGAGTTTCTCGCCTGATGCTATCCTCTGTCGTTGAATCAGAAAAGAAAAAGCAATCTTCCAAGTTGGATAGAGGAGCGGGTCGCCGTGGAAGATAGACGGTTCTTGCATGGGAAGTCTATTCAGCAGGAGAGCGTCCGAAAGCGTTTGGGCAAGTGAGTCTGTGGAGGTGTACTGCATCTGGAGCGGAGCTGGAACAGATCTGGGTTCGGCATAAGACGACGGGTAAGTACCTCTGGGTGCCGCAATGCAATCAAAGTCAACGTTCGTGGGACCGTTCTCTGGAACACCTACTCTGGGGAGGTGACACGAGGTGGGAGAGAACGTAGAACCATTAGGGCTCGGCACGAAGATCTTTGCCTCAGGGCGCAAATGTCTCTCTGCAAAGTGTACAGAGCGGAGAGGGAGGGGTTGGTAGGTGGAAGACATGGGGTCCGCTGGTGTGGACAGATAAGCATGCCTCTCCTGCTGCTCTGGAATCTCCGGAGGCCTGTGTTGACAGTCAGCGTGCAGGGTGTCGAAGTTGCGAACAGCAGCTGTGTCGAGATGCGCAGAGAGACGGTGACCCTCGTACGATGCACTCGGGAAGACACCAGGAGGGTGTTGCCAGGGTATCGATGTCTGGTAATAACGAGACGACACCCTAGGAGAGGACGCGAAAGAGTACACGGTCGTGGTGGTGGTCGTTGTAGAGGTGCGGGCCATGTACCTGACGCAATCCAAGGAAGCGTCAACGGTCGCAGTAGTGCCCACTCCCCTCCCGTGGCTCTCCAGGCGAGCGGTAGCGGGGGGAATGAAGAGGGCGTGGCTTCCGGCGGAGTCATCATTCACGACCCCGACGGTAGCAGAAGTCGTGAAAGCGGGAACGGCGTCTCCGCCCTCCCTGAGAGCGGAAGCTGAAATGATGGCGTCGGCAGCTCTGTCTACGGTAGCCTTCGAAGTCACCGTGGTGATGGCAGCAGGGTGGCCCATGGAGGGCTGGTCCTGTCCGGGCTGATGTTCCACGGCAGCATCTCCTCTTCCTCCTAACATGCTAGTGTTTGCGACTATCGGGGAGGGAGTTGCCTGTGGGGTAGCTAGTGTAGTCGATGTGGGAGACTGAGGGTGAAAGTGAGTGTTAAGCAGATTTACCGGGGGAAGAAAAGGAGGATTCTGAGGATGAGCATCAGCTTGTTCTAGCACGCTTAGTATGGCTGAATTAGTCTTTATCTCAATGTCTGTTCTCAGTAACTCTAGCTGTCTAACACTTTCTCTCTTCCTTTTCTCGAACTGCATTTTAGCTCTAGCTTCTGCTATCTTTCTGGTAGCCTCTTGATCGGCCTCTTCTCTCTTTCTAGCAGCTTCTAGTCTTTTTCTAGCAGCCTCTTGTTCGACCCTAGTAGCCTCTTGATTGGCCTCTTCTCTCTTTCTAGCAGCTTCTTGTTCGACCCTAATAGCCTCTTCCTCAACCCTAGTAGCCTCTTGATCTGCAATTCTTTTCCACTCTATAGCCTGTTCCTCAGCCACTCTGACACTCTCCTGTTCGTCTAGCTCATCTATCAGTCTCACGTGTTCGCTTTCTAAAGCTAGGCCTGCGCGTCTAGCACTGAGAGAAGCGGCCTTCATCCTAACCTCGAGTTTGAGGGAAGCTGTGGAGATTATGCTAGAATTAGCTGACGACCTAACAGAAGATCCCCTAGATGAGACACTGGCATCCCTTTTCTTGGTCGATCGGTGGCTAAGCGCTTTGCTACCATGATGCGAACTAGTTCTTGTAAGAACTTCAACAGTCCCTTCGTTCACGGCACGCACTATGTTAGATATGACCTCTTGGGCTTGCATCTGAGCATTCTCCCAGTCTTCTAACGTCACTTCACCACCGCCTAGCTTAACTAGCTTCTCTTGAATTTCTCCGAGTTCATTTCGCATCTGAGAAATCTGCACTCTTGCCCTTGCTAGTTTTTCTAGATTGGGTTCGTCTTTGCCCAATTCTTTCACTGCCGTAGCAATAGCCTTCACCAGCAGAGACCTTTGTGACCGAAAGAGTTCTGTCTTTATTTCAATATTATATGCTTTGCCTTTCTCAGTAGGTTTGGGTTCACGTTTGGACCTAGTGACATCTTCAGGCTGTTCTACTGGTATCTCAGTCTCTGTTTCACCATCTTCTACCTCATCTTTCGACTCGAGTTTCACGGGGGAGGCTATTCCCTCTTCTATCTCTTCCTTATCCATGATAAGATCAATGTTCAGTTCTTAGTACTGCAAGAGGTGGCCAAAACGAAGAAAGTTATATTCTTCTCAGAAGCTGGTTATTCATTTAAAGAACACCTGAGCAAGGCTTAGCGAAGCTGGTTAAAGAGTAGTTGCTGGGTCTAGGTTGGTCGCAATTAAAACAGAATAAAAGTCTTGTTGTCTAAATGCTTGTTTGAGCAACAACTAGCAGACAATGATTATTCTTGTTTACGATATTCGTCTACAAAGTCATATTCAAAACGTACTGCAGGAACCGAGCGAGAGAAAACTCTATCCCACAAATTGTAATAAGTCCTAAATTCAAAGGGGGGTGACGAGAGGCTCTAAGTATTTTACTGTAATCGCCGCCATTTAGATAAGGTTATTTCCATTCGCTCGTCAAACGCCTCGTATTAATTTAGGGCCTGGTCATGTAATGACGCACACGAAACACAGAAGTAGCATAGAGTTCATTTATTCGTAGTCAAAGAACATTCACGAAAAATGTCAACGTCTCATATAATAATACGTATGTGTGTGTACATATCAGTATGGGGACAACTAATTTCTGTATACGTGACTATGAACTACTTCTTGTGCCAGACGATGTGTGGTAAAATACTGCGAAAAGAAAGAAACATAAACACAAGAAACATTAGCAGTGTACCAAACAATGTATCAAAAACCCTTATTCACACAAGATACAATCAAAGCAATGAGACGGAAAGAATACACATACCGGACGATAATTTAGATGATAATAAACCAACAGCAATAATTTAATTTTATCTGATTTTAAAGAAGACAATTTAGCTAAGGTTACGTGGAACCAAGCCAGAACAAACGAAGGAACGAACGCTTTATGTTCCTTTAACTTACACGACGATTAGGCTACGTTTATTCTTTCAAGCCTCAAAACAATTGGCGCAAGACAATTTGACTATGCTCATCTAACATTAGTCAATTCATTAATACAAACAATTCGGCTACGTTCACCCAACGAGCCTCGGTACGATGCCTAAACTAGGAAATACTCGATGACCTAGCTCAGTAAACATTTATAAATGAATTAACATACGTAAACATTTAAACAACATATTCTAGGAAATACACCTGAAGTCCCAAAAACGTAGCTAACTACCTTGGCATAGACAAAACAGCAAAGCTTTAAGGAAAAACGGTATAAATACCCAAGTGGGTTAACATTTCGAACAAGGCCGATAATTCAACAAAAAACGTTATCTTCATTAAAGATCAAAACAGTTATCTTCTTCGTCAAAACTTAGTCCGACAAATTGTGACGACAATTAGCTTTAATCAAGCAAAGACGTTCAGCATAATCAGCGCATTATGACTGACCACAAGCTAAAAACAAATAAACTTGACTTGTCCTTATTTACAAATCCTGAACAAAGTGTTCACTTCAATAATTCTTCTGACAAAGCAGACCGGGTTCCAAACAAAACGAATTCTAGAAAATCAAAAGCTTAAAGAATATCCGAATCAAATCAATTTGCAGAAAAGGCATGAAATCAGTCACTAAAACAAGAAAATCATAAAGGTCATAATCATTTGCACAAATCAACAAAAATATATGCAAAACGCAAAATAACTATAAGTACCTTATGACCGCTGTAAGACGTTTGGAAACCACACAGATCCAAAAGGCGACAACAACGTCTGGTACCAAAGGCAGGTAAAATAAAAGCCTTTCACAAAACTACAAATCGTGAACATCACATTTAAACTTTATCTTTCTAAACAGGTGAGCACAATTTTTATATCATATAAACTAAAAACGACGCAACCTTCTCTCAGACCCAGCAATCTAACTAACCAGAAAAGAGTTGACACAAACTTATATATGCGTTACTACCAAAACCAGTCTTGCGTCATAATCTCGATCTCATGAGAAAAAATACGCAAACAATATTTATAAACGAAACACAGTTCACCAATAATATTCAAACTCATATCAAAACTCTGCACGCTTTTGCCACTGACTTGAGAGAGCAATAGATCCGGAGAGAGGGTGAGAGAGGGGGGAGAAACACGACAATCACAAAGAGAAGAATCACGACAAACACAGTTAGAGGGGTAAGAAAGACAGGCACCAAAAACAAATGAAAGGAAATAAATGAACAGTCCAGTCATAAAACCAAAAAGATGCGTCGGGTTGGCCAATGAAGTGATGATACGTCTTGTCAGTCAAAATCAATAAAACCAAACGAAAGAAAACGATAGAAAGGAGAAGCAACATGCAGTGGGGAGGAAAAAGAGGACATAAACGGAGGACACTTTACACACACCAAGACAGTACATGATATCACAAATAACAAACTCTCTCTCTCTCTAGATCAATAGCCCATATTAGTTTCAAAAAGTATCTAATTACATATTGGTCACACATGACTCATAGGCATGCACACAGTGCATTGCTTTCACTTTGGCTGTCGTCAGTCATGATGATTTCTGGTCCAAGGCTGCCTTTTCCAAAAAAACCTTTCGAGCCAACAAGTTCAAGAAGTAAGTGGAGAGCAGATGTGATAGTGTTTGTTGTTTCATTGGAGGTAAGAAGAACTCCAAGTGGGAGACCTCCAACACAACTATGTGTCATCATTAGAAAAATGCGCACACCACTTCTGTCACAGTTTCCAGTTGAGTCAATGAAGACCATATATGCTTTAGAGTTTCATGGACATGACGCGTGAGAGGTGTGCACAACGCAATGGCAAAGCTATTTTCCAGGGTTTTCATTTTGATGACATCATTCTGACCTTTTTCTTTCTTCAGTTTGTTTGTGCTCTTGCATGGAGGAGAGCTTTTCAAATGCTTCCATTCTTTATTATGTACAGGAAAAGGTTCGCGTCCGAAAACTGCATGGATGATCATGTAGAAAAGAAAAGGAAATAGGCCTATAACTTGATCAGTTTTCCCAATGAAGCTTTCCCATCGAATTTAACAGTATCATACTGCCTGATAGCTTATATACTTCCACGGCAAGGCGATTATTGTTTTTCTGCAATACTTTTCTCCACTCTGTATAATCGGTGACCAGCACTGTTGGTCGGGAGTAAAGTGTGTTAGGACTTTTCACTTTTTTTTTTTACTTTACTTTAAATAGATTTAAGACCCCAGACACATTGCATATAGGGGACGTGTGTTAGGACTACAGCCGTTTTGACCTTTTAAGGTCACAGACGCACGGAGGCGCGCTGACACATGACCAGCGCGAGTCTGTGGCATGACCAAATTAGGTAAAACCAGATGCCACATGCACGTCACTCAACCATTTAGAGTGGAGGAAAATATTCCAGAAAAGACAACAACTTTATCCAACTTCCCCTGCTGGCGATTGTGTAATAAAAAAAACAAAAAACAAAAAAAAATGAAAAGAAAAGAAAAATACCCCAACATTAGCGATGTGACATTGTCTAGTCAGCGAGGTGGGCACCAAAACTGAAAGCAATATGGCTCCTGCCGGAACAAGCTTGGTTAGCTGGAAAGGTCACAAAGGCCCGCCAAGCACGCTCTAGATTATTCCTCGATGTTCTAAATATAGCCAGCTATGTCCTGCTCGTTCAGTTTGGTGATTGGGGGGTGAGGGGGCTGAGTGTAATGCGCTTGATTCATTGTTTGTCGTTATATCTTTGCCATAATAATAATAATAATAATAATAATAATAATAATAATAATAATAATAATAATAAATAATATATTAATAAATAAATTAATAAATTAATAACTACTACTACTACTACTACTACTACTACTACTACTACTAATACATGTAATAATAATAATAATATAGTAATAATAATAATAATAATAATAATAATAATAATGTTGTAAAATGAGCAATTCCAAACAATAGTTTGCTCAGTGCGCTCACCAGCATGCACAAAACCCATATATTGGCAGGTTAGCACCCTATCGAATTCAAACATCAAGGAGTTATAAACAATTGCAGAGAAGAAAAACACATTGTGCACACATAAAAGCATGCACAAACACACCATATGCACACACAAAACATGCACAGACATATCATATGCAGACACAAAAATCCATGAACAAACCCATCATATGCACACACAAAACATGCACAAACAAATCATGCACAGAAAAAAACATGCACTAACACATCATATGCGCACAAAAACAAGTACTAGACCATGGACTCCAGACTTCACGCTGGAATCAACAGTGACATGTACGTGATTCTGAAGGTTTCGTGTTTGGTCCTAAAGGGTGTTTTAGGCGATTCCACGGTAAGATCAATGTTGTACTCCAGATTGTTCTTGAATTCGTGTTTGGTCCTGAAGGGTGGTTTAGGTGATTCCACGGTAAGATCAATGCCAGATTGTTCTTGAATTCGTGTTTGGGTCCTGAAGGGTGGTTTAGGCGATTCCACGGTAAGGATCAATGTTGTACTACAGATTGTTCTTGAATTCCACATTGACCCATGTCACCTTCCCAACCTTGGTGGAGCTAAACGTCACGTCCGTGTTCATGAGCTGCAGGCCATGGCTGCTCCGACCTTCACTGCTCAAGGCCAAGAGGAAAATTAAAAGATTAACAATAATGATAGTCACAACACAGTTCCAGTCGTTGCAAAAGCTCTTTCTCAATATGCTTCTTTACCTGAGGGTAATCCTCAAGAGTTGGGTCACCTATCAGCCTCTCGCAAGCTGTTTTCACAGATTCCTTGTCTCTGCGTACATGATTTTCTTCACAAGACCAACGATATGCTGTCTGTGATGCTGAGGAACGCCTGACTTTTGGTCCCAAATATATCTCCAAAATGCCTGAAGTATGTGAAAAGCACAGAGAAACTGCTTAGCAGAAGGAAAAACAGCACGCAATGCATTGCTTTCACTTTGGCTGTCGTCAGTCATGATGATTTCTGGTCCAAGGCTGCCTTTTCCAAAAAAACCTTTCGAGCCAACAAGTTCAAGAAGTAAGTGGAGAGCAGATGTGATAGTGTTTGTTGTTTCATTGGAGGTAAGAAGAACTCCAAGTGGGAGACCTCCAACACAACTATGTGTCATCATTAGAAAAATGCGCACACCACTTCTGTCACAGTTTCCAGTTGAGTCAATGAAGACCATAATTGCTTAGGGTTTCATGGACACGACGCGTGAGAGGTGTGCACAACGCAATGGCAAAGTTATTTTCCAGGGTTTTCATTTTGATGACATCATTCTGACCTTTTTCTTTCTTCCGTTCTTGGTTTGATGTCTCCACAAACGCTTGGATGTCAGAGACTGAGTGGGACTTCCCATAAGCTGCTGTTCCAAGAGCCTCTCTGCGTCTGTAAATATACAAATGTACCACAGTTTTAGAAGTAAATTGAGTCTAATTGGAATCACACACACACACACCCCACACACACAATGACACAAACACAAACCATGACACACATATATGTATCACTTTTTATAGATACATTATATTTATATACATACATATGCATACATTCATACAAACACACTCACTCTCACACACACATACAGTTCAGTTCAGTTCTTTTATTTAACGTCTATTCATTTCATACAATGATTTTAGACGATCATACACACACACAAACACACCCATACATACACACACAAACACGCGCGCGCGCACCTGCGCCTATCTATACAATCAAAAAATATCTTTTAAATCGGTATTTAAAATAATACTTGCTATAGTTTCTATTATTGCTTGATTATACAATATATTACTAATATCATCAGTGTTTTTTATCATTACATTCTTTGCTGTGTACAATGGTAACAAAGATGTACACTCAAATAATAAATGTTTTATGGAAACTGGTTTTTGACATATACATTTAATATCTTTTACATATTTTGTTAACCACGAATCCAAGCACATTTTATATATAACTTTTGCAATATTTCTTGAACATGATAAAATAATTTGTTTATTTACTAATTTTTGAAAATGTTTTTCCATTAATGAAACGAGTTCATGACTAGATAATTTCAGATTACAATTATTTATGGACTTTACATTTGTAGCTCCTCTTTTTGCAAGTTTGTCTGCATATTCATTCCAACACACGCCAGAATGAGATGGAACCCAACAAAAGTCAACACCAATCCCCCTACTAATAATTACATGTATCAAATATCTGATCTCAAATAATAAATCGGATCTAGTCTTATTCTCCCAATTTTGTATAGATTGTAGAACTGATTTTGAATCAACACAAATTAATATATTAAATATATCTAAGTATGATTCAACAATATATTGTAATGCCATTAGAATGGCATATAACTCGCAAGTAAATATCGAAAATCCTTTTCCAATATAATATGATTTTTATATTTTTAGAGTTGGTATAACAAATCCTGACCCGCTATCAAGTGAATCCAATACTGAACCATCTGTAAATATTTTTAAGTGAAAGGAATATTTTTGTTCCAAGTGTTCTTTTACTTCACTTACAAGAACATTAATATTTTCACCTTTAGTAACTGTAGAATAATCTACATCAAAATTTGCATTTAAGTGTTCCCAAAATGGCATTTGAGGTATTAATGGTAAAATGGGTATATTTAATAAATTAATATTACATTCAGTCATTGTTTGATTTACGTAATTTTTTATGGGTTGAAGATAAGGAATTTTTTTTGATCGTTTTGGATATTCTTTGCAATCAAAATAAATATCCTTTGAAACTGATTTGTTTACTGACAAACTTCGAATTACATATTTAGAACATGATAATTGTCTTTGCTCATCTAAAGATAATATCCCTGCTTCTTTATAAGTTTTAATTATACTTGTACTAGTTGGAACACCAAGAGCCAATTTTACTGCTCTACAATCTGTGCTTTGAAGTTTCTTAATATACGTTTTTGAAGCAGCAAAGTAAACTTCTTGACTGTATGTTAATGAAGATCTAACAAGGGAAATAGCTAAATGAAATAAAGTTTTTGTATTATTTCCCCATGGCTGTGCACTTACAATTTTCAAAAAAATTATTCGTTATCTTGCTTTTGTAATTAGATATTCAATGTGAGTTCGCCAGTTTAGTTTGGAAGTCAAATATACTCCTAAAAACTTGATACTTTCTTTATATTGTAATGTAATACCATTTAATTCGAATTTTGGTAACCATTTTGGATGTTGTCCATTATTAAATAACATTAAATAAGTCTTTTCTCCTGATAATTCTAATCCGTTCTCTTTCATATATTTAGAAAGTAGATTTAATTCATTTTGATATAATTTTTGAATATAATTTATAGTTTGTTTGGTTGTACGTTTTCTTAACGTTGTTTGAATCCACATAGCAATATTATCTGCATATTGTACAATATTCGTATGCTTTGATAATGCTTTTGGTAAATCGTGTATTAGAATATTGAATAATATGGGAGCAATTATCGATCCTTGTGGAATCCCTAAATCTACCTTTTTGAATTCAGAATATATCTTGCCTATTCTTGTACATAGAAATCTGTCGGATAAAAAGTTCTTTATATATTGAAACATGTACCCTGTTATACCTATGTTTTTTAATTTCAATAATAAACGAGAAGTCCACACACTATCATATGCTTTTTTAACGTCAAAAAAGGTTGCTAAAATACTCTTTCTTCTAGCGAATTGCTTTTTTATTTGATTTGTTAATTTAACAAGATGATCACACGTATTTCTACCTTTTCTAAATCCAGCTTGATTAATTGGTATTATGTTATTCTTTTCACAGTAATGTAATAACGTTTATTTATAATTTTCTCCATTACTTTACCAACATGAGAAGTTAGCGAAATTGGTCTATAACTATTAACACAAGATCTAGGTTTGCCTTCTTTTAGAATAGGTACTACCACTGACTTTGTCCAGATTGAAGAAAAAGTTTCATTTTTCCAAACGTTTTGATAAAATGAAAGTAATATCTTTTTCCAAGTCAAAGGCAAATGAACTAGCATTTGATAGGATAAACCATCGATGCCAACCGTAGTATTATTGTTAGTAAAAGATTGTAATGTAATCATTAATTCATTTAATATATAACACATACATCCAAACACAAATTGACATATTACATGCCGAATGTATTGATAATGTCAATTTATATATTATATATTTATTATGATGCAAGTAGTACATAAAGGAAAGATGACAAAAACACTTCTGTAGGTGTTTTTTTTTTAAAGTAAAAAAAATGCATACTGTTCTAAAAAACAAACACATTAAACTTAAATGAGACGAATTGCTGCTAGAGGCCTGCATTACATCTTTTTTTAAAGTAATTTTGTAAAGTACTAAATAAACAAAAAGAATAACAATAATTACCTGCCTTTTAACAGTTCTTAACAAGGTACATTTAAAAAAATCATGTTATAAAAAGATATTTTTAAAAAAAAATTATATACCCCAGTGGCTGACCAAGAGAATGAATTTAAAAAAAAATCATGTTACACAAGATATTCAAAATATATATACTGACTTTTTGTTCTTCAAAATAGATATCCTAAAAGAGCAAAAAAAATCATAATCTTCAAAGAAATGTTTACATTTCATGTAAAAATGTGACATAATAAGCACATTTTAGGTGAACATCTTATATATATATATATAAAATAATATATTTAATACAGTACTGTACTTAGTTAAGAAGAAAGGCAAAGCCCATATGGTTTTAACTTTTAAGGGAACCTCCTAACAATATTCTACATAATAATGTGTGCCCAGTATGAATTAAGGTTTAAAAAACTTAAATGAAGCGGTTGCATTAAACCACAAAGTAATATTGACTTTGATCTTAAGGTGACCTTGACCTCTGGCCCACATATGATCAAATAAACTACAGCAGAAGTTCTAATATGTCGAACACAACAGTGACCTTGATCTTAGTTAATTCAAGTTCAAGAATACTTTATTATCTCAACAGAGAAATTATGACATACAATTGCTGATCGGTATGAAACGTTAAAACATTACATACATAGATAAAACAAGTACAGAGTAGACTACATTTATAGTAAATTTCCAGTATTAAATGACATCTTAAACATCATCACAAACATCAAGATCTTATATACAAAGAATATTACTTAGCGCTTATTTAAAAACTCAATAGATTTTGGAATAAAACTGTTTTTCGTTCTTACAAGAGAACATTTAGGCACACGCAGTCTGCGACCAGAGGGCAACATTTCATAATACTTTGCTAAAACATGTGAAGTGCCTTTCATAACCAATCCCGTCTTCCTCCCCACACGGTATTCATGCAGTTCTCTCAAACTGTTTTGTCTTTCACCCGTCACTCTCGCACACACTCTCACCAATCTTTCAAGCACCCTCTTGTTCTTTACACTTAGCCCTCCAAACCAGCAGATAAAACCAAAAGTCAAAACTGATTCAATAAAACAGCGATAAAAAGAAGAATGGGTCGGCTGATGTTCAAAGAACAGAGTTTCTGATGGGTTTGCATTTTTCTTTTTTTCTTGGTAACGACGCTTGTACTCTTTCTGCCTTTCCATATATTTATTGTATCGGTCCGGGTCATTTTTTAATTTATCACGATACTGTCGCATTTCAGCTGCTCTTTTATTCAGAAATGCAGAGGAAGTTGATGCAGCAAATGCAACATTAAAAAAAAACCACAATGCATCAATTCCAAAGCTAAAAAATAATCTATTATCATAATTATATTAACTTTGCCCAATGAGTCTTCAACGTTTATTAAGATTCATTTTTCTCAGGTAAATATTTACAATCACCCATTCAGGAATGCTATCACAGGAAAACAAAAATAATCAACTCAATCATTGAAAAAATATATTACATATTCATGTGAAAAGTACACCTCTTTATCTATCCTATCTATCTATCTATCTATCTATCTATCTATCTATCTATCTATCTATCTATCTATCTATCTATCTATCTATCTATCTATCTATCTATCTATCTATATATATATATCTATATATCTATATATATATGAAGACTCCACTGAAAGAACGTGCAAGCTGCATTTTTTTCATTTTCAGAAAAACGAATTTTAAAGTTTGAAGACTCAGATAATATGTACTTTAAAGAAATGTTTTTTTTCTTTGATTCTATTTCAAGGACATGCATTTACTTACATTTCTATCTAAAAGTAAAGAGCTAAAATTAGCAAATAGGGTGCATGCATGCTTCTGCAAACAGGTGACCCAATTTTGCACATGGCACGTTCTTTCAAAGGTTTTTCTCATTTTTCTTTTTCAGCAAAAATAACTTGACAACAAACATGGAAAACCAGATTCAGTTACTTTATTAAAGATTTTAGCAAAAACAGAATATGAAATCAAGTCTTTTCTGCTGGTGCTGGTGATGCTGGTGCTGCTTCTTCTTGGTTCATGGATTGTCCTCTGACTCGCTCGTCTGGTCGTGGAAGGGCTCTTCCACGGAGCAGCGATGGAGATTGTACTTTGCGTCACTGACAGAGATGACACTCGTGTAGAGCTGTGCTGGCTGCCCCTGAATGGTGTCTGGGGCGGCTGTGTTCCTTTTCTTCCTGTTTGCGATGACCATGCTCTCTAAGGGTCCATTCCAGTTGTCCCTGTACTCGGCAATCAGTGGCTTTCCTTTTTGGATGACCAGCTCTCTGACTGGGCGGGTAGGAAAGGGGCAGGTGCCCTTGAAGTGTGGGCGAAGGAAGGCGGTCATAGCCAAAATTTCGTTTTGGGTGACCTGTACGACCTCGAATGCACTGGGGTGCTTTCTTGCACTCTTGAAGACATTCATCCAGTCTCCGGGTAGCTCAACATCTGACTTTCTGTTGATAAGTCCCATGTCCCGGTCACATTCCATGTATGAGTGTCCTCTCTCAGGGAATGTCAGCTTGATGCAGTCAAACAGTCCCTTGCTGTGCACCATATAGTACAGAAATCGTATCATGATATAGTTTTTATTTTGTCCACAGCAGGAATCGCAAAAAAGCAGCAAGGTGCGAACTTCTCGAGGCACATAGTGCTGGAAGTAGTGCAGCAGCATGGATGTCACTTCATCTGCTCCTTTTTTTGCAACGGTTTCGTCATAGGCATAGATGTGCACGCTATCTGTAGCTAGGGCATGGATGTTGAAGGAATGAAGCGACAATTGACGTCGGTAATACACGTCATTTGTAGCCTTGTTTGGACATGGCATTTCTCGTTGGAAGTCAAAAGCTATCGCCATGACCTCATCTGTTGTTTTTGCCTTTGTTTTCGCACACCTTTTCCTCGTGTAGAAGGTTTCAGCTTTTTGCTGGTGGACTTCTTTCTCTGTTTCAAGCTGAAGGCGTTGTTGGTGAAGACTCCTATCCTCTGGATTGTTATCAATCTGGACGTTGACTTGAAGGATCTGTGATCGCAGAGTGTCACACTTGCTGCAAGTGTCTGACCTAGGGTAGCCAAATGAAATGTTATATTCGTTATTAAACACCTTGCGGTATGCTTCATAGCTGATGGTTTCCTTGGGGTGTTTCTCTCGAAAGAGCTGGTGCATTCGTGCTATGTTCAAATCTTCAGGCAAGTACAGTCGTCGAGATTTTTTTCTGGAGTAATGCGATTCTCTTCCTCGAAACGAAGATATGTGGTTTCGAATCTTTTCAAGCTGCTCCTCTTGCATTCGGTGCGGATGGTTGTTGTGCCGTCCTCTCTTGTCCTTCGGCGGGGCTCCTGGTGGGCAAACAAGTAAACAAACTAAACTAAGTATAATGTAATATTGATGTACAACACTAATCTGTAGTGGCCATAGCTGTCTTTACAGTCTTGCTCTAGCTATCAGTAACACACACAACACTAACCTGTAGTGTTGTAGCTATCAGTAACATACAACAACAACACTAACCTGTAGTGGCCAAAGCTGATTTTATAGTCTGCGTCCGTCTCCGGGTAATTCCGAAGATCGAAACGAACGCCTTGGAGCACACTGTAATTTCTTCATATTGTTCGCGTTTCACACGAAGAGTGTACACATAGCTGAAGTCGTGCGGTTGAGGGTTGTTGGTGGCTGGTCTTCTACGACGGTTTTTGATTTTCTGCACTTTCACAAGTGAGCTAAGGAAAGCGTCTTGCTCATCTTTGGTCGAGTATTCATTCAGTCGAGAAACAAGAGCTTCTCTCTCCTCAACTGTTGTTTTCTCAAAGCATTTATAACGATGACAATTACACGACGGCCCTACCACATGTCCTGAAAGTCTTTTTTTCTTCGCAACAACTGCCTTTGTGTCGTTTTTTTTTTCGTTTTTGGGTTTGTCAGTGCGCTGTGGCACGCTTTCATCTGCCATTTTTGTTGCCGTAAACAAATTGAGCAGAATGCGCAGGGATTGGGTCAATTTGGTCACGGGACTAACATAGCACATTCTTTCATACAAAACAATGACACCTTGCACGTTTAATCAAAGGATACACTTTTTTCTCTTGCGGTTTTCTCCGAATATAGTACGTTTTATGGAATGACACTTCGCTGACTAGTAAAATAGTGCGTGACGAACAGTCTAAGGGAAAAAACTCGATTTTCTCGATTTTGCACATTGCACGTTCTTTCAGTGGAGTCTTCATATATAAATATATATAATACACACACACATACGTGTATGGGGTCATGAATGGGTAAATTTCTAAAACGATGACCAAATGGGGAAACGTATTTCCGTTAGTAATAATTATTACAAAGTAAAGTTTATGGCTGATAGAAAACAGGCTGAAAAGTACTCCTATAACTCAGGAATTTGAAAAAAACAATTTGTCTCAGTACAAAGTTTGTATGTAAAATGGGGAAATTTCTGTTCAAGTGGGGAAATCAACGACAAATTGGGCAATTTTCACACTTCTACTACTGCACTTGACTCTTGTATTCTATTCTTGCTTCAGCCCCCTCCATCTCTGAGTGTGGTTGACGGGGGTGAGGGTGAGGAATAATAATTCTGGGGGTGGATGTAAGAGTGATATACCCTTACGCATTATATGCCATGCCAGGGTCACCAAATAATATACATAAATAAATCTAATAATAATGTGGAATACTATTTCGCCCTAATCTGAAATGAGTATTGTTAGTGGTGTAAATTGAAATATGAAGTGATTGATCTTATTATGCTATGCTGGGAGTCAATAATACTTCATTATGTCAATGTGTCCCATTATAATATCAATGTAATTCCAGTTGTTTGCTTTTTAATGTCAATTGTTATAACTTAACATAATAAGGCTGCTGCGCTCCATTGTCATGTCCATCTTCCTATATGCTTGCAAAACATGGACCCTCACAGCAGATCTCCAACGAAGAATACAAAGTATGGAGATGAGGTGCTACATAAGACTTCTGGGCATTTCAGAGAGAGAGAGAGAGAGAGAGAGAGAGAGAGAGAGAGAGAGAGAGAGAGAGAGAGAGAGGCAAAAAGTGCCAAATTCTACAACTGATGTAGCTTTAATGACTTACACAAATATTGATGGGTGTGATTAAAAATAACTACATAAATCTATACAAGTACACAAACATTAAGAGACGTAAATAGCAAAGCACTGATATGTTTGATTGTTGTGAATTTTATAATGGCACTTTCATTATAGACACACAATATCCAGTCTGTGGCATTAGAATATAGTATGAAAGTCTCTGAAACTGTCCTTTACAAGCGGCATCAGTCTACACTACAGTATCCAAATATCTTACACTTTCATATAGACACACAATTTGCACAGTCTGTGTTTGGCATCAGCATACAGTATAAAAGTCTCTGACACTGTTCTTTACAAGTGGCATCAGACCACACTACAGTTTCCAAATCTCTGACAGTTTCCTTATACAGTTATAGAAACACAATGACCACAGCAATCTGCGGCATCAGCATTCAGTATAAAAGTCTTTGACACTGTCCCTTACAAGTTGATTTGGAGATGGAGTCAGTCTCTTTTTCAACAGAGCCTTTCACTCAATTTGAGAAACAACGCATCTCCCCTAATACATCTCCCTTTGTCATCCGTCTTTATTTTCCCCAAAACATTTTCCTGAAATCAAGAAGAAACTAAAAAAACTGACTGGCATCATCACATTTGTTAGTTTTCTGCTTATTCCTTTTGTGTAGAAGTCATCTTTTTTTCTGTGCAACGAGAAAAACGTCTAGACAAAGATTTCAGATGCAGTCTTTTGCAGTATAGACAAGTTAGACAATTATCAACCTGTCAGTTTGCATTATGTTCAGAATCCCCTTATGTTTGTAATTTTAATAAAACGCCTCCATTCTTGTTTTGGAATTGAGTGGCAAAGCTATTTATTTTATCATTTTATCACTTTTCTAGAGCTTTTACAGCTTCAAGAACTATAACGAAACAGGTTCCAGTTTCACCCAAAATACCTCCTTGGCGGAGTTCACATTCCCAACCCAAGCTGTATGCTATTGAGAAAAAGTCTATACCAAATTAAACAAGAGAAATCAAGCAAACAATTAATTAAAATCTTTGACTTACCTTCGCTTGTCGGAGTTGTCCTTTTTCTTTTCTAATTTGATCCACTTGATAGGTTAACTGGCTCAACAATCCATGTAAATCCATCTTATCATAAAAATAAAAAAATAAAACAACTCTATCATCACCACCAAACAAATCTATCATCACATTAGAACTTGGATCACGCAGAATTTTAGCAGCCCCAGGAAAAAATAAGAAGACCACAAAACAAAATCATGGAGGCTGCAAGCTAAGCTGACCGGAAACAGAACCGAAATGACGCGAGCATGAAACATCAAAGTTATGTCCCCTGACTACTGGTGTGGGAGTGTGTAAAAACGCTAACGAGGTTGTGTGAAACTAAACACACGGTGTGGGCATGAAACCGACAAATGAGTAAAAGTCGAGATTTGACGTTTGGGGAATAATTTGACGCCGTGAGAAGCATTTGCAACCCTAAAACAAATGGGGAAAATTTTTGCTACCCAATTTGTCAAAGTTTCCTCATTTGTTACTTAGTTTGTACAGATTGTTCCCCCATTTATGTCGCTATACATGTACACACACACACACACACACACACACACTCACACACACAGTGGTTGGAGAACTTGCTACTGTGTTGCAAGTTAAGCATTGTCCAGTGCGGTTAGCAATTAGATGGGTGACCGCAAAACGTGATGCGACAAAATAACAACGCCCCTGTTGACTCAACTGGCTGGAGCACTCGCTACTGTGTCGCAAGTTAAGCATCGTCCAGTGAGGGAGCGAGGGAGAGAAGATGGGCACCACACTCATTACGCTGGCCCTAGATAAGCGTGATCGCCAACATCACGCTCCCCTACGGCCACAAGGCTATGGGACTACTTTATATATATATATATATACACACACACACACACACACACACACAAACACACACACACAGAGATAGCGCAGTGGTTGGAGAACTCGCTACTGTGTTGCAAGTTAAGCATCGTCCAGTGCGGTTAGCAATTAAATGGGTGACCGCAAAACGTGATGACATTTTCTACATGCAAACAGGTTGAGACAACCTTAGCACTGTGGTTGTGATGCCATTGATATAAAGAGAAAGAGTGTGGGTGAGATCACCTCTCAGCTTCACAAGGTTCCCGTCTACAATCACCCTTGCTGTTCTGTTCAAGATTAAAGTGTCTTAGCCATTTGTATCTTGCCTCGAACACCCACATGCAGAAGCTTCAGCAGCAGCCCTTCTTTTTAAACTCTGTTGAAGGCCTTGGGAAAATTTTAAAAAAATACTGCCTGGACCTTCTATCATCTTCTATCTCATCTCCTGCATCAACAGGGTGAGCTAGTTTTCAGTGCAGCAATGTTGCCAATAGCCTGTTCAATGGATGCAAAGACTGATATGGATTTAAGCAGTCACAGGTCTTTTGTTGATAATCCTTTTAAAGGGCTTGCTAACACAGCTGAATGGACTGATTGGTCAGTAGTTGGCAGGATCACACTTATCCTTTCTCTTACTGTGAACTAGAAATTGGTCCGCATAAGACCCTTATGCGGACCAATTTCTAGTTCACAGACACAGTGCCTATTAACCAGCTGTGGTTGCAAATTGACAGAATGATATGTTTTGCTCCAGGGCTGAGGTTCTTCAACATTTTTAGAGATTCAATCATGATTGAAAGTCTTCGTCTGCTTCTGCCTTCTTTGTGCTACTTCCAGCTCGCAAAGGACCAGACAACCAGTCAAGCCAGGTTCCACATCATTGCTTGCTGCATTGTGGATTGCAGCTTGAATCTGACTTCTGACGACTTTCAGCTAGTCTGCTGCGACTGCAACTGCACTATCCTTCTAAAAAGCTGTACAAAAACGTTTACTGCTGTTTTGCCTGTGCCATTTGCAGTGTTGATGTGGAGGGCGACCTTGACCTGCTCAGAGCTGTCTATATTTGGAGACCTGTTCAACTGCCATAACCCTTGAGTGTATTTTTACATAATTAAAGAGGCTGTTTTCTCTTCTGAGCTGTTTTGAGTTTTTCGTTTCTTTGTTTTTTTTTCCTTTTTTTTCTTACTTGAAGTCTGACCTTAACTGTATAAGTGAAAGAAATGCTACATTTTGAAATGTTGGGTTCTTTTTGATGTTGAAAAAAAAAGGATTTCCTGTCAACATTAGGCCTGTACATGATAAATTTTGTGTAGAGGTCAGAGATTTTGCTAAACAAAATACAACGGCTTTAAAAAAAAAATAGTATCAGCAGGGTGAAAGCCACCCAGCTTCCATGTGCTGGGGATGACTGCTTAGAAATGGTCAGGATATGTGGTAACTGCCTCCAATTTGCATGTGGACCTGTCTTTAGGTCATCTTCATCTTGTGAAAGTTGTCTATGGTTATGGCCAGGCATGGTCATCGTTTTCCATACTCTGGTATAAAAGCTTATTCACAAAGACCAGTTGATGAACCTATCTTTTACCTTCTGCATCCAGATGGAAGAGTGGCTGTTGAAATCACCAACTAGGATCTAATCTGCGGTACCAGGTTAGAGTGAAGTTGCATCATCTTGTTGGCCAGATTGTAGATGTTGCAGTTGATCAGGTTTCTACCCATATATATGAAATACAAAAATAGGACAGCTTTGCTACCTTGGTCCAAAAAAATTTGCTATCTTGTATTCAAGCAACATTAACTGAAACAGCATATAAAAATTTTGGAAATGTGAGGTCAATGAGAGGTAACTAATTGTTAATTTATAATTTAGCACTCACCGTGTTTTCTTTTTCCCCGAATCAAAACTGGCATTTGTATTTCCTCTGCTTGGGGTAGAGCTGGCTCCTCCACTGCTGGGGGTAGAGCTGGCTCCTCCACTGCTAGGGGTAGAGCTGGCTCCTCCACTGCTAGGGGTAGACCTGGCTCCTCCACTGCTGGGGATAGACCTGGCTCCTCCACTGCTAGGGGTAGACCTGGCTCCTCCACTGCTGGGGGTAGAGCTGGCTCCTCCACTGCTAGGGGTAGAGCTGGCTCCTCCACTGCTGGGGGTAGACCTGGCTCCTCCACTGCTGGGGGTAGAGCTGGCTCTGCTGGAGCTCTATTTTTGTGCACCGTAAACACAGAAAGCTACATACAAACCACTGAGCCAAAGTCTATGATGTCTAAGTTTCAAATTTTATGGGGAATTAAAATAACTAATGATAGATATATATTTTATAAATGGCTGAATAAAATAGTATTAGGTATTGATTTATTTGTTATTGGAAATTATTGAAAATAACAAAGAGTGTAAAATATGAAATATACATTTGCAAGAATGCCTTTCAGTAGGATAGCAGACATAAAGGGATAGGAAAAATGGTATTTTGAAATAGTCCATAATATTGGCATGAGTGATTGCATGAGAATAGTGCAGCAGTAAAGCTAAGCATTTATAATTACTTGACTTACTGAATATTTGCTTGCAGTAGCAAGCTCAGTTTTGTTGCCCCGTAACAAGATAGTTTTTTAAGGGCATGCAGGGCCATGGCACCCCAGAAACTGTGTACAGGTTTTGGCTGCAAGCTTTGTAGGGAAAGCTTGGCAGCCCCAACTGTTCAGCTTAAAATAGAAATTTTATCAACATTATTGAACAGGGTCTGATGAAAAAAGATAAACAAACATAATAATGAATATTAATATTATGAAACAGCAATACCTTACAATACCATCATGCGTTTAAGACGGAACCATTATGATTGCACATATAAATTATGGCAATTATATATATTGTAGAAAAGTTATGTTTCTGTGATCAATGGTAAAATCAATTACCTAGTGAGCTAGTTAATCTTTGCTTTGAGTCCAGCGGACCACAATGGGCCAAAACAGGACTTAATTACTTACAATTACAAAGGCAAGGATAACCATCCCTAGAATAAGGGGAACCTATTTAATTAATTAAGTAATCAATGAAAAATCCCAACAATGAAAGAATTAAGATGGACGAAGAAATAAGGCTAATTTGTTTTTCCACCAGCTGGATTCGAACCCTGGCACACTTGCTTGCCAGTCAGATGTGCTAAGCAACCGTGCCAGCTGGCCAAAATTCATCATGCAAAAAGTATTTTTGATTTAGTAAATCTTGCCAAAAACAAGCATGCCTTGATTTAAAAAGCTAAAACAAAAACTGAAACACACAAAGAACTAAAACATTTTATATTTTTATGGTGAACTATGATGTAAGTGCAATTTTAATCATTAAAAAAAAGATAATCTGCTAAAATTTCTAAACTGGCACCAGCAATAAAAAATAAATAAATAAATAAATAAATAAATGCTCTTTGGAATGTTAAGAACTCTTTTAGAACTATCAATCAGACAGACTCACACTTCCTCCTAGCTTTTTATCCTTCAATGAAACAAAATGTTTTAAACAAAACTTAAACAAAACTTTTTTAGGGAGCATGCTATTAATAAAGTGGGGAAAAATATAAACAAAATTAATATTCATTAACACAAAAATTCATTAACACACAGGTTAACTGTTAAATTAGCACCTTAACCTATTTATGCCTAGTGTTCCTATTAATTATTGACAGCAGTGAGAGGCATATAAACTTACTAGCCGCTTAGTCAGTTACTAAATTTTAAGTTTGTACTAATGCACTACTCCATAGCGCGTTAGTACAAACTAAAAATGTAGTAACTAAGCGGCTAGTAAGTTCACATGCCTCTCACTGCTGTCAATAATGGGGCACTAGGCACAAATGGGTTAATATTTAATACGAAATGGAAGTTGTAAATTTAATTTAAAAAAACAAAACACGTTGAGTTTACTTTTAGAAGTCTATCATTATTTACATGTTGAAATGGTAGTGAAAATGCCCTTTAAAAATTGCATGCAAAGGTTGAAGCCAATTGAAATTGTGAAACAGGAACACGTGGGCATGCACGTAATAAACATACCAGCAATCTTATTAAATTTTGCTTGCACTTGCTCAAGCAATGTCAGACTCAGAGCTTGATTGTGTGCACTCTGTCCAACTGTAAAGTCAGTGACATTCACATCTTACTTAAAGCCCACTATATCAATAATAATTGTTCACACTACATAAAAATTATTAGGATTTTGCACCGTTACAATACATGTGCAAGGGTAAAAGACTTTCTTTAAGCTAAATAAAGAAACGGTAATATTAAGAAGCTTACATTTAAACAAGAGGAACTATACATAGCAAGTATAAATGATCAGTTTATCTATTCAGTTTTTGACAGAGCACATTATAGTAAATGTTAGATAGACATGATATAGCTGTAGAAACACAAAATAATGGAAAATTGATTTTTTTTTTTTTACTACTGGCCAAATGGTGTGAGAGATATTAAAATTAGTTGCTACTGCTAATAATAATAATAAGAAGGAAAAAAAAGCCACAACTGTTAAAATAAAATCAAACGTACTAAAAAAAACACCTAATAAATTCTTATTAATAGTTATTATTTACTCTTTTATTATTATTATTATTATTTTATTTAATATTTTTTTTGCTGTGTTCATGTTGATATCACATTAGTTTACTTACATTTATTGTGGATTTTGTTAATTAACTTCTTAGAGTTTAAGACTAATTTTCCAAGGTCACTGTCCCCTTGTATAATTTGGACATCACCTTCTGGCGAAACACAAACAGCCACTGCATGCCATTGAGTGTGCTTTTGCATTGTGGCCATCTCAATCTGAATTAAACAAAATAAATAAAAATAACAAAATTATTATATAATCACAAATAAAAGTAACATTTATTTAAATAAAAAAAAACACATAAAAATCAAGATTGTATAGTCAGGGAAGGACATGGCCATATGCCCGACGCAAGTACATTTGCCCGACTGGACAAGTAAAAAAAAAAGCTTATAACGTACTTTCAATCAAGCCGACAACGCGGGAGTCCGCAGTCGGTCTCTGGCTGGGTCAGGTACTGTGATTGCCTGACTGACTTTATTTTCAACCAATCAGAATAAAGATTTAGATGTCAGAGCGAAAGTAGTAAGTTTATCTATGGATTGAATTCAAGCGTTGGATTCATTCCACACGTCTTATTGACAGTGTGTTGAAGATGTCAAATGAACAAATCTTTATTCAGTTGTGGTTTTTAATCCTCGCTTAAAAGAAAAGTAAGAAAATTAAGCATAATTATGATGAGCAAGCAGCTAAGTAAAAGAAGCAGAAAGTCAACTATAAAACTAAAAGGGAGGGGAAATTTCAGGAGAAGTTAAAAGAATACTAGTGACTAGTCACTAGTTACATATCTAGTCCACTTGCTACTGATGTGATCTAAGTGTATTATTCAATTTATTGTGTTTGTTTCTGTTTTTTAGGTTTTTCACTAGTGCTGATTTTGATCTAATGGTCTAATTAGGGTCTGTATGCCTATTTGTTTTTCAAAATTTCTTGCAGCCTGTATGCTTACTTAATCCTTGTACACTTTTAAAAAAAAACTATTCAACACCTTCGTTCATAATCTAGCAATGATAAAAAATAACACAACAATCCGTCCAATGCATGGGATTATTTGTTATATTAAGCTGCATACTGTTATACATTTTATGAAGAAGTCTGTGAAATCACTTCCATTAAAAACAATAGTGTATAGACTTGCTATTTTACAAGTTCGTACATCCACACATTTGCATATATATATAATATTAATGACGCATACTATTATTGAAACCCTGTACTCTTATTGATTTTCTTACAAAGTTCAGTTCAGTTCAGTGGGTAGATTACCATCCCCGGACACTCTTACAAAATATAACCCTAATAAGAGGCCTGCATTTTTTTTTCAAAAAATAAATAAGAGTACGTGTACGATTATTAGGAAACTCAAAATATTTAGAATACATTTGCAAGTTCCTCTTAAACCTGTATTCACCAAAACTTTATTTGTGTAAATTTTGTGATAAATAGCTATAGAAGCAAAGATTTATAAGCACTTATCCATTTGTTAATTTAGTAGTCTGACTGATGAATAAACTGTTACGTTTTACTATTACGAATTTGGCAGTATATTATTTTTTCTTTGGTTGCTACTCGCCTTACTTCATAGAGACTCTATCATAAATGATAATAATTTTTTTTAATCTCTAAAATGGTGTTCTTACTTTGTTCATCAAACCCTTCATGAGTATTTGAGGGTTTGTCTGCGCCTCTTTTTAAAGCCTTGGCCTGTGTTTCATACTCTGCCTTGACAGAGTCAGATAGGCCTTGGTATTCGGCAACCCAACTTTTGACGATTGACGAATCCCAGGTAGGGGTCGCACTTGCCCTCCTCTCTATAAAAAAAGCAATGATAAGTTTTACTAATAGCTATAAAGCTTACTTAGCTAATGCAATTATATAATAACATTCATTAAAAAACAACAAAAACAACAATTTCTGCTAATTCCTGCTGCACAATTACACACACATACAATATCACGAAAATTTTGACAGACACAAAATCACATCTCTATGCAGTCATCACGACATTGCAAATTTAATTTTGTTTTTGTTTTGTTTTTGTGGTTGCTTAACAGCCCACTTGAAAGTATATGTAGTACATTGAAGGGACACTGTTTCTATGAGATGTTTACATGCTTCCACACAGGGATCATCTGCAGTAACACTATCACTTGTACCAGTGTCTTACTCAATCACAGTATACTGACCCTGGGCCAACCAGTAAGTCAGGTGGCCACCACTTCTCATAATAATAATAATAATAATAATAATAATAATAATAATAATAATAATAATAATAATAACGGATTTTTATAAAGAGCAGTACTCTAGCCTACGACCAGACTCACTGCGCTTTACACAGTCATTACATACAAATACATGCACTCGATCAAACAAGGCTTTTGCTACGATATAACAAAAGACAGAACAGTAAAAACTATTTACAACTATGTACAAAATTGACAAAAAAGACAAAAATAGAATAGCAAAACCCTATTTACAGCTATTTACCTACCCGGTTAGACCAGGGAAAAGGAAAACAGTATAAATATTACAGCCGTGTACACACTTACGGATCAGACAGAAACAAAAGAGGGGAGAATGGCAGCGCGATACAAATCAGTCTGAATAATGCAGTTTGAATAGGTGGGTTTTGAGGGCCTTTTTTGAATGCCTGTGTTGATTGTATGTTGCGGATATGGGAGGAAAGGAATTCCAATGCTTGGGTGCAGAGTAAGGGAATGCACGTTGGCTGAATGTCTTAGTGCGGGTGAAGGGAACCTTGAGTGTTCGAGTGGCAGCAGAAGATCTTAAGTGCGAGAAGGAGAGTAGACAGACAGTAGATCAGCATATATACCCAAGTAGGGGCTGTACCGGAATACTCAACTCTATGTGAATTGCCCTTGTGGGATTTGAAGCCTGCAGTATTACTCTTAGCCACTAGACCACGTGCGTGGTAAAAATTTGACTTAAACACATTAAAAAAAACAAACAACCTTTTCCCTTCTCGTGACAAAACACGTTAAAAGCAGTCACTCTCAGAGACATACAGTCCTTCGGGTCAAGGGAACTGCTCTGCAAACGTTAGAGGACAGACAACATGTTTGTAATTTGACAAACTATAGTTCTAGACAGTTTCCAAATTTTAATTTGTCATTGAAACTTTAATTATTATGAACAAAGGGGTTGAAGAGTGTGGGGAGAAAAAAACCCAGCGTACTGGGATTAAATAAGCATATAGGCTGCATGAAATTCGGAAAAACAAATATGCCTACGGACCCTAATAAGACCGTACAGGCTTGCATTTTTTTCATAAATAAATAAGCGTACGTGTAGTATTAGTTTTAAGTTTATCACTCGTGTAGTCATGAATTTATGTCTTTTTAAGTATTTCTCACTAAAAATTCTGAATAACTGTTCTGAGAACAAGGCATGTTCACTCAGTCAATTTAATTGGTATTTCGTATTGCAAATGGTGCTAATCAAGGAAAATGCAATTAATCCTGATAAAAATAATAATCTCTCAATTAATCAGGATTTAAACAAATTGTTTAACAGCACTACTTTAAATTTGTTGTCATAGCAATTATGGTCGACATACGATAGTAATGATAAACTATCAACAAATATATTCACAAAGATCTGTGGAGTTCCTCTCAATAAGCACATGTTATACAGTGGAAAAAAAGCCTTATTACAATAGATAAAGGCTTAGAACCATTATTATTAATCCATTTAATTGCAAGGCTTGGGAAATCCTATTTCCCGTCCATAGGGAAATGTAAAATTGGATACCCTGAAACTACCAACTTGTGCATCACAAGACAAAATGTTCACACTAAACTGGATGGAAAATGATCCACTCGATGTCATAACAAGGACACAAGAAAGCAAATCATTACTGGACTCCTTGTACAGCTTGAAACTGCAGTAGCTGAAGTGCTTGAATGTAACTTAACACCGTGACCAATCCCTTAAAGAGACTTTTACTGGCAGAAAGAAACATCATCACAAAAAACAACTCATCAGTGTAAGTATTACATGTAGTTACATGCTCTAAGCCCCAAATGCTCTGTTTGGTTGCATGGTAATATGAACTTATGTAAAACTATAGGTGTTTGAATGTAACTTAACACCAATCGGACACAATTTTCAGTCTTGATTGCTCTGATATAGTTATAAAATGATTTCAGGTCCTAACAACCATCATACTGACTGGACACATTCATAAGCATACACTGAAACCTCAAAGGATGTGTTTCATGCCATGATAATTGATTATTATGATTATTATAAACATGCAAAGAGAAGTGCATCAGTCACAAAACACATCTTTATCAATGAAGTGGAACAAAACACATGCATTTGACACGACATCCTGAAGTCATATGAGGTTAACAATATTTTAGTTTCTGTGGAACAAAGACAGGCTCATAAATTGTCTTTGGAAAAAGAAAAACAGAAGGAACATGTCTAATTAAAAAATGTGTCGTCCTCGCCCATCAATAAGCGGAGCTGGTAAGAGTCTGGTGATCTCTGCCAAGCTGACAAAGGCAATGTCGTCAACATTTGGCCATACAAAAGTTTGTGAATTTTGGCCATGCTTGCGAAGAAAGCGTATTTCTGCCCCATCCTCTTGTATGGTCTGTACCTGAAATTCAAGCAAAACATGGTCAGTCAGTACCAGTACTCATAAATTTCACCATTTTGCAATGCCCACCATAACATGAAACAGACGGTCATAAATGCATGGTTACATATAAATTTATGCAATAAGGCAATAGCTCATCATAAAGCTGTGCACATTTTTATTTTGGTTTGGACTAAACAATACAAAAGGCTTTTGCACCTTCCATTACTACCTATGATTGCACAAGTATTGCCACACTGCGTTTGGAAAGATCCAGAAAAGTAAAACTGAAGCATGAACATTTTTCTGATGTCAAGTGTGTGCAACTTACTAGTCCAAAGTATGAGATGGCGTTAGGACGTCTGGATCCAACCGGCAGCATGGTTATTTCAACAAAGTCACCAACACGAACTTGGCTGAAAGAAGAAACAAATTCAGCATTACTACTACAAGAACCTTTTCCCAAAGAATCCTTTTAATTACTGTGATTCTACAAGGAAGCAACTAGTACTCAGGTTTTTCACCACTAAGCTGTAATGAGTATGAATAGATACACATTGATGCATTAACTGAGAAAATCAAGCAGATTCAACAAATTGCAAATTCCACTCTCTTCACCAAAAGTTTTGAAAATAGGGCAGGACCCACACCAAAACCAAATGTGTGAATTTCACAATATATATTTAAATAGATTTATTTCCAATCTTACCAAGCATTAGAGGATGAGTTGACTTTCTCTCTGTCATTTCAACATCACAGCCTCTCATGACTGCGCTGTCCTGGCCTTGCAGATGGCTTGGGTCACCAGATGTGGCTGACTGTGAAACGTCCTGTGCGACATCTTCATCTGATACATGGTTAAGGATAACGGACTAAAAGAAAATGTCGGCACAAACCAATACACATACACAAGATTAGACATGCCGACTCCACAAAGCCATACTACATACTTGGTGTGAGTATTAATTTTGCAATGAATTTGTAAAGGATACACAACGAGGGTAAGATGAAACTGCGGTCCAAAGTTCCAACGCTGGAGTCCATGGACAGAAATGAAACCTCGTCGGACACACATGCAACGAAATGATTTGGACGCCAGTTCGCTTCAGTCACATGGGCCTCATTTTTCCCTTGCGTATGTGACCACATGATCCCAGCAAGAAAAAGGTGGTGTATCCTTGGCTGGAATTCTGGGGTAGGCCACACAGTGGAGGTCTGACCGAATGTTGTGGCTGGCATACTCTGGACAAACCACATGGAGTGGAGCCCCAAGAACCGAAGAAATGGCATGAATTTGCCACTGGCCCATGAAGCTGTTTGGCGCCAAGATGCTCATGGCTTCTCGCCTGTAGATGGCCTGGATAGACGCTTCCGACAAGTACTCCAAATGAAACTGCTCTGAGTTTTGGGCATACTGGCGGGGCAAATTCTTGGATATTGGGGAGTGGTTGTGGCCAGGAGCCAGACAATTCAATCATGCCTGAGATAAAAGTCCTCACCCAGGACCAGCTCAACAAAATTCCTTACTCGCATCTCTTCATGGTGGTCCTGGGTGTCGGTCGCAAGAAGGGAGAGGCATCTGGGTAGGCAATTGCCATCCCCACACACCGCAATTGGTGTAAGATTTGGGCCATCAGATGGCCACAGCTCCATTGCTGCCATGTCTGTGGTGTGTCGGGTCTTCACACTCTTCAGGATTGCAGGACACAGACCGACTGGAAATAAATCAATCAATGTATTTAGGTATCCAGAAAATTTGGGATTCTTATATGGAGGGGTCAAGGTTAACAGTTTCTGTCCCAGGTGTGTAGAGCCCAGCAGCACAGTGACTACAGAAAAACCTGTACAGTTCTTTCAGTTGTAAACTGAAACCTATGATCTTTGGATACATTTAGAAAACAATATTTTTCTTCACTAGGCTTTCAAATTTATTTTGGAAGTTTGTTTCTTTTTTCTTAATGCAATCATTTAGCGATTGCAAAGACTTGGGACAGAATCTGTTAACAGACATTACAGGTAAGACACAAAATGAATGTATGACATCCTATCCTATCCTATCCTGTCCTGTCTCGTAACCCGAATATATAATGAAAAACTTAAGGGTCATATAGAACACAATATTATTTCTCCATCACACACTGCTCTCAAAATAAACAATATCGAAACATAATGTAAAGACATTTTACCTGGATATCTTTCCAGCTCAGCAGCGTGTTCTGCCATGACCACCGATGCCTGATCAAATGTTTTTGCCTCTTTCAGTTGCTTTTGCAACTCTCTGAATAGCTTGTTGCGTTCTGCAGAGTCGGGCTCTGACTGCTGGCGTCCTGTGGCCTTGGGCTCTGACTGCTGGCGTCCTGTAGCCTCGGGCTCTGAATGTTGCCGCCCTGTAGCCTTGAGCTCCGACTCATGGCGTCCAGTAGCCTCGGGCTCCTGGCGTCCTGCAGTGTCTGGCTGCTGGCTCTGTGGTTCACATGAGGGCCATTAGATAAGTGCACGCAAATAAAGAAGAAAAACGAAGTATACAAACTTCTTACATATTTGTAGTACTTGTGAAATTTAGGAACATTTCATAGTAATAAGTAATATTACTGATTTCATAATATAGAAGACAGCAGGAACCCTGTTACAGGCTCTACTTGGTTTTCTTACCTTCGGCAAATTAAAGGTGTGTGGAACGAATGTGCCCGTAAGACTTAGATTGGGGCAGAGACCGTCATTCACACCGACACAATCTGTGCAAAAGCACGATAAGTTCTTCTTTTTGACCACGCCTGGCTTCACTGGTTGGACACTGTGGGCCTTTCGCGTTCCCGGCATGGGGTTGTTGGGCCTCCTGTGGCTCCTCTTGTGCTCTACCCTGTCCACATAGAGGAAGACTCTACGGGAATGGCAGCAGTTCTGGAAGCCCTGGCGTTTTTGAACGAGTGCCTGGTGCCAGCCAGCAGATTTGTACACTCTACAAGAGTAGTGTTGGGGTAAATTCCACCAAGCATACAGCAAGAACTTGATGTCTTTGCTCAGTATCACGAAAACACCAAATGTGGCTGCCTGTCTGTGTCTACATGTGTTCCAACGGCTGTTGGACACCAACTACCCCCTGTGTGTCCAAGCCCAAGCAGAAGAAACTTTGAAAAAGTGTGAATTGGACTCGGAAAAAAAAGAATTTGTACATTACATTGGGGGTTGCATTGTACATAAGTTGTCAAAGAGAAGTGTAAATTGTACAGGGAGTTTGGAGGTGCTAGAATGTCTAGACAAGTTTGTAGGACAGGTAACTGAGGGCCTTACAGCGACACTGGACAGAGGTGGCCTCAAACATCTAACTGTTGATGCGCAGAAGTTTTTTTGTTTTCTAGAAGTGAAAGCAGTAGATGAATGCTTGCATTCGTCGGAACAGTGCAGTTTATTTGACTTTGAAGAGAAGTGTTCACATGATGAAGTTGTGACGTCATCTTTTGACAGGATTTTGTACAGCAAGAACTCTCAGCCCAAACCAAAGAGCAACTGTTCAGCAAAATCACTCAACTGTTCTATAAAATCAGGGTCCATCATGAATGCAGAATGTTTAAAGAAAGGTTGCAGCAGGGTTCAAAGTCTGTTCAGAAAAAGGATCTTCGGAAAAACTTGCAGTCGTAGGCATTTCTGTATGTGATTTGTCAACCTAACAGAAAAATTAAGTGCTCACACGCACACAAAAATGACTTAACATTTACTGGGTGTTGAAAACTTTTGCTGAATTTCAAATCTATACGCAATAAAGACATAGCGAGAAATCTACTTAAATTGTTTGAGGACAAATATTGTCTTTTTATTTTATTCAACATAATGTACTTCTGGTTTCGTATACATTTTATGTTGCAAGGTAAAGTGCCGCCTTTGACTATTGCCAATTTTTTAATAGAACTGTATAAATTAGTATGCTATTTCATTGTGCATAAACACTTGAATGATGTCTTGTATGTGTGTACATGTTTGCATAATGCAGATTTATGATCCACACCTAGGCACCCTTATGCATCTTTTAGATTACATAAAATTTGTGAATGAATTAGACATTTAAACAATATTAACGTTACATGTATTCTGATGTGATATTTGCTACAACGAAGAACAGCAGTTGTATTATTACACCATATCATGGTATTTTTTCCCCCAGCAAACCAGTTAGAGTGTGAAAGTTTCATGACTGATCAGATTTTGATTTGTTGCGATTTTCAATGGTATGTTGCAACGTTTGAGTGTGTCTTTCAAAGAAGTTCACTGTGAACAAACCACAGAGGTAACTTATCCTTGATGTCATTTTTACTCATTCCAAACTACACACACACACACACGCACATTAATAAAAGATCTGAAACATGAAATATTTAGTGAAAATAGCCTTTGCTAATAATACAAAGTTATTAATTTATTTACCCATGCATGACATGACAAAAATTTACAACAGATTGCAAAAAAAATGTTATTAACACTATTTACACATGACAAAATTTTACAGATTGCCCACAAGTTATTATCGCTATTTACACATGACAAAAATTTACAGATTGAACATGTCTCAACAGCCATGTAACTATGCATCCACTAAAAACATACAGGCCGCTTGATTGTATAAGCTGGCGTATAAAGCAATGCTATTTCCAACTCAATTCACCCTTGCGATTGCCAGATAAGCCTAAGATTTTCAGTGTTGTTGATGAGCCAAAATTATGCAATCGTGTGGATTTTTTAGATTCAAACCTTGCCGGACATGTGATGGCTGTATGCTAGTCAGCCAAAGCAACTTTTTGTTTCACTACACCGGAGGGTTTGCATCTTGTTCAGCATTCTTTAATCTTGCAACAACACAGCAAAACAAAACTGAAAGAGAACAAAAAAAGGATAAAAAATACAATATACTGGCTTATCTTGTGCACTGGACTAATTGGAAACTACAATAACATGGGCAAATTCATGTAAACAAAACTAAACTTTAGATAACCATGCTTGGCACTGAAAAACAGAATTCAGCGAAAAGACCATCCACTTGAGTGTAACATATGCACACTTCTTCATTGTATACCATATATCTTGCACTTTTATGTACATGCATGTCTAATTCTGCTTTTCTTCAATGGACTGGTTGTGATGGTCACATGTGGCTTTGGTTGATCACCTTTGACGTTTCCTTTCGGAGTAACCAGCAACGCCAGTTGGCGCTGCATCCGGATCTTATTCTCTTGATGCCCAAAGGTATAGAGTGTTGGGTTGTCGGTGCTCCTGCCCATCGCTCTATGCACCCCCATTGGGGTGCCGGGGGTTTCAGTATAAATAGTATCCCCACTTTCTGGAAATTTAGTGCTTTAAATTCCCACTGTCGCTGTCTTTCTCATTTGCTCTTTCTCATTCCTGCTCTGTTCTATCAATCTGCTATACTATCGTCTTCTTTGCTAGACAAGTCTCCTACCTTTTTTCTTGAAAACTCTTCCGGGACAAGACTCCTTGTTTGTGTATGAGGTCTGTTGGATCAGCTTGGGAATATTGGACACTTTCTGCCAGGTGGTCACGAGGGCTTCCTATGATATTATTTAGCAATGTAGGCATTTTATATGTATGTTTTGTTGATAATTTATAATGATGTTTGTATTCTATTTTGTTTTTGTAAACGGGGGTTCGATAAGTTGGGGTAAAGCCTCAGCCGTCCCCTGCGTGGGATGTCTTTATTGTAAAGTGACTGGCTGGTGGAGGGCATTAAGTTTTCTCACTAGGGTTGTTTCAGCAGATCTTTTATGCGGATTGGGGGTTGTCCAGTCCTGATTTGGCTCGGAAGAGTCCGCTGGACCTAAAACAACAATTATGTAATGTAATGTATTGTAATCGCTCTATGCCGCCCAGAATGTTCCTCGAGAGGATCTTGGCAGAAGCGATTTGCCAACAAGAAGGCAACATCGTGAGCCAGTAGATACTTGGTCGCTTCCACAAAAGCGTTGACAGTCATCACCAGGCCACGATAAGTCTGATGCGTCAAAAACATTTTCTGGCGATCTGACTTGCTGAAAGGACCCTCTCTGTTATGCACAGATGTTTTCCAATTCTCTAGATAGGGTAGAAATTCGTCTCTCAGAAACTGGAACCGTGGATCATTGGCATCGGTGTAGGGAGCCAGGTCTGGCTTTCTCTTCTGTTCTGCCTCGTAGAGGTGCTTGGAGTTAAGACAGTCAAAAAAGCGATCCATGAGGAGGATGAAGAAGGTGGCCGTCTCTTGTGCCTCTGGGGGACCATAGGTCTGCAAGACTCGCCCAACGCGTTGACTGAGAACTTGAGCTGCCATGTTGACTTTCATCTTGCCATGGGGTGTGAGGTGGATATGTTCTGCAGTCAGCTTTGTTCGCCTCAAACCTCTGCACAGTTTTTAAGACACATGTTACTGTATTGAAATATCTAGTATGAGTAGGACAAAAACCATATGGTCACATGTTTACTCAACATTAAGTAAATTTGAACAAAGTAAATAAAAGATCATGGCACTTTATTACTATTCTTTAGTTAAGGCTAAATGGTGTTTCTGAGAAAAGTTTTCATTCTAGTTTTACACAGATAAATTATAGAAAACTTATGTGGTCATCATTATTGCATTAGTATTATTCAAGTATAATCAAAAAAGTTAGTGTTTACTGTATAGATCTTATGAAAATGTGATACACTTACCTGTCCAGATCAGCTCTGTAGACATCAGCAATGTGCCGCCACAACAAGTACTCTCCACCATTCCACAGCAGTCGTGTGGGTTTTCCACTGGACTCCAGGTTGTTCCGGACTGTCTTGATGAGATGAGGAGGATCCGAAATGAAGTAGACATTTCTTTCAGGTGAGAGGGGAGTCCTCCACCATAGGGGGCATCAGCGCAGCGGTCAGAGGGAGGCCTTCCACCATAGGGGGCGTCGGCGCAGCGGTCAGAAGGGGGCCATCCACCATAGGGGGCGTTGGCGCAGCGGTCAGAGGGGGGCCATCCACCATGTGGGGCGTCAGCGCAGTGGTCAGAGCGGGGCCCTCCACCATGGGGGGCGTCGGCCCTGTGTGCTGTCTGTGTCAGCTATGTGGTTGAAGGTGAACACTTTGGGGTCTGGTTTTGCAAACAAAGTCAATGCGCTCCTGCTTTGATTCACCTCAACGACCGTATTTTCGTTGTTCAAAGGCTTGTAATAAATTAACGAATTCTCTTCGACCTACGGAATCTACCAAACACATGAGGTCGACCCATTCTAAAAATATAATTCCATTTACAAAAACAAATGCTGCTGTTATCAATCTATCAAAATGCTTTAATCCCTTCGTCCAAAAATTTCTTCTAATTTTGTGAGGCCACAGTTTGGCAGGGCCGATAATGTCGGTGATTTCGTTCCATTTAGAGATAAATTTGTCGATTTCTGGTTTGGTCGATAGTCGTGGAGTTGAAATGTTATTGAAGTGAGTGTTGACGAAATATCATATTAATAACCGTTGGAAAATAATAAACGCAGTTTATTAATATTAATCATCGGTACTTCTTCGTGAAGCACGTGCCCGATGGAGGAAGGGTGATGGAGTCCGTGAATAATTAAACTGTAACATTGAACATTGGAAATATAAATGTCGAATTACCAGGAAGAAGTGCTGGATTCATCTATTCCTGTCCAGACAGGGGTCCACTTCGCTGGACATCGCCAAACCTTTGGCTTTTTGGTTTGGGAAACTGGTTTCTGAAATGCGGAAAGGTAGCATGTCGTAATTGGTACATATGCAAACCTAGTTCACTATCAGCAATATGAGTGATCCACTTTGGTATTGTTGAAACAAGCAGATACATAATATACTTTTATTAAAATAGCTCCAAACATGACAATTATTAGTTAGGCTGACCATCCGTGTTTAGTGCTCACACAACTACTGACAATGTAGTTGATTTGTCAGTGAGACAACGGGTTTTGGAAGTGTGAATGGTGCTTAAATCATGGAGTGCATTGTGGGAGGTTTACATTATTGGTGCCGATTTGGATAGGTAATATAAACACTTGCCTAGTAGGTTTAATTGAACATAATTATGTTAATAAACATATAGTTTAAAGTAGTCAGATATTTCACCTTATGTTTTGGTGGTGGCAAGACAAATTCATCTCCACTGTCATAGTCATCCCCCAGCTGCAAAAAGTCTGCATCCAGCTTCTTTTTGGCATTTCGTTTTGGCCTATGTACGCTCTGTTTGGCGTCACAATCTTTAGTCTGCAAATGAGTGAAGGCGAGTGGCATTGAAGAATGTTGAAAAACGTTTACTGTGGCTACCATCATTCAAAGTTCAAACACATGGCCGCAGTCTCTGTAAGTGGCTACTTCACCACCCCTACCTCAAATGATAAGCTTACTTTATTTACCCACCTCCGTGTGTACCGCCACTCTCGTGGTAGAAAGGCCACAATCGTCGGTCCGGGAGAGCTGATTAGGCCTGAGACAATCCTGTAAAGCGAGGCAATGAAGGTGCTTCTGATGAAACATCACGGAAAGAGCGGAATCATGGTAAGGGTTAACATTATATTAAACAGTGGTGGCTAGCATCATTGAGAGTTCCAAAGCAAAGTCGCTCTTTCCATACTGTGTCGATCTGACAAATTAAAAACAAATTTCTGTATCCCACCATCCACCCACCACCACCACCATCAGCACCACCAACAACAAAGATGTATAGTCAAGAAATCTTTATTCCACAAAAAAACATGTGAAAATTTGTTGTGTCACAGTGCACACATGACAAAAGAAAATAATAATACAACAAGACATTAGAACACCCCTCCATCGGTATAGCAGCAAGCTGAATACAGTCTCCTCTCCCTCCCCCCCCCCCCCCCCCCCCCCCGCACACAAACACACACACTCACGGTATGCTTATATACACACGCATAAACACACACATACATACACACACATCATACACCCACACATATATATTATATTACTCATATACACATATATACATATATACACACACACATGCATACATATACATATATACACATACACACACATATACATATATATATATACATATACGTATTCACTCACCTCCCTGTGTACCTCCACTCTGCTGGTGGAAGGGCCAAAATCGTGGGTTTGGGACAGCTGGACAGACCTGTGGCAATCCTGTAAAGCGAGGCAATGAAGGTGTTTGTGATTAAACATGACGGAGAGAGCGGAATCATGGTAAGGGTTAAAAGTATATTAAACAGTGATGACTACCATTACTGAGATTTCCAAGGCAAAGTCGCTCTTTCCGTACTATGTCGATCTTCCAAACTGTCTCCCACCCTTTAAACTTCCAGGCATGCTACTTTTCCTGGAATTCCAGGAATTCCTGGAAATTGATCTTTGGCTTTCCGGGTGATTGAAAAATTTCCGGGAGTATTAAAAACATCTGTGTCGAAAAAAAAAAAGCAAGCGTTCTTATCACGATAGGCGATATCAGCGGGATTCGTCTGCTAGACCGCCATGAATGACAGTCAATTTAACGATCATATCAAAGCGGCGTTGTGATTGGCTAGCTAAATTTATCTCACCAATCAGATTGCTTCTCTCTTACGTGATTCGCTCGTGTTATAGCCAGTTGTTTCCGTTTGATTTTTGACAGTCTTCACCACGATTCTGTTTTTTTAAGTTGATAACGTGTGGAAGCGTTTTTGTGATGATAAATACTACTAATAGTAGCATAGTATCAAAATGTTTCGAACCGACATTGTAATAAGAAACACAGTAGGAGACTGGGACAAAGGTCTCAAAAACAAGTGTCTGTATATATAGACAGGGTTTTTTCCCCTTATTATCCACGTGTTTTTCTTTTTCTTCATGGGGGTGTGCAAAACAATCGTAGGGCGTTCTGCGCTGTGAGCTCCAGGAGCTCGGGTATGCATAGGCCAATGGCCTTTGCAAAACTTGCGCCAACTTCCCTAACAGAATAAGGTGTACTGAAAGGCTGTCTCGCCAAAGGATGGTACGGGGCATCAGTCTCAATCAGTAGCCTATCTTTGGGTACAGCTCGAATCCCATCTGCCTGCAAACGCGACAGGTTTTGCACCTTCCCCACAGGAACACTGAAATAGGCCTGAGGGAACTCCTTCCAGCGGAGTACATCCTCAGCTGTCCCGGTAAAATGGTACACCTTGATGGGGTGATTCCCCCCTAAGGTGTCCATCAAGACCTACTGCAGTTCTGTGACCGCATCGCGGACGGGTATAAGATTTTGCTGGCAATGCAGCACCACCGGCAACTTCCGCTCCACTAACAGATCCTTGAGACCGTTCAGCAGTTGCTCCAGTGCAGCCACCTGACGGTCCCATTCCCGTTCTGGGGTTCTAAAGTCCAATCCGACTTCCCCGAATGCCACCATATGTTGGTCCTTTCATCAATTCTCGGACCCGGTTCAGTTTCCTTGGTTTCAGAACCAAGGAAGACCGTCCCTTGATGGACTCTATCTTATCCACGTGTTCGGACGCCTCTTGGGGTGGAGACCGAAACTCAACTTCAATCGCTCATCTGAACTCAGATCCGAGTTAAAGCGGGAATCTGCTAACAGTTTTCTCTGCGTCATGTCATCGCAGAAAGAGGCCACGCATAGACGCAACGGAATCCGATGGTCATGCCGGAATTGAGACAACGGGTGAATGAATTAGACATTTAAACAATATTAACGTTACATGTATTCTGATGTGATATTTGCTACAACGAAGAACAGCAGTTGTATTATTACACCATATCATGGTATTTTTTCCCCCAGCAAACCAGTTAGAGTGTGAAAGTTTCATGACTGATCAGATTTTGATTTGTTGCGATTTTCAATGGTATGTTGCAACGTTTGAGTGTGTCTTTCAAAGAAGTTCACTGTGAACAAACCACAGAGGTAACTTATCCTTGATGTCATTTTTACTCATTCCAAACTACACACACACACACACGCACATTAATAAAAGATCTGAAACATGAAATATTTAGTGAAAATCCTTTGCTAATAATACAAAGTTATTAATTTATTTACCCATGCATGACATGACAAAAATTTACAACAGATTGCAAAAAAAATGTTATTAACACTATTTACACATGACAAAATTTTACAGATTGCCCACAAGTTATTATCGCTATTTACACATGACAAAAATTTACAGATTGAACATGTCTCAACAGCCATGTAACTATGCATCCACTAAAAACATACAGGCCGCTTGATTGTATAAGCTGGCGTATAAAGCAATGCTATTTCCAACTCAATTCACCCTTGCGATTGCCAGATAAGCCTAAGATTTTCAGTGTTGTTGATGAGCCAAAATTATGCAATCGTGTGGATTTTTTAGATTCAAACCTTGCCGGACATGTGATGGCTGTATGCTAGTCAGCCAAAGCAGCTTTTTGTTTCACTACACCGGAGGGTTTGCATCTTGTTCAGCATTCTTTAATCTTGCAACAACACAGCAAAACAAAACTGAAAGAGAACAAAAAAAGGATAAAAAATACAATATACTGGCTTATCTTGTGCACTGGCAAATATGATGTCATACAAACAAATACTGCAGATTGTGCATTTCTACAAACACTGGACTAATTGGAAACTACAATAACATGGGCAAATTCATGTAAACAAAACTAAACTTTAGATAACCATGCTTGGCACTGAAAAACAGAATTCAGCGAAAAGACCATCCACTTGAGTGTAACATATGCACACTTCTTCATTGTATACCATATATCTTGCACTTTTATGTACATGCATGTCTAATTCTGCTTTTCTTCAATGGACTGGTTGTGATGGTCACATGTGGCTTTGGTTGATCACCTTTGACGTTTCCTTTCGGAGTAACCAGCAACGCCAGTTGGCGCTGCATCCGGATCTTATTCTCTTGATGCCCAAAGGTATAGAGTGTTGGGTTGTCGGTGCTCCTGCCCATCGCTCTATGCACCCCCATTGGGGTGCCGGGGGTTTCAGTATAAATAGTATCCCCACTTTCTGGAAATTTAGTGCTTTAAATTCCCACTGTCGCTGTCTTTCTCATTTGCTCTTTCTCATTCCTGCTCTGTTCTATCAATCTGCTATACTATCGTCTTCTTTGCTAGACCAGTCTCCTACCTTTTTTCTTGAAAACTCTTCCGGGACAAGACTCCTTGTTTGTGTATGAGGTCTGTTGGATCAGCTTGGGAATATTGGACACTTTCTGCCAGGTGGTCACTAGGGCTTCCTATGATATTATTTAGCAATGTAGGCATTTTATATGTATGTTTTGTTGATAATTTATAATGATGTTTGTATTCTATTTTGTTTTTGTAAACGGGGGTTCGATAAGTTGGGGTAAAGCCTCAGCCGTCCCCTGCGTGGGATGTCTTTATTGTAAAGTGACTGGCTGGTGGAGGGCATTAAGTTTTCTCACTAGGGTTGTTTCAGCAGATCTTTTATGCGGATTGGGGATTGTCCAGTCCTGATTTGGCTCGGAAGAGTCCGCTGGACCTAAAACAACAATTATGTAATGTAATGTAATGTAATCGCTCTATGCCGCCCAAAATGTTCCTCGAGAGGATCTTGGCAGAAGCGATTTGCCAACAAGAAGGCAACATCGTGAGCCAGTAGATACTTGGTCGCTTCCACAAAAGCGTTGACAGTCATCACCAGGCCACGATAAGTCTGATGCGTCAAAAACATTTTCTGGCGATCTGACTTGCTGAAAGGACCCTCTCTGTTATGCACAGATGTTTTCCAATTCTCTAGATAGGGTAGAAATTCGTCTCTCAGAAACTGGAACCGTGGATCATTGGCATCGGTGTAGGGAGCCAGGTCTGGCTTTCTCTTCTGTTCTGCCTCGTAGAGGTGCCTGGAGTTAAGACAGTCAAAAAAGCGATCCATGAGGAGGATGAAGAAGGTGGCCGTCTCTTGTGCCTCTGGGGGACCATAGGTCTGCAAGACTCGCCCAACGCGTTGACTGAGAACTTGAGCTGCCATGTTGACTTTCATCTTGCCATGGGGTGTGAGGTGGATATGTTCTGCAGTCAGCTTTGTTCGCCTCAAACCTCTGCACAGTTTTTAAGACACATGTTACTGTATTGAAATATCTAGTATGAGTAGGACAAAAACCATATGGTCACATGTTTACTCAACATTAAGTAAATTTGAACAAAGTAAATAAAAGATCATGGCACTTTATTACTATTCTTTAGTTAAGGCTAAATGGTGTTTCTGAGAAAAGTTTTCATTCTAGTTTTACACAGATAAATTATAGAAAACTTATGTGGTCATCATTATTGCATTAGTATTATTCAAGTATAATCAAAAAAGTTAGTGTTTACTGTATAGATCTTATGAAAATGTGATACACTTACCTGTCCAGATCAGCTCTGTAGACATCAGCAATGTGCCGCCACAACAAGTACTCTCCACCATTCCACAGCAGTCGTGTGGGTTTTCCACTGGACTCCAGGTTGTTCCGGACTGTCTTGATGAGATGAGGAGGATCCGAAATGAAGTAGACATTTCTTTCAGGTGAGAGGGGAGTCCTCCACCATAGGGGGCATCAGCGCAGCGGTCAGAGGGAGGCCTTCCACCATAGGGGGCGTCGGCGCAGCGGTCAGAAGGGGGCCATCCACCATAGGGGGCGTTGGCGCAGCGGTCAGAGGGGGGCCATCCACCATGTGGGGCGTCAGCGCAGTGGTCAGAGCGGGGCCCTCCACCATGGGGGGCGTCGGCCCTGTGTGCTGTCTGTGTCAGCTATGTGGTTGAAGGTGAACACTTTGGGGTCTGGTTTTGCAAACAAAGTCAATGCGCTCCTGCTTTGATTCACCTCAACGACCGTATTTTCGTTGTTCAAAGGCTTGTAATAAATTAACGAATTCTCTTCGACCTACGGAATCTACCAAACACATGAGGTCGACCCATTCTAAAAATATAATTCCATTTACAAAAACAAATGCTGCTGTTATCAATCTATCAAAATGCTTTAATCCCTTCGTCCAAAAATTTCTTCTAATTTTGTGAGGCCACAGTTTGGCAGGGCCGATAATGTCGGTGATTTCGTTCCATTTAGAGATAAATTTGTCGATTTCTGGTTTGGTCGATAGTCGTGGAGTTGAAATGTTATTGAAGTGAGTGTTGACGAAATATCATATTAATAACCGTTGGAAAATAATAAACGCAGTTTATTAATATTAATCATCGGTACTTCTTCGTGAAGCACGTGCCCGATGGAGGAAGGGTGATGGAGTCCGTGAATAATTAAACTGTAACATTGAACATTGGAAATATAAATGTCGAATTACCAGGAAGAAGTGCTGGATTCATCTATTCCTGTCCAGACAGGGGTCCACTTCGCTGGACATCGCCAAACCTTTGGCTTTTTGGTTTGGGAAACTGGTTTCTGAAATGCGGAAAGGTAGCATGTCGTAATTGGTACATATGCAAACCTAGTTCACTATCAGCAATATGAGTGATCCACTTTGGTATTGTTGAAACAAGCAGATACATAATATACTTTTATTAAAATAGCTCCAAACATGACAATTATTAGTTAGGCTGACCATCCGTGTTTAGTGCTCACACAACTACTGACAATGTAGTTGATTTGTCAGTGAGACAACGGGTTTTGGAAGTGTGAATGGTGCTTAAATCATGGAGTGCATTGTGGGAGGTTTACATTATTGGTGCCGATTTGGATAGGTAATATAAACACTTGCCTAGTAGGTTTAATTGAACATAATTATGTTAATAAACATATAGTTTAAAGTAGTCAGATATTTCACCTTATGTTTTGGTGGTGGCAAGACAAATTCATCTCCACTGTCATAGTCATCCCCCAGCTGCAAAAAGTCTGCATCCAGCTTCTTTTTGGCATTTCGTTTTGGCCTATGTACGCTCTGTTTGGCGTCACAATCTTTAGTCTGCAAATGAGTGAAGGCGAGTGGCATTGAAGAATGTTGAAAAACGTTTACTGTGGCTACCATCATTCAAAGTTCAAACACATGGCCGCAGTCTCTGTAAGTGGCTACTTCACCACCCCTACCTCAAATGATAAGCTTACTTTATTTACCCACCTCCGTGTGTACCGCCACTCTCGTGGTAGAAAGGCCACAATCGTCGGTCCGGGAGAGCTGATTAGGCCTGAGACAATCCTGTAAAGCGAGGCAATGAAGGTGCTTCTGATGAAACATCACGGAAAGAGCGGAATCATGGTAAGGGTTAACATTATATTAAACAGTGGTGGCTAGCATCATTGAGAGTTCCAAAGCAAAGTCGCTCTTTCCATACTGTGTCGATCTGACAAATTAAAAACAAATTTCTGTATCCCACCATCCACCCACCACCACCACCATCAGCACCACCAACAACAAAGATGTATAGTCAAGAAATCTTTATTCCACAAAAAAACATGTGAAAATTTGTTGTGTCACAGTGCACACATGACAAAAGAAAATAATAATACAACAAGACATTAGAACACCCCTCCATCGGTATAGCAGCAAGCTGAATACAGTCTCCTCTCCCCCCCCCCCCCCCCCCCCCCCCCGCACACAAACACACACACTCACGGTATGCTTATATACACACGCATAAACACACACATACATACACACACATCATACACCCACACATATATATTATATTACTCATATACACATATATACATATATACACACACATATATACACACATACATGCATACATATACATATATACACATACACACACATATACATATATATATATACATATACGTATTCACTCACCTCCCTGTGTACCTCCACTCTGCTGGTGGAAGGGCCAAAATCGTGGGTTTGGGACAGCTGGACAGACCTGTGGCAATCCTGTAAAGCGAGGCAATGAAGGTGTTTGTGATTAAACATGACGGAGAGAGCGGAATCATGGTAAGGGTTAAAAGTATATTAAACAGTGATGACTACCATTACTGAGATTTCCAAGGCAAAGTCGCTCTTTCCGTACTATGTCGATCTTCCAAACTGTCTCCCACCCTTTAAACTTCCAGGCATGCTACTTTTCCTGGAATTCCAGGAATTCCTGGAAATTGATCTTTGGCTTTCCGGGTGATTGAAAAATTTCCGGGAGTATTAAAAACATCTGTGTCGAAAAAAAAAAAAGCAAGCGTTCTTATCACGATAGGCGATATCAGCGGGATTCGTCTGCTAGACCGCCATGACAGTCAATTTAACGATCATATCAAAGCGGCGTTGTGATTGGCTAGCTAAATTTATCTCACCAATCAGATTGCTTCTCTCTTACGTGATTCGCTCGTGTTATAGCCAGTTGTTTCCGTTTGATTTTTGACAGTCTTCACCACGATTCTGTTTTTTTAAGTTGATAACGTGTGGAAGCGTTTTTGTGATGATAAATACTACTAATAGTAGCATAGTATCAAAATGTTTCGAACCGACATTGTAATAAGAAACACAGTAGGAGACTGGGACAAAGGTCTCAAAAACAAGTGTCTGTATATATAGACAGGGTTTTTTCCCCTTATTATCCACGTGTTTTTCTTTTTCTTCATGGGGGTGTGCAAAACAATCGTAGGGCATTCTGCGCTGTGAGCTCCAGGAGCTCGGGTATGCATAGGCCAATGGCCTTTGCAAAACTTGCGCCAACTTCCCTAACAGAATAAGGTGTACTGAAAGGCTGTCTCGCCAACGGATAGTACGGGGCATCAGTCTCAATCAGTAGCCTATCTTTGGGTACAGCTCGAATCCCATCTGCCTGCAAACGCGACAGGTTTTGCACCTTCCCCACAGGAACACTGAAATAGGCCTGAGGGAACTCCTTCCAGCGGAGTACATCCTCAGCTGTCCCGGTAAAATGGTACACCTTGATGGGGTGATTCCCCCCTAAGGTGTCCATCAAGACCTACTGCAGTTCTGTGACCGCATCGCGGACGGGTATAAGATTTTGCTGGCAATGCAGCACCACCGGCAACTTCCGCTCCACTAACAGATCCTTGAGACCGTTCAGCAGTTGCTCCAGTGCAGCCACCTGACGGTCCCATTCCCGTTCTGGGGTTCTAAAGTCCAATCCGACTTCCCCGAATGCCACCATATGTTGGTCCTTTCATCAATTCTCGGACCCGGTTCAGTTTCCTTGGTTTCAGAACCAAGGAAGACCGTCCCTTGATGGACTCTATCTTATCCACGTGTTCGGACGCCTCCTTGGGGTGGAGACCGAAACTCAACTTCAATCGATCATCTGAACTCAGATCCGAGTTAAAGCGGGAATCTGCTAACAGTTTTCTCTGCGTCATGTCATCGCAGAAAGAGGCCACGCATAGACGCAACGGAATCCGATGGTCATGCCGGAATTGAGACAACGGGTGAATGAATTAGACATTTAAACAATATTAACGTTACATGTATTCTGATGTGATATTTGCTACAACGAAGAACAGCAGTTGTATTATTACACCATATCATGGTATTTTTTCCCCCAGCAAACCAGTTAGAGTGTGAAAGTTTCATGACTGATCAGATTTTGATTTGTTGCGATTTTCAATGGTATGTTGCAACGTTTGAGTGTGTCTTTCAAAGAAGTTCACTGTGAACAAACCACAGAGGTAACTTATCCTTGATGTCATTTTTACTCATTCCAAACTACACACACACACACGCACATTAATAAAAGATCTGAAACATGAAATATTTAGTGAAAATAGCCTTTGCTAATAATACAAAGTTATTAATTTATTTACCCATGCATGACATGACAAAAATTTACAACAGATTGCAAAAAAAATGTTATTAACACTATTTACACATGACAAAATTTTACAGATTGCCCACAAGTTATTATCGCTATTTACACATGACAAAAATTTACAGATTGAACATGTCTCAACAGCCATGTAACTATGCATCCACTAAAAACATACAGGCCGCTTGATTGTATAAGCTGGCGTATAAAGCAATGCTATTTCCAACTCAATTCACCCTTGCGATTGCCAGATAAGCCTAAGATTTTCAGTGTTGTTGATGAGCCAAAATTATGCAATCGTGTGGATTTTTTAGATTCAAACCTTGCCGGACATGTGATGGCTGTATGCTAGTCAGCCAAAGCAGCTTTTTGTTTCACTACACCGGAGGGTTTGCATCTTGTTCAGCATTCTTTAATCTTGCAACAACACAGCAAAACAAAACTGAAAGAGAACAAAAAAAAAGGATAAAAAATACAATATACTGGCTTATCTTGTGCACTGGCAAATATGATGTCATACAAACAAATACTGCAGATTGTGCATTTCTACAAACACTGGACTAATTGGAAACTACAATAACATGGGCAAATTCATGTAAACAAAACTAAACTTTAGATAACCATGCTTGGCACTGAAAAACAGAATTCAGCGAAAAGACCATCCACTTGAGTGTAACATATGCACACTTCTTCATTGTATACCATATATCTTGCACTTTTATGTACATGCATGTCTAATTCTGCTTTTTCTTCAATGGACCGGTTGTGATGGTCACATGTGGCTTTGGTTGATCACCTTTGACGTTTCCTTTCGGAGTAACCAGCAACGCCAGTTGGCGCTGCATCCGGATCTTATTCTCTTGATGCCCAAAGGTATAGAGTGTTGGGTTGTCGGTGCTCCTGCCCATCGCTCTATGCACCCCCATTGGGGTGCCGGGGGTTTCAGTATAAATAGTATCCCCACTTTCTGGAAATTTAGTGCTTTAAATTCCCACTGTCGCTGTCTTTCTCATTTGCTCTTTCTCATTCCTGCTCTGTTCTATCAATCTGCTATACTATCGTCTTCTTTGCTAGACCAGTCTCCTACCTTTTTTCTTGAAAACTCTTCCGGGACAAGACTCCTTGTTTGTGTATGAGGTCTGTTGGATCAGCTTGGGAATATTGGACACTTTCTGCCAGGTGGTCACTAGGGCTTCCTATGATATTATTTAGCAATGTAGGCATTTTATATGTATGTTTTGTTGATAATTTATAATGATGTTTGTATTCTATTTTGTTTTTGTAAACGGGGGTTCGATAAGTTGGGGTAAAGCCTCAGCCGTCCCCTGCGTGGGATGTCTTTATTGTAAAGTGACTGGCTGGTGGAGGGCATTAAGTTTTCTCACTAGGGTTGTTTCAGCAGATCTTTTATGCGGATTGGGGATTGTCCAGTCCTGATTTGGCTCGGAAGAGTCCGCTGGACCTAAAACAACAATTATGTAATGTAATGTAATGTAATCGCTCTATGCCGCCCAAAATGTTCCTCGAGAGGATCTTGGCAGAAGCGATTTGCCAACAAGAAGGCAACATCGTGAGCCAGTAGATACTTGGTCGCTTCCACAAAAGCGTTGACAGTCATCACCAGGCCACGATAAGTCTGATGCGTCAAAAACATTTTCTGGCGATCTGACTTGCTGAAAGGACCCTCTCTGTTATGCACAGATGTTTTCCAATTCTCTAGATAGGGTAGAAATTCGTCTCTCAGAAACTGGAACCGTGGATCATTGGCATCGGTGTAGGGAGCCAGGTCTGGCTTTCTCTTCTGTTCTGCCTCGTAGAGGTGCCTGGAGTTAAGACAGTCAAAAAAGCGATCCATGAGGAGGATGAAGAAGGTGGCCGTCTCTTGTGCCTCTGGGGGACCATAGGTCTGCAAGACTCGCCCAACGCGTTGACTGAGAACTTGAGCTGCCATGTTGACTTTCATCTTGCCATGGGGTGTGAGGTGGATATGTTCTGCAGTCAGCTTTGTTCGCCTCAAACCTCTGCACAGTTTTTAAGACACATGTTACTGTATTGAAATATCTAGTATGAGTAGGACAAAAACCATATGGTCACATGTTTACTCAACATTAAGTAAATTTGAACAAAGTAAATAAAAGATCATGGCACTTTATTACTATTCTTTAGTTAAGGCTAAATGGTGTTTCTGAGAAAAGTTTTCATTCTAGTTTTACACAGATAAATTATAGAAAACTTATGTGGTCATCATTATTGCATTAGTATTATTCAAGTATAATCAAAAAAGTTAGTGTTTACTGTATAGATCTTATGAAAATGTGATACACTTACCTGTCCAGATCAGCTCTGTAGACATCAGCAATGTGCCGCCACAACAAGTACTCTCCACCATTCCACAGCAGTCGTGTGGGTTTTCCACTGGACTCCAGGTTGTTCCGGACTGTCTTGATGAGATGAGGAGGATCCGAAATGAAGTAGACATTTCTTTCAGGTGAGAGGGGAGTCCTCCACCATAGGGGGCATCAGCGCAGCGGTCAGAGGGAGGCCTTCCACCATAGGGGGCGTCGGCGCAGCGGTCAGAAGGGGGCCATCCACCATAGGGGGCGTTGGCGCAGCGGTCAGAGGGGGGCCATCCACCATGTGGGGCGTCAGCGCAGTGGTCAGAGCGGGGCCCTCCACCATGGGGGGCGTCGGCCCTGTGTGCTGTCTGTGTCAGCTATGTGGTTGAAGGTGAACACTTTGGGGTCTGGTTTTGCAAACAAAGTCAATGCGCTCCTGCTTTGATTCACCTCAACGACCGTATTTTCGTTGTTCAAAGGCTTGTAATAAATTAACGAATTCTCTTCGACCTACGGAATCTACCAAACACATGAGGTCGACCCATTCTAAAAATATAATTCCATTTACAAAAACAAATGCTGCTGTTATCAATCTATCAAAATGCTTTAATCCCTTCGTCCAAAAATTTCTTCTAATTTTGTGAGGCCACAGTTTGGCAGGGCCGATAATGTCGGTGATTTCGTTCCATTTAGAGATAAATTTGTCGATTTCTGGTTTGGTCGATAGTCGTGGAGTTGAAATGTTATTGAAGTGAGTGTTGATGAAATATCATATTAATAACCGTTGGAAAATAATAAACGCAGTTTATTAATATTAATCATCGGTACTTCTTCGTGAAGCACGTGCCCGATGGAGGAAGGGTGATGGAGTCCGTGAATAATTAAACTGTAACATTGAACATTGGAAATATAAATGTCGAATTACCAGGAAGAAGTGCTGGATTCATCTATTCCTGTCCAGACAGGGGTCCACTTCGCTGGACATCGCCAAACCTTTGGCTTTTTGGTTTGGGAAACTGGTTTCTGAAATGCGGAAAGGTAGCATGTCGTAATTGGTACATATGCAAACCTAGTTCACTATCAGCAATATGAGTGATCCACTTTGGTATTGTTGAAACAAGCAGATACATAATATACTTTTATTAAAGTAGCTCCAAACATGACAATTATTAGTTAGGCTGACCATCCGTGTTTAGTGCTCACACAACTACTGACAATGTAGTTGATTTGTCAGTGAGACAACGGGTTTTGGAAGTGTGAATGGTGCTTAAATCATGGAGTGCATTGTGGGAGGTTTACATTATTGGTGCCGATTTGGATAGGTAATATAAACACTTGCCTAGTAGGTTTAATTGAACATAATTATGTTAATAAACATATAGTTTAAAGTAGTCAGATATTTCACCTTATGTTTTGGTGGTGGCAAGACAAATTCATCTCCACTGTCATAGTCATCCCCCAGCTGCAAAAAGTCTGCATCCAGCTTCTTTTTGGCATTTCGTTTTGGCCTATGTACGCTCTGTTTGGCGTCACAATCTTTAGTCTGCAAATGAGTGAAGGCGAGTGGCATTGAAGAATGTTGAAAAACGTTTACTGTGGCTACCATCATTCAAAGTTCAAACACATGGCCGCAGTCTCTGTAAGTGGCTACTTCACCACCCCTACCTCAAATGATAAGCTTACTTTATTTACCCACCTCCGTGTGTACCGCCACTCTCGTGGTAGAAAGGCCACAATCGTCGGTCCGGGAGAGCTGATTAGGCCTGAGACAATCCTGTAAAGCGAGGCAATGAAGGTGCTTCTGATGAAACATCACGGAAAGAGCGGAATCATGGTAAGGGTTAACATTATATTAAACAGTGGTGGCTAGCATCATTGAGAGTTCCAAAGCAAAGTCGCTCTTTCCATACTGTGTCGATCTGACAAATTAAAAACAAATTTCTGTATCCCACCATCCACCCACCACCACCACCATCAGCACCACCAACAACAAAGATGTATAGTCAAGAAATCTTTATTCCACAAAAAAACATGTGAAAATTTGTTGTGTCACAGTGCACACATGACAAAAGAAAATAATAATACAACAAGACATTAGAACACCCCTCCATCGGTATAGCAGCAAGCTGAATACAGTCTCCTCTCCCTCCCCCCCCCCCCCACACAAACACACACACTCACGGTATGCTTATATACACACGCATAAACACACACATACATACACACACATCATACACCCACACATATATATTATATTACTCATATACACATATATACATATATACACACACATATATACACACATACATGCATACATATACATATATACACATACACACACATATACATATATATATATACATATACGTATTCACTCACCTCCCTGTGTACCTCCACTCTGCTGGTGGAAGGGCCAAAATCGTGGGTTTGGGACAGCTGGACAGACCTGTGGCAATCCTGTAAAGCAAGGCAATGAAGGTGTTTGTGATTAAACATGACGGAGAGAGCGGAATCATGGTAAGGGTTAAAAGTATATTAAACAGTGATGACTACCATTACTGAGATTTCCAAGGCAAAGTTGCTCTTTCCGTACTATGTCGATCTTCCAAACTGTCTCCCACCCTTTAAACTTCCAGGCATGCTACTTTTCCTGGAATTCCAGGAATTCCTGGAAATTGATCTTTGGCTTTCCGGGTGATTGAAAAATTTCCGGGAGTATTAAAAACATCTGTGTCGAAAAAAAAAAGCAAGCGTTCTTATCACGATAGGCGATATCAGCGGGATTCGTCTGCTAGACCGCCATGACAGTCAATTTAACGATCATATCAAAGCGGCGTTGTGATTGGCTAGCTAAATTTATCTCACCAATCAGATTGCTTCTCTCTTACGTGATTCGCTCGTGTTATAGCCAGTTGTTTCCGTTTGATTTTTGACAGTCTTCACCACGATTCTGTTTTTTTAAGTTGATAACGTGTGGAAGCGTTTTTGTGATGATAAATACTACTAATAGTAGCATAGTATCAAAATGTTTCGAACCGACATTGTAATAAGAAACACAGTAGGAGACTGGGACAAAGGTCTCAAAAACAAGTGTCTGTATATATAGACAGGGTTTTTTCCCCTTATTATCCACGTGTTTTTCTTTTTCTTCATGGGGGTGTGCAAAACAATCGTAGGGCATTCTGCGCTGTGAGCTCCAGGAGCTCGGGTATGCATAGGCCAATGGCCTTTGCAAAACTTGCGCCAACTTCCCTAACAGAATAAGGTGTACTGAAAGGCTGTCTCGCCAACGGATAGTACGGGGCATCAGTCTCAATCAGTAGCCTATCTTTGGGTACAGCTCGAATCCCATCTGCCTGCAAACGCGACAGGTTTTGCACCTTCCCCACAGGAACACTGAAATAGGCCTGAGGGAACTCCTTCCAGCGGAGTACATCCTCAGCTGTCCCGGTAAAATGGTACACCTTGATGGGGTGATTCCCCCCTAAGGTGTCCATCAAGACCTACTGCAGTTCTGTGACCGCATCGCGGACGGGTATAAGATTTTGCTGGCAATGCAGCACCACCGGCAACTTCCGCTCCACTAACAGATCCTTGAGACCGTTCAGCAGTTGCTCCAGTGCAGCCACCTGACGGTCCCATTCCCGTTCTGGGGTTCTAAAGTCCAATCCGACTTCCCCGAATGCCACCATATGTTGGTCCTTTCATCAATTCTCGGACCCGGTTCAGTTTCCTTGGTTTCAGAACCAAGGAAGACCGTCCCTTGATGGACTCTATCTTATCCACGTGTTCGGACGCCTCCTTGGGGTGGAGACCGAAACTCAACTTCAATCGATCATCTGAACTCAGATCCGAGTTAAAGCGGGAATCTGCTAACAGTTTTCTCTGCGTCATGTCATCGCAGAAAGAGGCCACGCATAGACGCAACGGAATCCGATGGTCATGCCGGAATTGAGACAACGGGTGAATGAATTAGACATTTAAACAATATTAACGTTACATGTATTCTGATGTGATATTTGCTACAACGAAGAACAGCAGTTGTATTATTACACCATATCATGGTATTTTTTCCCCCAGCAAACCAGTTAGAGTGTGAAAGTTTCATGACTGATCAGATTTTGATTTGTTGCGATTTTCAATGGTATGTTGCAACGTTTGAGTGTGTCTTTCAAAGAAGTTCACTGTGAACAAACCACAGAGGTAACTTATCCTTGATGTCATTTTTACTCATTCCAAACTACACACACACACACGCACATTAATAAAAGATCTGAAACATGAAATATTTAGTGAAAATAGCCTTTGCTAATAATACAAAGTTATTAATTTATTTACCCATGCATGACATGACAAAAATTTACAACAGATTGCAAAAAAAATGTTATTAACACTATTTACACATGACAAAATTTTACAGATTGCCCACAAGTTATTATCGCTATTTACACATGACAAAAATTTACAGATTGAACATGTCTCAACAGCCATGTAACTATGCATCCACTAAAAACATACAGGCCGCTTGATTGTATAAGCTGGCGTATAAAGCAATGCTATTTCCAACTCAATTCACCCTTGCGATTGCCAGATAAGCCTAAGATTTTCAGTGTTGTTGATGAGCCAAAATTATGCAATCGTGTGGATTTTTTAGATTCAAACCTTGCCGGACATGTGATGGCTGTATGCTAGTCAGCCAAAGCAGCTTTTTGTTTCACTACACCGGAGGGTTTGCATCTTGTTCAGCATTCTTTAATCTTGCAACAACACAGCAAAACAAAACTGAAAGAGAACAAAAAAAAAGGATAAAAAATACAATATACTGGCTTATCTTGTGCACTGGCAAATATGATGTCATACAAACAAATACTGCAGATTGTGCATTTCTACAAACACTGGACTAATTGGAAACTACAATAACATGGGCAAATTCATGTAAACAAAACTAAACTTTAGATAACCATGCTTGGCACTGAAAAACAGAATTCAGCGAAAAGACCATCCACTTGAGTGTAACATATGCACACTTCTTCATTGTATACCATATATCTTGCACTTTTATGTACATGCATGTCTAATTCTGCTTTTTCTTCAATGGACCGGTTGTGATGGTCACATGTGGCTTTGGTTGATCACCTTTGACGTTTCCTTTCGGAGTAACCAGCAACGCCAGTTGGCGCTGCATCCGGATCTTATTCTCTTGATGCCCAAAGGTATAGAGTGTTGGGTTGTCGGTGCTCCTGCCCATCGCTCTATGCACCCCCATTGGGGTGCCGGGGGTTTCAGTATAAATAGTATCCCCACTTTCTGGAAATTTAGTGCTTTAAATTCCCACTGTCGCTGTCTTTCTCATTTGCTCTTTCTCATTCCTGCTCTGTTCTATCAATCTGCTATACTATCGTCTTCTTTGCTAGACCAGTCTCCTACCTTTTTTCTTGAAAACTCTTCCGGGACAAGACTCCTTGTTTGTGTATGAGGTCTGTTGGATCAGCTTGGGAATATTGGACACTTTCTGCCAGGTGGTCACTAGGGCTTCCTTTGATATTATTTAGCAATGTAGGCATTTTATATGTATGTTTTGTTGATAATTTATAATGATGTTTGTATTCTATTTTGTTTTTGTAAACGGGGGTTCGATAAGTTGGGGTAAAGCCTCAGCCGTCCCCTGCGTGGGATGTCTTTATTGTAAAGTGACTGGCTGGTGGAGGGCATTAAGTTTTCTCACTAGGGTTGTTTCAGCAGATCTTTTATGCGGATTGGGGATTGTCCAGTCCTGATTTGGCTCGGAAGAGTCCGCTGGACCTAAAACAACAATTATGTAATGTAATGTAATGTAATCGCTCTATGCCGCCCAAAATGTTCCTCGAGAGGATCTTGGCAGAAGCGATTTGCCAACAAGAAGGCAACATCGTGAGCCAGTAGATACTTGGTCGCTTCCACAAAAGCGTTGACAGTCATCACCAGGCCACGATAAGTCTGATGCGTCAAAAACATTTTCTGGCGATCTGACTTGCTGAAAGGACCCTCTCTGTTATGCACAGATGTTTTCCAATTCTCTAGATAGGGTAGAAATTCGTCTCTCAGAAACTGGAACCGTGGATCATTGGCATCGGTGTAGGGAGCCAGGTCTGGCTTTCTCTTCTGTTCTGCCTCGTAGAGGTGCCTGGAGTTAAGACAGTCAAAAAAGCGATCCATGAGGAGGATGAAGAAGGTGGCCGTCTCTTGTGCCTCTGGGGGACCATAGGTCTGCAAGACTCGCCCAACGCGTTGACTGAGAACTTGAGCTGCCATGTTGACTTTCATCTTGCCATGGGGTGTGAGGTGGATATGTTCTGCAGTCAGCTTTGTTCGCCTCAAACCTCTGCACAGTTTTTAAGACACATGTTACTGTATTGAAATATCTAGTATGAGTAGGACAAAAACCATATGGTCACATGTTTACTCAACATTAAGTAAATTTGAACAAAGTAAATAAAAGATCATGGCACTTTATTACTATTCTTTAGTTAAGGCTAAATGGTGTTTCTGAGAAAAGTTTTCATTCTAGTTTTACACAGATAAATTATAGAAAACTTATGTGGTCATCATTATTGCATTAGTATTATTCAAGTATAATCAAAAAAGTTAGTGTTTACTGTATAGATCTTATGAAAATGTGATACACTTACCTGTCCAGATCAGCTCTGTAGACATCAGCAATGTGCCGCCACAAGTACTCTCCACCATTCCACAGCAGTCGTGTGGGTTTTCCACTGGACTCCAGGTTGTTCCGGACTGTCTTGATGAGATGAGGAGGATCCGAAATGAAGTAGACATTTCTTTCAGGTGAGAGGGGAGTCCTCCACCATAGGGGGCATCAGCGCAGCGGTCAGAGGGAGGCCTTCCACCATAGGGGGCGTCGGCGCAGCGGTCAGAAGGGGGCCATCCACCATAGGGGGCGTTGGCGCAGCGGTCAGAGGGGGGCCATCCACCATGTGGGGCGTCAGCGCAGTGGTCAGAGCGGGGCCCTCCACCATGGGGGGCGTCGGCCCTGTGTGCTGTCTGTGTCAGCTATGTGGTTGAAGGTGAACACTTTGGGGTCTGGTTTTGCAAACAAAGTCAATGCGCTCCTGCTTTGATTCACCTCAACGACCGTATTTTCGTTGTTCAAAGGCTTGTAATAAATTAACGAATTCTCTTCGACCTACGGAATCTACCAAACACATGAGGTCGACCCATTCTAAAAATATAATTCCATTTACAAAAACAAATGCTGCTGTTATCAATCTATCAAAATGCTTTAATCCCTTCGTCCAAAAATTTCTTCTAATTTTGTGAGGCCACAGTTTGGCAGGGCCGATAATGTCGGTGATTTCGTTCCATTTAGAGATAAATTTGTCGATTTCTGGTTTGGTCGATAGTCGTGGAGTTGAAATGTTATTGAAGTGAGTGTTGACGAAATATCATATTAATAACCGTTGGAAAATAATAAACGCAGTTTATTAATATTAATCATCGGTACTTCTTCGTGAAGCACGTGCCCGATGGAGGAAGGGTGATGGAGTCCGTGAATAATTAAACTGTAACATTGAACATTGGAAATATAAATGTCGAATTACCAGGAAGAAGTGCTGGATTCATCTATTCCTGTCCAGACAGGGGTCCACTTCGCTGGACATCGCCAAACAGAAGGGGGCCATCCACCATAGGGGGCGTTGGCGCAGCGGTCAGAGGGGGGCCATCCACCATGTGGGGCGTCAGCGCAGTGGTCAGAGCGGGGCCCTCCACCTTGACGCACACCGATTGTTGTTCTGAACCAGTTCCCGATGACGCTGTTATGGAGGACTGCACTGGTAGCCTTGTCATACAGGCTTTTGATGACTTCTATAATTTTAGGGCTGATGTTGTACACTTTCATGGTTGCCCATAGAGCTGCATGCCAGACTCGGTCAAATGCCTTCTTGAAGTCTATGAACACATGATATAGATGTTGTTGGTGCTGTAGGTATTTCTCACAGATTATTCTGAGGTTGAAAATCTGTTCAGTGGTACTTCACCCTGCCATGAATCCTGCTTGTTCTTCAGCTATGATTTGTTCAGCTTGTGGTTTCAACCTGTTGAGTATTATTTTCAGGAGGACCTTGCTGGGATGGCTGATGAGGCTGATGGTGCGGTAATTTTCACACTCCTGAAGGTTACCTTTTTTGGGAAGAGTGATGACAAGCGACTGGGTCCATGGTGTAGGCCATTCCCCACTCTGCCAGATCTTGTTACAGATAATGGTGAGAGCATCAGTCATTGCTTCTCCTCCTGCTTGTAGCAGTTCCGCTGGTATGTTGTCCACTCCCGCTGACTTCCCTTTCTTCAGCGATTGCACTGCTGCCTCAACTTCTTCCCGGAGAATTGGGAGGATTTCTTCTTCTTCTCTGCTCTCTGAGCATTAAGAGACATTAAAAGTAGATGTAAAGCACACAAGTTTACTTGTTATAAACAAGGTGCAGGAATAGATGTATTTCTTCAACACGGGTTGAAGAAACTCCCAATGGATGACCGTTTCTTCATTTTCTTGATGCAGTTTGTGGATGCTGAGGTGCTGTTTGAGTCCCTACAGTCATTGTCCTATGCAGCAGTTGACGTTGTGTGGCTACAGTGATGTGCATTTCTGGCTTGCTTGGCCTCTTCCAGGATTTCCTCAGTTGCCTTTCTTTTGGTGGTCAATTTGTTGACGTTGACACAAAGAGACTGCCTCCTGGGCACTTTCTTCCCTGAATTCCTATCAGACAGAATTTTTCAGGTTAAGGTTGGATGATTATCGGTTATGAGGGAACAGGAGATGGGGGTGCCGCAGGGTAGTATCTTGTCTCTCTTGCTGTTTAATATTATAATAAATAATATTCAGAGATGCCAACCCTCAGTTTCGCCGTATTATTTTCCGGTGGCAAATAGTTTTTTTTACGGATTTACGCTGAAGTCATTTTTCTTACGTCGAGAATAATTTTTACAAGAATATATATTTCTAGCTGATGATTATGGTAAAAGGACTGTTACACGTTAGAGACTGATTACACTTAGGCACTGTCACAGTATAAAATAATGCAGCATATTATATAACGACCTTATAAGATAATAAATAATAATAATAACGGATTTTTATATAGCGGGTACTCCAGCCTATGACCAGACTCACCACGCTTTACATAGTCATTACATGAAAAATACATGCACTCGATCAGACATCACTTTTGCTACGATACACCAAAAGACGGAACAGTAAAGGTAAAAACTATTTACAACTATGTACACAAATGACAAAAAAGACAGAAATAGACTATTTACAACTATGTACATAAATGACAAAAAAGACAGAAATAGAATAGCAAAAACATATTCACAGGTATTTATATGCCCGGTAAAACTAAAACCCAGGAAGAAAAACAGTATAAATATTTACAGCTGTGTATACACTCAAATCAGTCTGAATAATGCAGTTTGAAGAAGTGGGTTTTGAGAGCCTTTTTGATTAGTTTAACTAATTGCATATCATAGTTCACAACCTTGTTAGCTGCACTGAAGCAGCAGCAGCAGACAAAACAATGCAAAGAAATCAATGAGATTTACCTTTTTTAAAAAGTTTTATGCCGATACACAACCTCAAAGCGATTTATTTGAATTAACTCTAACATTGTGCTGTGCACAGACCTGTTAACCCCTACTAATGCCAGTCAAAGTAAGCAGACTGTCAGGAGTTTCATCTGTCTGTCAGGAGTACAGTATTGGAATACATTTTTTGAGAGATTGAGAAAAAAGAAAACAAAAAGACAGTTAAATTTACTACAAAAACACACCAAAAAGTAAATTTGAAAAAGCATTTTATTTATTTATTGCTTAACATTTTCCAGAAATACATACATGCTATATGTAAGAAATACTGCTGTTCCCCCCTAAATAAAGAGAAAAAAACCATTTCACCATGACTGTCTCAATGCTTAAGTATTAAGCTGCAAGTCAGTCACAAAAAGTTGGCATTGGTTTGCCTTGAATTCGGCACACTCAACAAACACATTCTAGGTAAATAAGGATTTCACCAGGATTGTCTTAATCAAGCTTATGCAGTTATTTTTGAGCGAAGCCATGAGGGCTGCTGAGGACAGAGAAAGATGGAGTATGCTGGTTAAGCGATCATCTGTGGTGCCCCTACGACCTTCGGGTTATGGGACAGGATAGGATAGGAAGGATGCAGTTATTTTAAATAAGGATTTCACCAACATTGTCTCAATGCTTAAGAATACAGCTGCAATTCAGTCACAAAATGTTGGCATTGGAATGCCTTAAAGCCTGTACACTCAACACTCAATTTTGTTTTTACTACTTGGATCTCCTGGAATATGATCTCACTGCCTCGTAATTAGCTCATTTGAGCTGTTGTAGTTCCTTGTTTGAGAACTTTTTGCAACTTTCCACAAAACTACCTGGCTTTGATTTTACAACAAGAAGGCTTTCTACTGTGTCATCCTGAAGAGACTTCCTCTGGTCACACACATTTTCCCTCACTGTGCTAAAAATTCTCTCACATTGGAATGAGGGATTGTCATAATCCCCAGCATGGCTCTGGCCAGGGGCTGAAACTCTGGATTGTTTTTTGCAAGTTCACTCCACACCTGGTCCACCCTGGCTCAAACTCTCCATCTTCAGCATACACTCTTTCTCTGCCTATGGCTCACATGTACGAAACACCCTCCCACCATCTGAAACCCCCTATCTTCTTGTCCTTCCAGTCTGCCCTCAAATGGAACACCCCTTCACTTTCCCTCCGCCCGAAACCCTCTCTCTCCACTTCCAGTATATCTGCACTTGTTTAGTAGTCATACACTGCACGGGCAAGAGCTTTTAATTGTTGTAGTATGTGCATTCCATCTAAAGGTGTGTGTAAGTGCTGAGTGCGTGCTTACAACTATAACTATTTAAGATTTAGATTTTAAGATTTTAATGCTTTATTGTCCCTTTTTATCGGGAAATTCTGGGCCGCCTCCCCTGTGGAAGGCGTAGTCGCAGCCTGTGGCGTGCCCAAACCCAACCTACCTAACATTAGTTGTAATTTTTGAAATTTATAAATTCTTTAAATTTTTGAAATTTTGCTGGGGGAGCAAACCGGAGTACCCGGAGAAAACCCCCGAGACGTTTCCCGAGTCGAAAGTAAATAATATTCCTAGAAACATAACGCCCCGATGCAGGATCGAATCCACACCTGTCAGTCGCCATTGGTTTCTGGCCTGTGGACAAGGCAAGTTAGTCCCGCCTTAGCCCACTTGGCCACAACGCTCGCTTATAGGATAAGTGCATTAGAATTGTTATTATTATTGTTATTGTAAAAGTCAATTTTCCTCTTAGTTTCCTAATAGCAATCTGCCTGTCTTTACATCATGTGTGTCTTATATACTGTTGTCCATGTTGTGTGTCTGTAATCTGTTTGTTGCACCCGAGTGGGCATATTGGTGGAGATTGTCAAGCTTTGAGTTTGCTAGAAAAAAGTGCATATTAGTAACCTATATCATTGTTATTAAGAAATTCTCACCTCCATTGGCAAGCGAGCTTCTCGTCCAAACATAAGAAAAAAAGGAGTGTACTTAGTGGATGCCTGTTTCTGGGTGTTAATTGACAGGGCAACATCCTCTAAGTACACATCCCAATTCTGCTCATGTTGTGTTGTAAATTTGCCAAGGCGGGCCTTAACAGTCTGATTGGTCCTCTCGTCAAGGCCGTTTGTTTGAGGATGATATGCTGATGTTACGGAGTGTTTGATGTCAAACTGTTTGCACATTTCCTCATTGATCTGGAAAATTTATTTCTTTTAACGAAAGCACAAACACAATTGTTTATAATAAATCATGTAAACAACCTTTGTATAAACATTACACTCTTAAACTGGTTTTTAAGCTAAAAAAAAGACTTTTTTGAATAATAAAATACAATAATATAATTACAACATTTATAATGCGATAATCTTATTATAATTATAGATATAACTCTAAGCAATATAACTCTAAGCATGCACTCAATACTTCTGCTTTTAAACAACTACGCATACCACAAAAGCTAAACTTAACCCTCACAGGTATATGACTACAACCAACAAGTGCAGGCAGTCTAACACATAGCAAGGTGGGGAGAACTGAACTAAATATATATACTAAGAAGGAAAGTGCTGGACATCCTGAAAGACAAATAGGTCTTGAGGGCAGACTGGAGGAAGGAGATGAGAGGGACCGAAAGTGGAGAGTTTAGAGTGAGGTAATGTGCCGATTGTTCTTCAGTCCTTACTGCATGCTTGACAACATGCAAATTTTCATTTCATTCAGAAAAGGGACATAGTCTATGACACTGAACCCCACAATTTATTACTTGAGCAATAAAATAGAACAAGAAAATAGTGTTTGACAGCCCGGTTTTTCTCCAATTTTCAATTATTTTGACAAGCAAGAGGAACATCCATCATCAACAATAATTATTATTGTTAAAACAAACGACACTAACCTTGTTAACTCCTTTCCTTGATCACACAAAATTCTTTGTTGACATTCCCATCTGTGCCAGAATAAGAGACATTACCTTGTAACAATCTAAAATGATAACATGTATAGGTTAGTTGCCTGGTTGCATTATAAATCTTACCATGATCTCAGTGTCATTAATTTTTTTCACTTAGTACTTAAAGAAATTAAGTGTAAACATAGCAGGGACGAAAGCAAGCTGATTCAATATTTTAAACTAAATTTGGTATCTATTTTTAATGCTGTTAGGATGGTAAAATACAGCACCCTAAATAACCTTTACATGTATCGTTTAATATTAAACATTATGTGTAAAAGCATATTTATAAAAATTTATAATTTATAACAAAGTTGTCACTCAAATATGAATAACAAATAACGATTATTTTATTGTCCTCATATGCACAAATATATTTGTGTGTGACGCACAACGGACATAGATATAAATATGGACAAACATGAGCAAACAATAGCTTACATCTGACACACCACCCCTCTCTTTCTATATATCTTTCTCATCTCTTCTCTCTCTCTCTCTCTCTCTCTCTCTCTCTCTCTCTCTGTACCTTGAGACAAATGTCTTTATGCATCAGGTTACTCCAAGTGCTTCTTTGCAAGGCAATGCAAATAGATCGACAAATTTGGTGAAATAATCAGTCACAGTTAAAATGTACTGGTTGCCCGACTGTGTCAAATGAAGAGGTCCTGCAACAAGTATAAAGATAATAGATATATTACCAACATACACACTCAAGTGCAACAAACATAGGCTACAAACACACAACAAAGACAATATACAAGACATACACGTGGTGTAAAGGCAGTGAGGCAGCTATTAGGAAACTAATAGGAAAATAAATTTGTGTATTTTACTTTTAAATTAAATAGGCTGCGCTGCATCCATTATTATTTGAAGGGAGGGAGGAAGCCGGAGTACCCGGAGAGAACCCTCGATGACTCATAAAGTCTTATACCTTGGTGTATATTTTAATGAAACTCTTTGCCCTCTATAATAAATATGGTACACACATCTTAACCCTTTGAACCCGAAAGACCGATATATCGGTCTAGCCCTTAAACAGCTGTGCCCCGAAAGACCGATAAATCGGTCTCGCCCTTAAACAGCTGTGCCCCGATAGACCGATAAACCGGTCCCGTAACCTTACCTTAGTCTTGCGGTCCGTACAAAGCTTACTGTTCTTTCTAGTACTTGCTGTTTGGAATAGGGTTATTGGGAATGGGCTCAGAATTGGTGGGGCATCCAGGGTTCAAAGGGTTAATCAAAACGCGCATTTTGCTTTATTCTTGAAATATATCTAACATAAATTTAACTGTAACAATAACAACCAAAAATAATAATAACAAAAATAAATTGGTAAAAAAAAAATCTTATATATCACGGTACTCCTGCCTACGGCCAGACATAGTCATTACGTGCAAATAAACAAAAATAAGGTGACATCCACAGACTGGGACCTAAAACAAAATTATTAGACAGCTAAAAAGTTGTTTATTATACAACCATAAAACTAAACCTCTTAACACTCTAACAACAACAAAACAGAAGGAAAAAAAGTAAACATACCAATCAAGTCAATGCCAACAAGCTCTAGTGGCTCAGAAACTTTGATCTGGTGAAGCACAGGGGGCCTGTGTTTTCACCTTTTCACATTTCTGACAAACAGAGCAAGTAGATACCTGAAATTGAAATGGAAATTAGTAGAAAATATCCTGTCGGTTTATATTTGATGACTAATGAATATGTCCCATTTAAGAGTGTGAAAAACTTAACGCATATCTTATGACAGTATAGAGGAAGACCATTAAAAGACTGCCTTTTGGTGGTCCAAGAAAACTTGTATAGCTTTGTGCAGGCTCATTTGAATGCCCCTGCCAGCAACCAATTGGGTCTGACATAGAGGCCCAATTGGACGCCCCAAATATAAATCATTGTTTGCATGTAATATTTTCCAGATGTATGTATGTATGTTTGTATGTATGTAAGTAAGTATGTATGTACGTGCCCCAGTTTGGAAAGTGACAGAAAATGTATATACCCACATTTGACCCTAATACTAATAGGTACTGTACATTAGTATTTTGTTCAAGCGAATGTTTAATTAATTGCAAGTTTTTCCTAGTTATCACCTCACCTCTGTTGGTTCAAATCCAAAACCTTAGCATTTAAGCGCCGCTTCCCAGTGTGTGTGCTTGTGTGATGTTTTTTAAATTTATGTATTTCTTTCTTTTTTTTTTTTCTTTTTTTTTTTTCAAAAATTGGTTTATGATACATTTTTTGAGTTTCTTTATGCTGCCTCATAAACTTATAATGTAATTGCCCTTTGGGATGAATAAAGTTGTATTGTATTGTATTGTATTGTTTATTATAAAGGGATAATATTACATACATGTATTACATACATATATTACATACCTACATACATGCATGCATGATATATACAGATATATACATGATATATATATACAGATTTCGCTTCATGACTATGATTACTTGCAATATTATAATGTGAGCATCCTGACAGAGACTAGAGTGAGGTTATAAGAAAGGCATCCAACTTGCAGATATGCCTTGATGACTAGAGCACAAACACATCTCGTTGGATTCAAGATTGAATCCTTTTTAACCCCTTTTGGGAACACAAAAACAAGTATCAACCAATCAATATCATATTATAACAACAAAACTAGTCAAATGACCAGAGCACATACACCTTGTTGACAAGAGGCTAGAAAAGGTCATGCACGCTTCAAATTGCTTGGTACAGAAACAATATCAACCAAATCAATTGCACATTAATAACAGCAATGATAGTCAAACATAACCTTCAACAATTTACCTTCACTGGAGTGCAACTGCAAATGACTAGAGTACACACAGTGACACACACTTAGTTGGCAAGAGGCTAGAAAATGTCAGGCTTCAAATTTTGCTTCACAAGCCAGTTAAAAAATGAAAAGCAACCCACATACATCTTATGATTCAGTTTTTCTGAATCTGAACACCTAGCACTTTGATAATGTCTAACATGTTTTGATGTTGGAGCCTGGAGTCTTCTAGCCTCATATTGTGCTCAGCTTCTCTCTCTTCCATCTCCATTTCCATTCGTTCCCTCTGGTAGGCACGGTCATCCTCAGCCTGTTTTACTTTGGCATTCACCTCCAACTCATGAACACATAGTTCTTCCCTCTTAATTTCCAGCTGATCTGCAAGAAGGTTTTGCTTGGCTCATTGCTCAATTTGTCGATACTCATTCTGCTGTTGCACAAGTCGCTGCGTGCTCTGCATGTATTCTTGAAAAACCTCTCCAAGGTCCATGCGCCAGCGCCGCTTTAGAGACAGTGCTGGTGTTCGCGCATCAGGGAGAGGCGCAACAGGTGTTGCAGGTCTATGACCAACTACTGCAACAGGAGTGGCATGTGTTGGCGCAGCTACTGCAGCAGGAGTGTCAGCTACTGCTGTCTGGTGGTGGTCATCGTGAGGTGGTGGTAGTTGATGTGGCTCAGGATCACGCTGAAATTGTGGTTGTTGTACAGGAAGCTCCATATGCGGGTTTCTATTACCTGCACAAATAACAAAAAAAGCACCATAAAGTTTTTGTAACATACAGAGATGCCTAGGCGCCCTGATGCCTCTCAGTAATTTGGCAACTTGTTTTCAGTAATTTTGGAACTTTTTTCAGGTATCGTCAGTAATTCTTTGAAAGCTAATATAAACACACAAAAACTAAGCAAAAAACATATTCATAGACCTCTGAAGTGATTGTCAGGTTCTGAAATATTTTATTAAAAAGAAAAAAGAGTATGAAAAATATTACTTGCCTTAGTATAAGGTGCTTGAATACTCAAAAGCAGCTATTGCTAACATTAGCACACTTGTTGAAGTTTATTTATTTATTTATTTATTTATTCATTTATTATTTGTAGTAGTAGTACACTACAGTACAAAATTAAAAAAGAACTGAATGAAGGAAAAGTCAAAATGGCAGTAGCCTACAATTAGTAGCATTAGGATTTGTAGGATATTTTAAAACGTTGCTTGACTGGAGTCTTTTTCATACTTTTTCTTGGGTTAAAAGCTTTCTTGGCCTTTGGAGTATCGAGTACTTCTATTTCACTGTCAGACTCTTTGGTTTCGTGCTTTCGTTTGGAAGCCATTTTAGAACTCTCGCTTGGTCACGTGATCACCTCTCGTAACATTTCACGCAAGCTTCGCGCCTACAAAAAGCCTCAGACGGTTGTTAGCTTCGCGGTTACAAAAAAGAAGCCTCAAACGAACCTATAAATATAGGCATCAGCGGCGCTATGAAAATTCGTAAAATTAATCGCTGCAAATCCGTAATTTCGCTAATATTTCCGTAGTAAGTATTGTTTTATCGTAAAATTACGGACGTTCCGTAATACTAGGCATCTCTGATTTATATAATTTAAATTGCAGTGTGCCTGTCAACCATGTGCGCATAATATCAATACATACTTCAGGCTATGTGAACATTACATTTAACTAAATCAAGTAAATGGAAAAGGTTGTTGTGATGCATTATTGTTATTTTGCGTATAACATATAACAAAAAGGAAATTGCACTCTGTCAGTACTGTTTTTTTTTATAGAGAATATATTTGTTTAACTCTTTATCTTCCATCACTTCCAAACATAAGCTACAATTTTATATCAGTTGCCAAAACATGTACAATTTCTAGGGCCGTACATTGCAGCAGAGATGACCAATGCAGTCATTTCATGCTGCTGCTGGTCGCTCTTCTTTTTATTTTCTTTCAATGCCTTAGCATCGTCAGCCAGTTGGATGCACTCATCCAGAGCCGTTTCGTAGTCTGTTCTTGGTGGCTCATAAATTCCAGATCTGAAATAAATATTTACATACATAATAAAACAATTGGGGCAAGATACGACATATTTTATGAAATACACTGATAAAGATCCCTCGAAGTATTTTTTACTTGTTGAAGAAAGCATTCCTTCTACTACACACATTTACAGGTTAAAATGTCTTAAAAACTGGTACAGCTCCAAAAATATGGAGGGGAAAAAACACCACAATATAAATGTAACTTTACCGACCCTAGAAGTACTTTAGCAAAACTGCCAAAAGCAGATTTCAATTAAATTTATGGCAAGCCAAAAATCTTAAAATAGCAATGAGAACACTGCAATGACCAATACAATCCTCTGACGCTCTTTCAAGTGAAATTCTGAACAAGTTTCTATTACACACCATAATGTCTATATATTACAGGGATGAACAAGTCTAAGGGAAATAAATGCCACTGGGGCACAGGAGTCAACTTGCCCTTGAGGACTTCATTTTTATAATGCATACACATGATACAGACATTTGAGAGCTCAGTTCATTGTCATCCTTTTAGGAGGTTACCAAGCAAGCTAATGAGTAATGTATTTCTGATGGCTATACAGTACACAAACTACAAACACATCAGTTATGATCAGTTTGCAATTGTATGTATACATGGATCTCACTAATATAGTGATCCATAATCCATACACTATTTGCAGGGAATAGGCATTTCTTGGAGTGTTATATTTATGCTTCAAAGTATAACCTGCAACTTTACTAATATACAGAGAGACTCACGCTCTCAGCTGCTCAGCGACCGTTTTCCTCAGTGCCATTCTGTTATGAGCTCTGTCCCTGAAACTCTTCGATGTCCTCACAGCTGCAAAAAGCTGTTGATGGTTGAGCTTAAGGTTCTGCGCCACCTGCTCCCATGATACCCCATCCTTGAAAGGGTTGGCCAGAGCAACTTCCTCTTATCAGGGCACGGTCCATTTCATCTGTGTACAACACCTTATGTACTGCTGTTATATTCATGTTCTGCAACAATAAGAAAAAGTTGGTATTTTACTTTGTCTTTTCAGATCAAATATAAGATATCAGCAAACAAATAGAGAGAAAAAAATTCTTATGTGTCACATGTATCCAGCTGCAGGAGATGCTCATGATGCTGTTGTATTTTTAGAGGGTGGAGACAGCCCTACATACCTGGTAGTTTGAACCAGTATGGAGTGCTTCCTAAGTACACAATGAACTGCTTGGCACTACTTTCACCAAAAAATTAATGGGTGCATTACGCTGCCGTATTCCAAAATTGTACTCTCCATTGCAGATGAGGAAGAAATGGTCTGTTGTTATGTTATACATGTAAACATTGGAAGCAATTTGCTGGCAATTTCGCAATCAGCAATGATGTTAGCCGAAGAGCTTTTTTTTCTGAGTGATATTGCTAGTAAACAATGTACTAGATTGTATCTATTCAAAAAAGAAAACAGTAAAGTAAAGTAAATTAGAAACTTTTAAGCCTGAACACATCACACACACACACCAAAACATACCTTGGTTGATCTTAACATTTTTTCCATCGAAGAATTTATCTCCACGTTCCCGCTGTTCGGCAGAGTACATATGAGTACTGTCCCTTGGAAACACTATTTTCCTTGTTTCACCACACGAGAGTTACCGCAAGGGAAGCAATAAACAAACGGTAGCGTCCCTTATTTCAACGACGCGAAGTTCGCTGACCCCTCTCTAATTTTTGTCATATTTTTTGGTTGAAGATGTGTTTGGTTTGTCAAATTGACAACTCGTATGTTTTAAAATACTTGTGGAACAGTGTGGTGAAGAAATGTTTTGTATCAGAAATTGAATTAAGTTCTCCTGTATTAATTTGATTTAACATTCAATAAATGATAAACATATTGTATTAGGATGGATCACAATATTTAAAAAAGCGCTACATTATGTGTATATATTTAAATTGGTATTTATTATTACAATATACATGTTATAATGTGTTAATAAAATCTGCACTGATGGGTTAACTGACGTGTGTTGTGCCTGATGTTGATCAGTTATGTGATCTGTTATTAATGACAGAAAAAAATATTTGAATAAAAAATAAGTTGGACACAGATTCATGTTATTTTGATTTTTTTTATTGATTATTTTTACAAGCAAGCAAAAATAAGTTTTTTTCTCACACGTAATTCAGTTTTCTTTTAAATTGTCCCAAGTCCGGCTACAGTAAAATTCCTGATGACAGACATACATTTTGGAAACGCTCAAGAAAGTTATACAAAATTCACATTAAATATAGTACAGGGGAAAACAATGTACTGTTGTTTCTCTTTTCAGCTGAAAACTGTCATAGGTACACTATGATACATGTATTTATGTGTTTTATTAAATGTACAGACACTCAAGGAAGTTGATACAAATTCACATTTAATATATTTAAAATATACAAACACTATGTATTGTTCTTTTTTTTCGCACAAAAAAACTTTTTAGGCACACCAAAATACATGTATGATTAACTGGACAGTCTTAGATTATTACATCAAACTCAAGTCACTGACGACAATTTAAAGGTTCATAAAGCATGGTTAAGGCATTACACAACTTCCAAATTTCATTTGGGTGCATAGTCTTCGGAAGAATGTCACCAAGAATCCTACATTTCTTAACTCTTGCCATGTAACGCTCTACATGAATTCTCAGTGATGCTATTCTCCTTGTCTGAATAATTTGGCGTGCTGACATCTGCTTTTGTTTACATCTTTTGGGAGGGACAATAAGTTCAAGTCCCCTCTCAGTAGTATGCCTTGCCATATCAAATCCTTTATCTGCCATTATGGCATCTCCCTTTTCCAACAGGTCCAAGAGACCTGACCTCAAAACTATCTGCTGGTCACTGACGCTTCCAAGCCACAGATCAGAAACAAATGACAGAACACCATTTGGGGTAATTCCAATCAATGCCTTCCAGGTCATATTAGACTTGTAGTGACTGTAGGTTAAAGTCTGAGAAACAAGTGAAGATGGTCTCTCTGTGAACAATTCAGTGCAGTCTATGACAATTCTACAGTTTGGAAAAAAATCAGAAAATGATTTGGGCATTGTGTTTAAAATTTGAGCTTTTGTAGGCCAGTGAATAAGATGTGTTAGGTTCACATGTAAATACATAACCCATGACGAAAACATGCGACTGCATGTTGGCATTGACAGTAGGAAACGATCAGCTAAATCCTGCAACAACAGACCTAGCCGAAGCCTCATCAACACAAGGAAAAATTGGTTAATGTAACTCAGTGGAGCGTCTGAGCCAACCTGAGACTTTAAGTGCTCTTCATCTTGTGACAGTTCATCAAAAATTGCAACAAATGTTTCCTTGTTAGGAATGCCAGTATAATAGTTCAGTTTTTTAGCATCATTGCAAATATCTTCAAATGTGAAGGAGGGGAGATTTGTTTGTGTGTCTGTATTAAAGCTCTCACTTATAACTTGTACTGCTTTGTCACAAAATGTCTTGATTGAGCAGTTGATGCCTACGTCAGCAGTTTTAGGTTTCTTCCAAGTCTCTGTTTGGCAAGAAGCAAACTTTGTATCAGCAGGCATGGTCTGACAAGCCTTGTCATCTGGCTCTAGCTGTGTTGATGGGCCCTTCCAAAGCACTGTCGTACAATAATCTCCATGCATCAACAGCGATGTTGTTTCTGATGAAGTGCTGAAGACGAATCCCAAATCAGCTGTCTGAAAAAAAGTAGCAAAAGTTACCCTTCAAAATAAAAGACAGTAAATTACTCAGGGATTCAAAATTAGGGGATATGTGATGCACCCAAATTTTAGTATTGGCGTGAAAACATAATGTTTAAGCAAGTCGAATGTGCCCTTAATTTTAATTTACTGCCCAAACCTCCTCGAGTAAAATCCACTATAAAAAAAAAGTAGGAGGGATAAGGGTGATTGTTTGTTGTTTTTTTAGCATGAAGCACAGAACCACAAAAAATTTCCTTATTTTACTTTTACTTTTTTTTAGAGAAATTACACTATAAAAAGATCTTTCTTCTTATTTTGTCTTTCCTTTAGTTTTTTAATCTCTAATACCTTGGCCTTTCAAACCAAATATCTGGCATGAGCATTTCCTCCACAATATAGGCGTAGTAAAATTGCAAAGTATGCTATACTCAACCCACCTTATTGGGGCTTAGGGCTCCAAAAAAATGCTTCATTTACTTATGTCTGCTTCATCATCTTGAATTAAAAATCATTGCAGTGCGTAACACTAAGAATTTATATTCTGCAAAAATGCAACATACCTCCACTGAAGAAACACAGTTTGTGTCAAATGCCACCAAATCTCCACTTTCCCCCGAATTCAGGCCAATGCTGTGAGGTAGACTTTCTGGTGCCTGCAATAAAATAGCCACTGATACACAATAGTCAAAAAAGTTTATAATTGTATGTTGGTGAGGGTCTCTGCAATACTCATTTTCACTACACACTCATTCCTGTCACAAGTCTGACAATAACTAAGTAGAGAAAAAGGTTTGACAGCAAGGTTATAACTTTACTTTTTGTGTATAACGTATTGCTATCATCAAACAGGATAAAAGAAAGAGGGAACACTTCTTCATTACGATACTAAGCCTTTTTGTCGGTTATCTCCTTTGGGTTTGGTATGTCGCTTGTATTACTGCACTAAGCATGCCTTGTTTTTGTGAGTAATGACAGTTTGGCTGTATTGTTCATTCGTTTGTTTTATCCATCTTTCTTATTGTTATTTGCAATGGTTTATTGATATTTTGATGTAGTTTGTTTAGCCTTGCTTTTTTAATATGTTGTTTTTTGTTTTACTGTTTCCATAAAGAATTCTTTCTGACTGTGGCTGTTATTTGTCTATATATTAACACACACACCATACATACAAAAAAAACAAAAAAAACTTGTTTGTTTGTGTTTTTTTGTGTGCATTTTGTTGTGTGCTGGTGTGTGTAATGTTCACCGGCCCCTTTTTTTTCACTGTTAGTGTTATTGGCTTGTGAAAACATAGCTTTTATTAAAAGAATTATTTTTTTTAAGAATTGGTCAAATTGCCTCTAAAATAAACTGTATGAAGAAATAACAGTGTGAACATCCAACCCACAGAGAGAAAGAGAGAGAGAGAGAGAGAGAGAGAGAGAGAGAGAGAGAGAGAGAGAGAGAGAGAATATATGAGCTAAACATATCAACAAAACAAAAAGGAAAACAACTTTATCCTTTTGTTCTTCAAGTAGAGAGCAGCAATGTTATTTTATTATTAAATTTCAAAACACTCAATTCGACCACAATTCAAAATGTCTATTATAGATAAATCAAAGTGTGCCTCTTGACAATCAGAATTACAAACAACCAATTGGTACAATAGGCTTTATGAACACATCACATAGCTAATAATTCTAAACATGAATTATGCCCATAGTGAGCAGTAAATAGCCCTATTAACAATGATTCAACTCTCAAATACAAACATGCGTCTTGTCATAACCTGCATTTATACATGTACGTAGAGATATATCATATAATATTATATATTTCTGTTATTCTTCTTATAATTGATTTCAAATTAAATTGTGGATTGAAAACATATATCTTACAATCTTGCCGTCAGTGACAAACAGCAAACGACACATGTGAGCCAATTACACACAGCCAAGCCAAATCAAGGCAAACAAAATATTCCACATGAAACTTTTTAATGATTCATAGTATTAGTAGCGTTTACAACTTATTCATGGGACAAAACCACCATTTTCCTGTTTCGTTTGCCTGAACATGTTGAAAATGACCTACTACTGTCCTTCAGTGTGAAGTGCAGTCGGATACTGAGAAAGAGACGAAAGACTCTGTCTGTGAGATCACACTTTTGTGAACTGCAACTGAGAGCTGATTGTATACGCTGTTTAAATAATGTCAGCAAGGTCTGTTTGACTTGAAAATTGTGCAGCAAAGGTTGTGCGTTCAACATGTAAGTGGCCTCTAACTGTTTTACAGTCTCAAATAGTTCTCTGCTTGGTGTTAGTAGTCCTTCCTTCACTCCACAAAACTGCTTGTTGGAAGTGAATATTTCTTTCGTTGCAGTGGGTTTTCCAATCCCCAGTTAGTCTGTCAGCACAGTCACTGCAGACGTGCAGTCTAACTTTACGTGCAATGTAGCCTCCAATGTAATTGATGATATTGTCCTGTACATTTTGCATGAGAGGTGATGACGGAAATGGACATGGCACTGCCATTTTACACAGCTGCTCTATATCTTCAGTCATCTCTCCATTTTCTTCCTGTGCCGCAAGCTTTGGGTTGTCAGCTCCTTGGGTTTCTTCCGCAGCAGGTTCAACGGTCGGCGTCTCAGCTGTCAGTGACTCCAGGTTGAGAAGAAATGCATCCATGTCGTCCATGCAGTTGCTGCCTGCACTGTGTGAGATAAGACTGTCGACCATTGCTGCACAAAATGCTGTGCGGAACTGCTGAGCATCAGGATGATAATTGTGCCCATTCTTGCCTCGAATCACTGAAAAGAGATTCTCCACATGATCTTGATTGAGCCTGTTGGTGAAAAGCAATTTGATGCCATGATTGCCATGAAGGTCCTCCCACAATGCTAGCAGAGAGTTGATGTTGAGCACCCACCCCGACAAGCAAGGCCGATGTCGTTTGGATAACGATGTCGGCGACTGAAGCCATGCGCGAGTCTCGAGAAGAAATTCACAATGCCCAGATACTTCTGTGAATGCATGTCGCATCTGCTGAGTGGCTTTCTTTGACCCACTGTTGAAGGCATTGAACAGTTTGTCTATCTTCTCCAAGAACTGAGCAGTGTGGATAGCCTCTTTTGGCAGGGCTCCAAGTTGGACCAGCGTGGATATGCCTGCTGCAACCGTGTGCGATAACACTTGTGCTGCTAGCTTGACGTTCAGGTTGGCAAATGGGGGCAGGTCAATGTGTCTGGAAGAGACTTTGGGCGCTAATCGAATAGGGTTTTGACTATCAAATTTGAAGAACTCTTCAATGTATACTCAGCTGATTTTGTTATTTCCCATTGTATATCCTGACTTTTTGAGGTTATTTCGCACATTCTTTAATAGATGAGGAGGGTCATACATGATGAAATATCTGTTCCCTTGATGTTCAAAGAAGGGCTTTTCAACTGTTGCCTGACAGAGTGTGTGGAAGACCCGGCGGTTATTGCTACCCTGATCAGAAATGATGATTTTGACACTGATACCTGCAGTATGCAGCTTGCTGAGGGTGTTCAGTAACAAGCCGTGAAGTGTGTCGCTGTTGATTGGCCCGCTTGACAGCACATAACCGATGGCTTGTTTCCACTTTGACTGAAGACCACGCAGAACAAAGGCAGTTGCGTGATTTGCAACAAACGCTGTCTTCTGTCTTGAACCGAAGTCTTCAGTCTTCAACCTCGTCTCTTGAAGAGTTGTACACCACCCTCTCCTTCAAGGCAATTTCATCAAATGCTAAAGAGCAGTGCTGACTTTCTACTGGCATGGATGACAGTTTAGTTTTCAATGTACTGATAATGGTGTCACCAGAGGTGCCAACCAGTACGGATTGACCGTATTTAATTCCGGCGAAGTGAATTAAATACGGAAATACGGTAGCTTTTATAAAAATACGGAGGAAAAGTTGCCGATCGTTTATCTTTGCCAGTGGTGCTTCTGTACCGGTTTCTGGTCTCATAATAGTACTCCTGCACTCACTGAACGTCGCTATGTTCAACAAGCTGATTTTCATGGTGATTTTAGAGTAAAACAAGTGTGGTGTTCAACAAGCTGATTTTTATCGCGATTTTAGAGGATTAAAAATAGCCTTCTGTTTCAGAGGGAAGCCTGTCGTTACTTTATAGTGTCATAGGCTAGGTTTTGCGAGAAAAAAAAATACTGACAAGTGTTAAAAAATACTGACAAACGGTTCCGGAAATACTGACAAGAAGATTAGGGGATTGGCACCTCTGTGTCACTGATTCCAGGGTAAATTTCTATTTTCTTCATAACAATTCTCAAAGTTTTTATTGTGGGCAATGCGAAAATCCTCCTCAAAAGCTGGTATGCCTTTGGACTTGCATGGTACAATGAAAGCGCTAGACTCTTGTCTTTAGCATTCCATCTCATGCCTTCCTTTTTCCTGCTACAAAGCATTATTTGGGTTTTGACAAACTGCAGTGCCTGACCATTTAGATATCTTGACAATTCGGTTATAATCTGACTTCGACTCACTAACGATTTTGCTCGTGTCCTGCGCATGTTATAATAAGCTGCATTCCTCCATTTCTTCGCCTGTGCTTTTAGCTTTTTCCTGGGTGACGTCTCGGTGATGGTTGTTCGTGGGGTTGTCTTGGAGTCGAGCTCTGTAACGTCTTGAACTGAATCAAGCTCTGCAGGTGGGACTGTGACATCAACAGCATCTGCAACAAAATAAATAATAATTAAAATATACAACAAACATACATTAATAAATCAATAGACTGTACCACCTTGAAACAAATTACAAACATAAGACAGGCGCAGTGCAAATCAAGCAGACTTCTTCCATCTTGAGCTATCGTGTTCCCTCCCTAGCCCTCTGCTCCCTGAAATCGCTTAGGATAAAACAGTTTTCATTATACTGAGTTTAATATTTTCAATGGGTGCATAACTGGTTGGAAAAAAAAAAAACGATATAAATATGGCGAATGCTTGTCATCACAGCCACAAGAAAAGCAACCAAAAATATGCGTACCTTTCCAAGGTTTCTTGGTGGCAGCCAGGGTATCTCTCTCTCTTGGTGGAGGTCTCTTGCCAGCGAGTTGTGGTGGCGGGTTGGGCACAGCAAACACTGTTGGTACACCGTTCCACACAAGCCGCTTTCTCTCGGGTGTTGTTAAGAATCCATTCTGTTGGAATTCTGGTTGTGTTTGGCCACCACACAGATACTTTGTTGACCTCCTCATTTTCTTTAGCCCATTCACGTGGAATTATTGACATTGTCCGTATCAATTCATTATCTATCATTTCTTCAAACTCCACCAAAAGAAAGCGTTTGAAACTTGCCATCTTAGTAGGGAAAAAAGATGAAGAAATGTAAACAGTACATACAGCATAATATTAAATAGTAGGCACAGAAAAAGGCAGAGAGAAGCTGCCATCCTCGTTGTTAAGAAAAGAAATGGAGCATCAAAAGAAATTGCCCTATTTGCACCATCATACTAATTGTTTTGTCAAGTGCAGTTGGTAGAAGAAATAATTATATGGCATGTGACAGAGAGGAGGGGAAAGAGGTGTGGAAGAATATAAAATCGGCCAACGAAGAAACACAGAAAGTTTCCCACAGTTCTCTTGTTCAATCATCAACACACCAAGAAATTCAACTTTTCAACCTGGCCGGAAATTAAACTTGATGAAGTAAGGGTATAAGAACAAAGTAATCATTTTTTGGCAACATAAAACACTTCCGTTTCACATCTGAAACTCTTAACAATTCCAAATGAACTGACAGATTTCTAATATAAACCTTCACTATTCCAAGGAAAGAAGATTGTATTCGATCATTTGCATAAAAATTATCAGTTTGCCTAAAGCGTTGCACTACCAGAAAATGGTCATTCACGTTTTCTGCTGATAGTATGTTTCTTATCATATAATAGGAATTATTAGACTGTATACAGTTGTTTCCATTGGAAGCAGAATAAAAAATATTATCATAAAAAATCTGACGGAACTGCTTCAAATGAATGAAACCATCAACCAAAGGGCCCTTAAAATGTTCCTTCATCGGTACATTTTTTTGCTGGTGCCGTCTTTGCTTTCTAATGCCTACAGTTTGACACTCTATCATTCTCCGAACAATTTGCTCCATCGGCAGCCTTCCTGAACGAACCATTCTTTTTAATCCTCCTAGAAAATTTTCAAATGAAAAAGAAGAAAATCCATCAAGATGACCAAAATTTCTGACATCAGCCAAATGTGTCAAGCCATGTACATTGTACACTATCATTTCTCTTCCATACACTCCCTCAGCCAGGGCAACAAATTCACACAAAAATGTTTGCGCTAACTGAACCCATTCTTCAATATATGCAAACTCTGGACTTGCCAAAATGTACATTCCAACAAACAAAAGAAGAAAGTGTCTATAAACATTGGGTGCTACCAAACCTTTCAGAGCAACTATGCCACTAAAGAGCAAAAACTGTCTGAATTCAGAGGCTTTCCAACGCGCTAATTCATCTAAACAACGACATCTCCTGTTAAACTCGCGTGGGACAAAATCTCTTATTATTGAGAGAGACTCAGAAATCTGGCTAATGCTTTGCAATCCAAGTCTAACCCCCATGTGAACTGGACTTCTAGTCCAATACCAAAGTAGCCTTTTCATTACACCTAGGCATGCTAGATGCATGTATTCTAGTGGAAATTGAGTTACCATTCCAATTGAGAGACGAAATAAAGGAGAGATACCAATGTGGTGATCTTTGTCAGTTTGACTCCTAAATTCTGCATCTGTTCTCTTCTGAGCATTTATTTCAGGAAAAATGACCCGCCCTTGCCATAATCCTTTTTGCTTGCATTTTTTGCATCCATAGTAGCCAGAATGCCCTTTAACTTGTTTGATGAAGGCACGAGCTGGAGCATCACAAACAAAACATGCAACATCCACCATCACTTCTTGCCCAGTTCCTAAATCAACAGTCCCATGTTGTAGGCGGTCTAATTCAGCAACAAAATCTTCAAAGTATTGGTCAATGTTCCCTGGCTTTTCATTTCCACAGAATAAGCCTATAACAAATGGTTCTGATTGGAAAGGACTGCAAACCCGACCAAGGATAGGCCACAACTGCATACCAGAAGCTTTAAAAAGTGGGAGGCCATCAACATTTATTTGCACAAGCACACATACTCCATTGAACAACAGATCAGCAAACTCTGTAGCAACTATAGTTAGACAAGAAACAATACCAAAGTGGAAGTAGGAACCACCCTCAATTGTCTTCAAATCTATATTCCGAGGGGTCTTTCTCACTGTCCTTGAATCAGTTGGTAACAAAGGAAAGAATGCACTCAACAATGTCAAAAGAGCTGTGAAAGCATTTGATTTTATTTGCCATTGTGATGACCAATCTGCCAGCTCATTACGAAGTTTCTCTGTTCTGCTAAATTCACATGTTTTGTCTTCAGCATCAACAAAAATGTCCTCTTCTGAATCAGACTTGAAGATATCATCCTCGCTCAAACATTCATCAACATCAACATCATCAAAGTTGCCGAAATGCAAAACAAGGCTGCAAGTTGTGTTGCGTATTGTCGGCAGCTTCCATGCTCTGATCTAGAGAATCAACTGTGATCTTGGACTGTGATTGCGATTCCCCTCCAAACGAAGCCGCCAAATGTTTTTGAACCTGTGCATTAATTCGCCTTCTTTTACTTGAATAAGAAGACATTGTGATGTAAACAAATTCAGAAAAAATCAAAGAACAATGTAGCTCAGTACGTATACTTGCACAAAGAAAACTTGTAAAGAACACAGAATTAAGAAAAATACCATTTTTTTTCTCTTCTTTTCACACTATAGTATACACTTCACTGCACTGCATGCTTGGCGGCCAGAATCGGAAATGCACTGTGCAGAGAAGACTCGCATACATATTATTGGAACAAAATATTAAACAATTCGAAAGATTATATGTATAGTCTTTCAGTGCTGAAAAAAATCAAATATATTAATATAATTAAAGAGAAGAAAATAACACTTTCCTGTCTAAATACATTTTGCAGAAAACTGCTCCGCAGTAAGTACCGTGACGTCAAACACAGCGCGCGTACTGCCACAGTAACAGATGCGCACACGCGCAGCATAAAATAGGTGGGAATTTCCCACACGAATCCTAATGGGAACCGTGTGCGAATTTCCCTCGTCTTGTGTTTCCCATATGACCAAAGAATTCCCACACGCTCACCACTTCTTTCCCGTGTGGGTATGATGTGGGTAAAAAGTGGCCCACATTACCAATGGTTTCCCACTCAGTACCCTCAAGATAGCCTGTGGGACATGCCTGTGTGTGTTTGTTGGGATATTACCGCACAGCCCGACACACACAATTCGACCGAGTAACTGATTGCCCCTATTTCGAACTATTCCTACTCTCATTGGCTCAAGAATTTTAGCCAATCAAAAAATACCATACAATATTCAATTTTTAAAAACCCGGAAAAATCCCGTTCTCTACACATAATAATGGTCCCCGTGCATGAGATTAATTTTGGTGCTGTCTAGATTCCTTTAAAAATGATGAAAATGTCCAAATGTCATTACCGATGCTGCATATGACACAAAGAGTAAAAGTAATCAAGGTCTATTTCGAAGCTGTTATCAGCTATAAAAACACAAATATGCAAATAATAACGCAATAGAAAAATGCATGGAATATAAAAGAATATATCAATACCAACCTGAAATACAGATGGTCCAAGATTATTGGTAAAAAGCATCGATTCAAAAGTATGTAGTCAAAATGATGCCTACGCGTTTCAGATGAAGAGCAGACGGAAGTCGGGACACGTCACTGTTTTTTGCATACCAAACCTAAACCTTATATGGATTTTATGTGTAAACATCATCAGTTTATGTGGGATTCTCCGTAGAAATTTATGATCACAAGCACATTTTTCGGAAAGCGAGTTTTGAAAGACTGTCTGCGATTGTTTAGGTTGCGTTTCAAACGCTGCATTTGGGACACACCGACATAAAAATATTCTCAGCGTCCAAATTCTTTGAATATTTGTAGCTTATTAGGATTTAAAATGAAGTATTTTTGGTTATAATTTGTTGAAGCTCATTATGAACTAGCTGAGTTTATGTTGTTGCCGACTTGGGGAATGTGAAAACATACATGTCAGTGGGACACTTAATGATGCATCTGAAACGCCATTTTTCGGCCATAATTTTGTCAATATCTAACTCTAAAGGGAAAAGAACAAAGTTTAGTACTGATTTTCAATGTATGAAGACTAAATTAAAACCATAATATCTTGTATTGATGCACTGATTTATTCACAATCTTCATTTGAGTTAACCTACTGTAGCCGTTCCTGTTTTGGAAAGCCATTTTGGGCAGCTAATTCGACATTTTATTATATTATAAAAATAAATTTACCATGCAGATAATCCAAAATACATTAATTTATAACTTGAGATCATCTTAATGCAATGAAACAAAATAAATGTGGTGACATGCCTTATTTTCAACAAAATCTGAATGGCACTGACGACCAGTGTGCTGAATACTGTAGACAAACTCATTTCAGAAAAGTGGTTTTTGTAGATTTTGAATGATCTTAATACAGTCCACTCAAAAATAAATCATAATAGCATCATACTTCAGGTTTTAATTTACCCCCCACTTCTGGCCTTAAATAGTATTGAAAAAATATATATTTCATTTAATTACCTCTCTTGTTGTAAAATGTAAAACTATTTCACGTACCGTTAGATCAGTTTGAATGGCATATAAGCTATGCTTGTTAGTCCTGAATATTACTGGGCATTGTTTGTTCATGCCATTTAAGAAATAAAGCTGTTCACACAATGCCAATTATTTTTACATTCCCAGGTCACTCAAAATACTGACTGCTTGTGAATACTTATACATTTCAACTGTATTGCTACTAAATGATGCATCTTCACCCGAAACCTTTTAAGTTTACATACACTTCATAACTGTTCCACACACTTGTTGTACTAGTCTTTGTAGTAACTTGTTGTACTAGTCTTTGTAGTAATAGGTGAGTGAGTTAGACATATATTACTTAAGAAACAATTCCATTCAACCAGTGTCAAAGAATGCTTTTGCAGACTGAAGAATTACCACCATATGTCTGGCCGTGAAGTGTTCATTAATCATCTGACAAGCAGTCAGATTCATCACTGTCAGAACTGGAAGATTCAAACAAAGTAAATTATATTAATACTAATAGTAATGTTTTTTTATTTAGCTGTTAACATTATAGAGCATTAAAAGAAAGTAAATTACATTAATAGTAATGCTGTTTATTTTGCTGTTAGTATTATAGAGCCTGAAAACAAAGGAAATTATATTAATAGTAATGCTGTTCATTTTGCTGTCAACAATATAGAAAGGTAAAACAATGCAAGGAAAAGAGAAATTGAGAACTAAGACCTTGTGGCAAATCAATTCTGTTATTATTAACAGAATGTTTATACTATAGAAGGAAGCATTGTGTAAACTGTCATGACAAAGTTTAATAATTAAGCTATTTACCTTGCTGAAGTCAAGGAGCTTAGGGGCTGCAGTATGGCATGTTGTTTTCTGCTAGAAATGCCACTGTCATCGCTTCCATATTTCTGATGCTATCATCCAATGGAGTCAAAGGTTCAAGCTCAGTTTTTTCAACAGTCACAGAACTGGCAAGTGCTGGATGAATGCCATATGGTGTTGTTTTAGATCTTGACTTGCCTGAAATATTTTAAAGGATAAATTCCCACAATTGTATATAATATGACTTGGATGTGACAGATTTGATTAAGAAGAGATTTTGCTTTTCTGTGACAATGTGTGTGTTCATGATTGTATAATTATGTTCTTAGATGACACCAAGTCACAAATGAAGGGTTAAGTAGAAAAAGTTGACAGCCGAGTGCATAGAGAAAGAAAATAGAAACAGCGTAGTACTAAATATTATTTGTGAACACCAAAAGGGTGCAAAAATACAATGTTTTAGTAAATAATGGACAAAAACCAAATTGTTGTAGAAAATGGGAAAATAGATTAGAAAGAAAACCCGAGTGGAAAACAGTCTTTCAAATAATACAAAATATCTCAGAAATATTAAAATGGCTTCAAGTAAGGATTGTTCATAGAATTTTGGGGACAAATATTATACTTTCAAGAACTGGAATTGAACAAAATTTTAACTGCACTTTTTGTAAACAGAAAAGAGAAAATATAAACCATCTATTTGTTGAATGTTGTTATACTAAACATTTTTGGAATGAATTTGAAGAAATTATTAAATCCAAATGTCATAATATTAAACAATCTATACATTTCAGTGAGCATATGATTATTTTTGGTTGTGACAAAAATACAAAAACAGATGTAGTTTTTGACCTTTTAATTTTATTAGATTGAGAAATATATTGCAATTGTTAAAATGAAATATGAAAAGCACACTCAAATATGGCAAAATTACAAACCTTTACTAAACTAATAAATAATCAAACTCATAAACTCATAGCAATTAATTGAAATACTCACTAGCACCACTTTCACATTGCTCCTTTTTTTCTTTTTTTTAATTATTATTTTTACTTGCTATTAGAGTTACCATGTGTCTTTGTGTACTAAATCTTTTATGTATGCTTATGTATGTGCTTTACTAGGTTAATTTGGCTTTTTGTTCTGTGTTACACTATGTGTTGTACTTGTCTAAATAAATAATAATTTGAGAAAAAAAAAAAAGAAACAGCGTCCTTCACAACAGCACCCACTACCCTCCCACTTGCCTGAAACAACCCCAAAAGTGTCTACATGTACTTCAACCTATGAAGTTGGTCACCAACAACAATAAAGAGGAAGAAGAAGAAGGACGAGAGAGAGAGAGAATTAACCACAAGTGAGAAAAAACATACCTGGCAAAGTGGGATTTAATCTCCGATCCCTCATGCAATCAAGGTGCCCAGCTGATCCAACATGTTTGTCAAGTTGAGCTGACCCCCGACTCGGGTACATTATTTCCTTGCGGCACAACTCACAATATGCATGGCCATATCCTCTTAGCTTACGAAGCCACTCACCATACCTCACCTCAACTTCTTTGCTATCGTCAGGCGACATTTTTACACTAATCACTTTGTCTTACCAATGCCAGTTCCATTTGTAACGTGAATCGCCATCATCAAATTTCTCTCCACGCTGAACAATATCCATACGTAGCGCCATTTTTTTTACCTCTACGAAATGCGCATGCGCGAGTCGAAATTCCGGGAGAAGTCATTGTTCAATTTGTTTTCTCGTACTCCGATAATTACTAAATTACTACTCTCTGTCTACTGCAATTTTTTTTTAACCGATATTTTCGAAGGGTCGTACTCAATATCGCGAGGGTCGTAAAGGTGGGGTCTATGGGACGTAAATACGAACTAAGGTCGTAGAATTCCCACCCCTGAAACATAGCAGGGACGAAAGCAAGCTGATTCAATATTTTAAACTAAATTTGGTAACTATTTTTAATGTTGTTAGGATGGTAAAATACAGCACCCTAAATAACCTTTACATGTATCGTTTAATATTAAACATGTATAAAAGCATATTTATAAAAATTTATAATTTATAACAAAGTTGTCACTCAAATATGAATAACAAATAACTATTATTTTATTGTCCTCATATGCACAAATATATTTGTGTGTGACGCACAACGGACATAGATATAAATATGGACAAACATGAACAAACAATAGCTTACATCTGACACACCACCTCTCTCTCTCTCTCTCTCTCTCTCTCTCTCTCTCTCTCTCTCTGTACCTTGAGACAAATGTCTTTATGCATCGGGTTACTCCAAGTGCTTCTTTGCAAGGCAATGCAAATAGATCGACAAATTTGGTGAAATAATCAGTCACAGTTAAAATGTACTGGTTGCCCGACTGTGTCAAATGAAGAGGTCCTGCAACAAGTATATAGATAATAGATATATTACCAACATACATACTCAAGTGCAACAAAACCCCCGTTGGGATGCCGGGGGTTTCAGTATAAATAGTATCTCCACTTTCTGGAAATTTAGTGCTTTAAATTCCCACTGTCGCTGTCTTTCTCATTTGCTCTTTCTCATTCCTGCTCTGTTCTATCAATCTGCTATACTATCGTCTTCTTCGCTTGACCAGTCTCCTGCCTTTTTTCTTGAAAACTCTTTCGGGACAAGGCTCCTTGTTTGTGTATGAGGTCTGTTGGATCAGCTTGGGAATATTGGACGCTTTCTGCCAGGTGGTCACTAGGGCTTCCTATGATGTTGTTATTTAGCAATGTAGGCATTTTATATGTATGTGTTTTGTTGATAATTTATAATGTTTGTATTCTATTTTGTTTTTGTAAACGGGGGTTCGATAAGTTGTAGTGAAGCCTCAGCCGTCCCCTGCGTGGGATGTCTTTATTGTAAAGGGCTGGCTGGTGGAGGGCATTCAGTTTTCCCACTAGGGTTGTTTCAGCAGATCTTTTATGCGGATTGGGGGTTGTCCGGTCCTGATTTGGCTCGGAAGAGTCCGCTGGACCTAAAGCAACAATTATGTAATGTAATGTAAAGTGCAACAAACATAGGCTACAAACACACAAAGACAACAGTATACAAGCAGGCATGGGAATTTCCTGTGGAAAAATCAGCTGAAATGGGGCAGGGGTCCAGGGGCAACACCCTGGTAGGGGGTCCAGAAAATGAATTTCAGCAATTTTGACAGGGATTTAGTGGCCTCTCCTGAGAGCTAAATCTTGAGAAGAGCACACTTTTAGACACCCCCCCCCCCCCCCCCCACACACACACACACACAAATAATCATAAAAACACCATAATTTACACATTTTGTACTAGTTAACATGTGTTTAATCCATGTTTTGCTTTTTTTTAATTCAGCAAGGGCATACCAAGTGATTTGTAAACTGGCATGTTCACTGTCTGTTTATAAATTATAGTGCCTAAACATTCTCAATAGCTGGCAGTCAATCTTGGAAACATCACAAGCAAATAAAGCAGACAAATTCTGACATTGTTCTGTCTGAATGTCAATGTAATATTTTTAAACACAAAAAAAACACCATGTATAAACACAAATATCCTGAGCTGAGAAGTGGATAACATTGCATGCCAAATGAGTACTTTTATTGTGAACACCGGTTTAACAAAAACTGAAATCACTTCTTAAAATAGGATGCCATGGTCTTCTGAATTAGCTTGGCGGTAGGTTCAGGTCTGGTTTCAATTAACTGATCAACAGTTTTATTATTATCTTCATGTTCAGGCATTGATTGCTCTTTCTTTTTCTTGGGTTGTGAAGGTACGTTTGGAGAAGCTGGCCTTTTCCTTGAGGTGTTTTGTTGAGCTCCTGTTAAAGGTGTGCTTCCCTCTTCACAAGAATTTTGTTCTTTTCTGCAGCCTTTGTAGGTGGTTTGTTTAGAGGAGCACCAAGGGCTAACCTTTTCTCAAGTTCTGCTTGTCTGTTGTTGTCCTTTCTGGAATCATTTTATAAAGAGTAGTCTTTATGCATGTAACTGTTTTTCTTCCTGGGCCTAACCGGGCATATAAATAGCTGTGAATAGGTTTTTTGCTATTCTATTTCTGTCTTTTTTGTCATTTGTGCACATAGTTGTAAATAGTCTATTTCGGTCTTTTTTTGTAATTTATGTACATAGTTGTAAATAGTCTGTACCTTTACTGTTCCGTAGTAAATAGTTTGTACCTTTACTGTTCCGTCTTTGGTGTATTGTAGCAATAGTGATGTTTTATCGAGTGAATATATTTATATGTAATGACTATGTAAAAAGCGTGGTGTCTAGTCATAGGCTGGAGTACCCGCTATATAAAAATCCGTTATTATTATTATTATTATTATTACTTACTGTTTTGTCCAGAATGGATGAGTCGAACAACTTTGGTCCAGTTCTTGTATGTCTTCAAGGCTATCCAGTGGGAAATTGAAGCCCACTGGTAGCTCTGGGTGGGACACTCCCCTCCTCTCTGCTCCCAATGTTTCAAGCTGCTGCCTGATGGCACCCAGCTCTTCTCTTAGTTTCCTGTTTTCCTCTCCCAGCTTCTCGAATTTCACCAGCATCCTTCCGAAGTACGTTTTTAACATGTACTTCAGAGAATCTGCCACAAAAAAACAGAAACATACATGAGTGAAACTGTCAAGTTTTAATGAATATTCATGTCTAAAACTGCTCAAGGCAAATTTGCATCTGAAAAACGAAAGTGATCAAACTCCTAAAACGTTTGTATACACAAAACATACATGGAATATAATCAAAAGCAGGAAAAAACACCCACCAGATTCACTGCCAAGGTCTCCAGATGACACTGGCCTGGGTGGTGAAGAGGGCAATAGAAAACTGGACACTGGGTGCCGAGATGGTGTTGTAACGGGAGGTGAAGACTGTTGTTTGGGTGGCGGTGGTCGCTGAGTGGAATTGCTATCATCCTCTGACGTAGATGAATCACAATCATCAAAAAACCTGTAAACATATTCAAAAATGATATAAAGATGTCCTTGTAACCTGGTAACAGCCAGGGGCGATATTCATGAACCCAGTGGGTAAATCCACAAAGCCGTAGGTAAATCTGTACCACTGAACGGCTTTGCTAATTTATCCACTAAGATATGCACACACATGCACACTGAAAATCACAAGAATGCTTAGTGCACGCCTGCTTACCTCTTCTTGCAGTTTCTTTTCGGTCTCTCCTCTTCTTCTTGCATGTCCACATCAATCCCATCTTGGAATCTTGTTTCCCATCTCTTCATCTGCTCCCAGTCAGCTGCAAACAAATAAATTAAATACAAATGACAATCATTGAATTAGTAATGCAATATCCAAATAAATGCAATACTAAATAATAATTTGCTTTAAAAACTGACACTCAAAACATAACAAGATTTGCTTACATACAAAAGTTACTTTTAATTCAAGACATTCATATCAAATCATAAATTGATAAAACCATGAACCCAGAAATAGTATTACAATCAAAAATAAAATGTAAAATTCTTATGTCATGATATTGTTATCACTATCAGTTTAAGATTTGTATCCCGCTGCCATACCTGTCAAGGGGTTTTCGGGTTGTGGTGTAGCAATTTAACAGAAAAACCATAGCAAATGGAGGTTTGGTGTAGCACTAATGTGAATCACGCGATTCACAACAAAACTGGAAACTTCTGCATCCAATATAAACACACACATCCAATGTGTTTACAAATTTATTGTAAAATCTTGTTAATGCACAACACTTTAGCTATTACCATTATCATTATAAACATTTTCATGTACGTTTTTCAAAATAAAAGTGAAAATGCCAACAAAAAACCAAAAAAAACAACATACAGACAGAAAATAAGCTAGGCAATCATAAAAAATAACAAAAAAAAAAACAAGGGAGACAATCACTGACACAGAAAAAGCACATGAACTTTTTTCCCCCAAACAAATTTGCTTATTCACAAAACATGGTTTACAATGCCAAGAAAAGAACTATTAGCATTGCATAAAAGCTTATACCAATTAATTTAATAAAAATATAACTAAATGGCAGCTGATACAATATGAAAGTAATCAAAGAGAAATGATCGTACACTGAAGTTCTGAACAAACACGTGTTGCGAAAGTGCGGTGCTTTTACTAAGTGTCTTTAAACCGGACTCGACTGGAACAGACTACTTTCGCGCGAAAACCCCCTTGGTTAAAAAATATTATCGTCACTTTTCAAAAATTGCGTAGCAGCTTTGTGATACGCCATAGCAATAGGAAAATGTTTAAAATGCGTAGCGCTTGACAGGTATGCGCTGCCATTCTCTCATCTTTTGTCTATGTCTGATCCGTAAGTGTATACACGGCTGTAAATATTTATACTGTTTTTCTTCCTGGGCCTAACCGGGCATATAAATAACTGTGAATAGGTTTTTGCTAATCTATTTCTGTCTTTTTTGTCATTTGTGCACATAGTTGTAAATAGTCTATTTCGTTCTTTTTTTGTAATTTATGTACATAGTTGTAAATAGTCTGTACCTTTATCGTTCCGTCTTTGGTGTATTGTAGCAAAAGTGATGTTTTATCGAGTGCATGTATTTATATGTAATGACTATGTAAAGCGTGGTGAGCCTGGTCATAGGCTGGAGTACCCGCTATATAAAAATCCGTTATTATTATTATTATTATTTATCTAGGTACATGCCATCTATTAAAAAATACAGTTGACTTACTCCCGCTCCTCTTTATCCTGGCAAAGCGATATGTTGGCCAGTTATCCCCTGGAGGTGCATTAGGTCTGATGAGCTGGGTTGATGCATTTCTTGGCCATTTACAGCTGTTAGTACCAAGTACCAGCCATTTGTCTGGCACCACCGAGACAGAAGCAATACCCTCCCCATCCTCCTTCTCCCACTCGACCAGATGATAGTGGTTCATTCTGAAACGGAATTTTAAGACTAGCGCAGTTCATCCGTACATCAAATGCATCAACATACAAATGCTGAAAAAATATGCTTTGAAGGTGGAATTACTGTGGCTCGCGTAAAGATTTGCATTAACACTACAGTGCAAGTATCTACAGCATGAGTCAGCTTCTATTTACCAGTGTTCCCTCCACACACCAAAAATGAGAGCCATCTCTGGTGTCACGATCTGAGATTGACCTGAGCTGAGTTTACCCCTATGCTCCTTGCGCATGCGCAAACAGGTGACGTCACATCCGCTATGTAGAGAGGGAAGGATAAGTATCCTCGTGCTGTTTCTGACTATTCGCCTCTTGCGCAGTACCGTTTGTGGCAGACTGGCTCGCTCTGTGCAATCGTCACTTCCGGTAAACTTTCACAACATGGACACGTTCGTGGAGGAGATTTTGCAGGTAATAATTTCTTGAATGTCATTCGACGTAAGTGTAGTGATACTTGTGTCCGCGGTAGACTCCTAAATATGGGTTATATGAACTACATAGTTATACTTTACCTGTAGTCGTTGTGAAGACAGGCTATGTCGCTCTGTAGCAGAGGCTATGGACTCAGTCTGTCACGCTCCGTAGTAGGAATAGGAATAGGAATGCCCACCCGGGTCCCCGCTTCCAGCACATTCGCTACTGGCACGTGCCTGCCTCCGGGAAGCTGATTGGTTGTTCCCTGTAGGGCGAGTCCATCCTTGCCATCGTTGGCTCTGTGAGGGTGAGAAGGCCAATCCCCAGCGTAGAGCCAATCTTACGTTGTGTCAGTTTCACCACACTCCTCCCCCTTTTGAAAAGGGCCGTTGATAGGGAGAAGTCTGGAACTGATAGCATTATAGCCGCAGGAAAGGGATTCAATCAAAGCTCAGCCCCTCCAGCTCGGCCTTTTGGTTTAAAGAGCGTAAGCCCTATCCGTGGGACAGGGTTCGCTCCCCTTGGCCACCTGTGGACATTCAAAGACTGGTTATCATGATACATTGCACCACAATGATTAGCTTATCCAGGGATAAACTACCAGCTTCCCTCGGGACTGTGTCCGTACATATAGAAAGGGTTTTTTTTTTCCCCTGTTGTCCACGTGTTTTTCTTTTTCTTTATGGAAGTGTGCAAAACAACCGTAGGGCATTCTGCGCGGTGAGCTCCAGGAGCTCGGGTATGCAAAGGCCAATGGCTTTTGCGAAACCCGCGCCAACTTCCCTAATAGAATAGGGTGTACTGAAAGGCTGTCTCGCCAGAGGATGGTATGGGGCATCAGTCTCAATCCGTAGCCTATCTTTGGGTATAGCTCGAATCCCATCTGCCTGCAAACGCGTCAGGTTTTGCACCTTCCCCACCGGAACACTGAAATAGGCCTGAGGGAACTCCTTCCAGCGGAGTACATCCTCAGCTGTCCCGGTAAAATGGTGCACCTGGATGGGATGATTCCCCCCTATGGTGTCCATCAAGACCTGCTGCAGTTCTGTGACTGCATCGCGGACGGGTATTAGATTTTGCCGGCAATGCAGCACCACCGGCAACTTCCGTTCCACTAACAGATCCTTGAGACCGTTCAGCAGTTGCTCCAGGGCAGCCACCTGACGATCCCATTCCCATTCTGGGGTGGTAAAGTCCAATCCGACTTCCCCGAATGCCACCACTGTTGGTCCTTTCATCAATTCTCGGACCCGGTTCAGCTTACTTGGTTTCAGAACCAAGGAAGTCTGTCCCTCTGTGGACTCTATCTTATCCACGTGTTCGGACGCCTCCTTGGGGTGGAGACCGAAACTCAACTTCAATCGCTCATCCGAACTCAGATCTGAGTTGAGGCGGGAATCTGCTAACAGTTTTCTCTGCGTCTTATCATCGCAGAAAGAGGGCACGCATAGACGCAACGGAATCCGATGGTCATGCCGGAATTTCATTTTTCCCTCTGCTACATGCAACACGTCCGCCAAAACTAGGGGTTGTTGGTCGAACCGATAGCCAATTTTGTTAGCCAATCTGTCCAAGTGAAAATGGCTATCCACGTAGCCCTTGAACAGTGCTGACATTTGGTCTTGTTTTGCCAATCTGTCCAAGTGAAAATGGCTATCCACGTAGCCCTTGAACAGTGCTGACATTTGGTCTTGTTTTTGGACTCCCTTGGTCCCCCCCTCCATTTCAGTAGGGGTTTCTCCCTTCTCCACTTCCTTTCTTGTCTTACTACCGACAGAGATTTCCCCCACCTCCATATCTCTGTCCCCTCTCTCCACCATCCCTTGCTCTACCCCTATCATTACCTGTGGGGAGGCGATGGTCAACCCTGTCAGGCTTATAGGAGGGCTGGCGGTGGCAGTCTTTTTCTCCTCCATCGCCCGCTCCGGAGTTGAACTCTGGGTGACGAGCGATGGGGCCGTTGTTTCGGCTGCGACAGCTCCCTGGGGGTTGGAGAAGGTCACCCTGTACCCAGGCCTGGTGTTAGCCGATGCCTGGATAGGGGTAACCTGGCGCGCCTCCATCCCCAGGGTACTGGCAGTGCTGGGACCCGTCTCTGCCACACCACTGGTGATCGTGGCGGAAGCTTGACTGGTGATCGTGGCGGAAGCTTGACTGGTGATCGTGGCGGAAGCTTGACGCCGAGGTGGGTCCTGGGCTCGGCGCCGTGGTCTATCTCGCTGCCGCCTTGCTGGTTCGCTCCCCCGGTGTGCTGGCTGATCGCTGGAGGCGAGCAATCTCCGGGCTTTGGGGTTCTCCTCATCTCCCTCGCCTTCATCCCACCGCCGCTTGGGCGCTCGGCACCCAACACGACGGTAGCACCGGAAGGCTTCCTGACCCCGAGCCCCAGCGACGACCAAGAGTACAGAGAGTACTCTCCAGTTGACCAGACAAGCCATTGAGTTTGGGGGACAGACCTCAATCCATCGTGGCACCGCCACCCCCAAATGCTCGCCGAACCCGCTGATCTCCCGGATTTCCTCTCGGGTCAAGGTCGAACGGCTCTCCTCCCGCGACTGCCGTTGTTGCTCCACCAGGCGGTAGGCCATCTTCAGGCACGGCTCCCCGGTGGCATGGTACGCCAGGCCCGTGAGCGCGGCCGTCTTCTCCGCTGGGGTAAAAGTGACCCACCCCTCCGGCATATGCTTGGCGGCGAAGTGGGCCCCCACGTCCGCTGGCTCCCTGATGCATGAGGGAATTGGGCACGGCCTTTTTCCTTCCATCTGCATACACAAACCTCATTCCATGTTAGGGGTAATGTGTTAGACATTATGGAAAATGAGTGTTATCCCCTGGCATTTCCCCACATGATTTGTTCATTGGTGTTCCATAACTGCCAGGGTAACCCGTGTGACCACTTCCCTCAGCTGCTGCAGACCTCTGATAGTAGGTGGTGCCCCTAGCTGAGAGTTGGTTTTATTTCTGGCTGAGACCCAGGTGTATAGGCGTTTTCAGGTGCGAGCTTCGACGAAGGACACCCAAACACTGGAGGGCTGCCTATAAACCCTAGGTTCAGCGATTCTTGATGCTGTTGATTCATCAAGGTTTGCATTACCCCGTTTACTGTGGCCTGGATGGACTCCAGCTGTCTCTTCAGGTTTCCATCTCGCATGTCCAACTGTTCTTCAGTTTTCTGAGTATGGTCCTGCAAGGCTCGCTGGAGCTCAATTGTCGTGGCCAGGCCGTGCAATTCAACGGGTCTTCTCATTTCTGCATCTAGTTCCTGCAGCTGACGGGTTTTCTGATTTAGAATCTCCTGGGTCGCTTTGAGATTATCCCCTAAAGCGGCCATCTCCCCCATCCTGCTTGAAGGTTCCCTCATCTCCAAGCGCTGCAGGCGCGCTAGATTTGTCTGATAATTTTTCATCAAGATCTGGGCATTTTCTTCCAGACCCTTTATTCTGACGCCCATCCTTCTGACTTCTTGCTCAGATTGGATGAACGTGGCATCCGCCTGGGCTTGGAGGCTTGTGCTGGTTTTAGCGATATCCTCAGCAACCTCATCTATTAGTTTACTCATTCTCCATCTGATATCCCCATTTGCCGACAGGAGATCTGCAAGCGTTTCTTCGACAAGGCGGAGGCAACTCCTCTTCAAGTCTGTCCTGTCTCCTGCGTTGCTCTGATATCATTTGCTGACAGGAGATCCTCAAGCGTATCTTCGACAAGGCGGAGGCGTTTCTCCATGACAGGTAGTCCATTGGGTAGTCTCATCCTGTCATGTTGTACCTTCATGAGAATCCGCACCCCCTCTTCAAGTCTGTCCTGTCTCCTGCGTTGCTCTGATATCATTTGCTGACAGGAAATCCTCAAGCGTATCTTCGACAAGGCGGAGGCGTTTCTCCATGACAGGTAGTCCATTGGGTAGTCTCATCCTGTCATGTTGTACCTTCATGAGAATTCGCACCTCCTCTTCAAGTCTGTCCTGTCTCCGCTCAGCAAAAGTGGTCCACAAATTAATGCGGAAAGACCTATCTTCAGATGGAGAATGCCCAGGCGGCGAGCATAAATCTTCCTTAGAATCAATGTGGGGCAACCTGTCGTCAGGAAGGGACCGTGGGGAGACCTCACTAAATCGACCTTCCTTCCCCTCATATATGCCCGACATCTTTTCATTTTTAGTTTGACCCTCCCCATCAACAGAGAAATAGTCAAACCCTACCTTGGAATGCATGCTCTGCGACATTCGTTCAACCAAGGCAGTTGTATCAAATTCATCAGATTTCCCATATGCACCAAGACCCCTACCATACGCTGGTAATTTATCGTCTTGCGTTTTGGGCTCATCTGCCTCCGATTCTTTCCCCCCCCAAAATGTTCACGCCCCTACCCTCCTCTTCAACATCCCCACTAACACTCACTGAGTCAATGATAGGCTCCTCTACTTCCATCCTCCCAACCTCTTTTAACCCCTCATTGTCCTGATGCAAAACATCTGAGGGGTATGTGCCCTCATTAGACATGAGTGAAGTTTGGGACGCTTGACGTTGTAAGGTTCGAAGCGTAACATTTATTTCCCTTCTCTGTAGGGATGAATCTGAACCATCCCTACTGGATGTAGATGATCTACGTGAATGGGAAATTTGGGGTTGTTCGGCATCGGGTTCCTCACCGACACTAGAGTCGGTGATCGAACTCACCTCAGCTGCCGTTTCAATCACTCTCACCACACCGTCTTCTGACACCAGGTAAGGTGATGGGGTATCAATTCTACACCCTGCCTCAATCATCCGCTCAACAAAGTTAGCTGTTTTTAGCTTTAGGGCCTTTGGTAAAGCGGTGCATGCGAAATACGCATTCTTGCTGAAATTGCTGCATTCCAGCCATGCGATAATTATTTCCGCATATTTTCGGGAGGTTTGGAACCTTGTCACCAAATCCTGGCATGATACCTGTGGTGGAGCACCGGCACCTCCATGAGGATTTATTGCACAAACAAACAACTGTGCACAAACAAATATATGAAAAATATCAACAGTAATATCTCTAGAACAAATAAACACTGAAAAATCACGCAAAACGACAGAATACAAGACGTACACTGACACACTGAATGTGAAAAGGCAAAAGTGGTCCACAAAACTGCAAAGACAACCAGTGATTAAGAAGAATCTGTAACATAAAGTCAAAGTTTAACCACAAGTCTATTTGCTAATGTCTACCACTACCCTTTCCCCCACCCAAAAAAAACAAAGTTGAAAAGTAGGGAGAATTTACTAGAGCCATGTATATATGAAAAATAAGCTAAGTGTAGAAGTATACATATTATAGCAGATAGATTAACACTAGCACGAAAATATTGCTGTCGTAAAACAACCAAAAGTAAAATAATTGAGATGCACGTGCAGGCACAAACTAACAATACAAAAGATACCCCAAAAATTAAAATAATACAGAAGCACGTGCAGGCACGAAAATACACTTTCGAGAATGTATCTAAAGAAATAAGTAATTACTGGAAATAAATGCTGTCAAACTATAATGGTACTATCCTAGAAAGGGCAAAAATAAGGGAGATTCAACAATACCTTGAAAATAAAGTCAGAAACCTGTAAAAGAATAAAATTAGTGCATACCAAACAATACAATATACACGAAACACAAACGGAAGTGCAGACAACCGGAAGTGATTGATATAAAATAAATCCGAGAATCACGGTCTTCAAAGACTACCGTGAATGAGAAATGAAAAATAGGGTGAGTATAATATTAAAAAAAACGAAAGCAAAAGTAGGCCTATACAACTTCAGAGTGTAGTACAGAAACACACCAATAGTTTAAAAATTAATTATACAAATAATGTCATGTTGGGGTATGTGTCGTCATCTGTATTTATGGTTATGTCACTGTCTTTGGTATATATGGTTTTTTTCTCTTTTCTTCTTGGCCGGGGGTTACAAGTCGTGAACTCTACCGCTGGACCGTCAGTAGGTTCGTTCAGTAAAAATGTCATATTAAAATACCGCAGTCCAGACGACGCCAAGTGTAGTGATACTCGTGTCCGCGGTAGACTCCTAAATATGGGTTATATGAACTACATAGTTATACTTTACCTGTAGTCGTTGTGAAGACAGGCTATGTCGCTCTGTAGCAGAGGCTATGGGACTCAGTCTGTCACGCTCCGTAGTAGGAATAGGAATAGGAATGCCCACCCGGGTCCCCGCTTCCAGCACATTCGCTACTGGCACGTGCCTGCCTCCGGGAAGCTGATTGGTTGTTCCCTGTAGGGCGAGTCCATCCTTGCCATCGTTGGCTCTGTGAGGGTGAGAAGGCCAATCCCCAGCGTAGAGCCAATCTTACGTTGTGTCAGTTTCACCACATAATGAAGGCAGAATAGATTTGTGAAGGAAAAGATATCCTCTTATACATCGTTTATGTTCAAATAGCAAAATTATAAACCAGTCATGATACTTGTTTAGACCTGGTATAGTATAGATCGCTCACCTCCATTTTCAACTCACCTTTCGGACTTTCAGTTTGTGTTCACTTATTTATTATATTCATATTCCTGTATTATTAATCTTTACTTACGTTGGTTTCTTATCTTGCACTTTGTTTAAACGAGCACTGATGTTTTGTAACAGGAGGTAAGTAATTTTTGTTGATCATTTATACTTGTGGATCTTGAAAAATAAGTGTACTTGTACACCTGTATAAAATTAATAAAAATTATAAATTAATAATAATTACCTATAGAAGAAATTACTAGCTTATTATTTTGAGTTATTGCTTGGACACAGAGACAATCAAAGTTATGACAAACAGGGGGCCTAAAGGGCGTGGAAAAACGGAGTGGGGAGAAAAAGTAGTCAATTGGAATCAGGGATGGAAGATTTAGAAAAACTAATAGGGGGAGCAAGAGCAGGGTTCCATATGTGCAACTACTGTGACTCAGCTGCAGAGACAGATGATGACGGGGTGCTTGAATGCTTCTGCTGCAAACAGTGGGCACACAGAAAATGTGCAAAGATTACTGATAAAAAACTACTTTTGAAACAGACTATAGGCAGTCAAAACGAGACCATTCAGGGGAGATAAGCGTGAGCTTTTCGCTGGCACACGCACATGATAGTCTGTTTTAATTTCAAAAACAGCAATGTGAAAAGTTGCGTTTCTTATGGCAAAGACTATATATTATTAGATGGATTATTTCTTCGTACCTCCACTTCATCGATGATGCTCTTCTTCATTTTGAGTCTTTTCTCCAGAAACTTGACAGTCGCAATCATGGAAGAAACAGGTGTTTCCTGTGAGGCAAATCAATGAATTATTTCACCATGCAAATCAGGGGAGGCCATTGTTTTGTTTAAAAAGTCAGCTTTCCTTGTATAATAAATAGATCTGTAGGAGAATAATATCTTACTTTTGTGCAGAATATTGTTTATTTATTCGGTGCTTAACGTCTAGCTGACTACAAAGAGCTGGCTCAAGACGCCCCCACTCTGCCAATTAACAAATAAAAAATCCTCATTGGAGGTATGACACCAGCCCTGTAGATTAACCACGTCTGCCAGGCCATAAAAGTTGGGAGCTGCTGGAAACGTTGAGGTATTTGCCTCAATTGTATGAGACCAGATTTTTAAAAAAAAGATATATATTTATGAAAGTCAAAATACATAATGAATAGGCATAAACTGCAACATACCATCACCTTTATAGTAAAATGTACCATAATGACGCCCAAGTTTCGACTCCCAATTTGCATATATGCAGAATATTGTATTAAGATCTGTTTTTTTTTAGTGCGTGTAGCAGCAGACGCTATTTCCACAAATGAGGACGTCCGTTTGGAAAATTCTCCCATACTTTATAGAGAATGGTAGGATTAACAAAATTTTCACCGTGACCGCACCTCCCCCCAAAAAAGAAGTTTAATTTAAAGTTTAAGCCAGTGACTTTTGTTATCCAAGCTCTAAAGTAAGAGCCTACTGGTATACATAACTTGTATAGATTTATAATTAATATTGTATACAGAAATCCCAGACTGCCAACCAGAGACAACAGCACGCAAAAAGAACATAGATGGGGGTTACCCATCCGCGGACTAACTTAACGGTACTCTACCGGTATAAATGCGATCCCTATTATGGTCAGTTTTAACTTACAAAAATTTCTCTGTAGTCTTTGTCTGTGTATGCAGCAACATCCCGCTTCCCCCATCATCCCTTCAGTGCAGAGGATACACACTGCCAGACCTTCACCAACTAGCTGATACTTCTCTTTTCCATGCATCAACCGGAATTCCCAAAGGATCTGAAAAACACAAAAATAAAAAATAAGACTACAGGGATGTCACTTGGATGTAATTTTGTTGTGTTTTTTTCCCCCATCTTTGAAGTATTCATACTTCCCTCCCATTTAAAACCCATTTATCTATATGTTTAACCTTCACCATGCTATTCCTATGATGTGGGTACTACAGTACCCACAGTTCTGCATAAGGTTGTGTTATGTTTCATTTGACCGATCGACCCATATCACCTTGGAATGATCTTGTGAAAAATACTGATTCACTTGATGGAAATGGCGATTATATTCTCAGTATAGGACAGTTCACATAATTAATGCATTATTGACTATTTCAAGTGGTGCATGGTATGCAAATTTAGCAATGTTTGGACGTCAAAATAATATCAGTGTAAAAACCTGACACACCCATTCGACGTGAAATGACAGGGGGCAGTACGCAATGGGCGAGTTCATTCATCCAGTTTAGGGATAGCACCTTGTTGGTGAATCACAAAGCATTTTCAAGATTTTGAGTTGGGTTTACTGTACCAAACAATCGTTACAATGGTTTTTTTTCTCCAATAAATCGATGTCGCCGATTGATTCAGAGGTAATCCTTAACTTCACAGGAATTAATTATTATTGGGGTAACTTTTTACCAAAGTCTACTGACCGATTAGGTTTATTAGGTAGCATTGGGGGTAAGGGCTATCCCTAACTATTACCTACATTTTACCCACTAATTGACTAAACCTTATCAGTTAAGATAAGATAAAACAATGCTTATAGGGTCCAGCGGAGCGTAGCTGCCATTGGCCTGGTGAGCAGCAAAGAAGTTTTGACCACAGACCTCCAAAATCGTATGTAATTCACCATAGGCGAAGATGATTAAGATTTTGTCCACAATTTTCCAGAGACTAAAAACAGCACGACCATTCACCAAGAAGCCGGAACCGGAAGTGATGTGCCTGTCCTGTAAAATAAAGGGGCATTCAACGATTAATATACGAATTATATCCGTACTGATTATCTAGTTTATTTCACACGATGATATATCAAAGCATAACAAAAACTGAAAAGAGAGATTTCTGCCACAGGCTATTCCTTCAACTTGTTGAAATGGTCCGTTCGTGATTTTCATTTATTTACAAATTCAAAACCTCTTACCCTATTCTACCAACCACAATCAATCTTTCAGTGATGAAGGGTAGATTTTTGCACCTTTCCAACGATTTACATTACTTTTCGTTTACATGTTTTCAGATTTTCGATTTGTTGCCTTAGTCCTACCTACGTAAGTTGTGGGCACTGCCACGCGGTCATGCATCAGATTTGCAGACGACAAGCACACAACGTCATAAGTACAAATTTATCTTAGCTGGATAAAATAAGCAAATGATACATTGCTGAGACATCAAGAATGACGAGTTAATATGCAAGACAAAGGAAACAAGTTGATAATGAAGAAAATTACTTACGTTTATATGAAATCCAACATCTTGAAATAATCTCCAATCCTGCCGTCGCGCGCATGCGCAGAGCGCTTTCAAATTCAGCCAATAAATTGAGCTGCATTATGTCATCTCATTATCCAGCTGGATAAATCGGAGAGAGGTCCAAATCTGTGTGTAATTGTGTGTACACACACTAAGAGCATTTTAGTGGTATTATGGTGTATAGTAGATTTTTGCAGCATTGTAAAGAAAAATGAACTTTGTAGGCTCTCTAAGGGGTTCGCGTTGTGGGGTAACTGGAAAAAGTTACCCATAAAAAAAGTTACCCACAAAGATGGATTGAGTCCAATGTGTAACCACATAACGTAAGGTAACCGAACACACACACACACACATTTTTTTTCTCTTTCTCTCATCCTCCCTTTCCTTCTACCCCTTTCTCTCTCCTCTCTCTCATTCCCATCTTTGCTCTATATACCCCTTTCCTCTTCCACCACCTCTCTCTCTCTCTCACTGCTCTTTATACCCTTCCCTCTTCCACTCTCTCTTTCTCTCTTCCTCTCATTTCCATCATTGCTCTTTATCACCCCTCCCTCCCTCCCTCCCTCTCTCTTTCTCTTCACACACACAGTCTTTCTCCTCCCCCCACTTCCTCTCTCTAAAAGGGAGAAAACGTGTGTTTGTGTGTGTATGTGTATGAGAGAGAGAGAATGGAACAACAGCAAGAGGGGAGAGAGGTGGGGGGGAGGGAAATTAGGAAGACAGCCGCCTTACGTATCACTCTAGTTAATGCAAAATTTGATCAAGATCCCTTGGGTAGATTCTTACGGAAAAACGAGCCTTACCATAGTGTCCATCCCAGAAGTGGTCGACGCAGGAGTAAAAGTTCCTTGACCAGCTCAGCGACATCATCACTTTCTGAAGAACTCGACTCCCCTGGCTTTTCTGGAGGTGGTGGCATGTAGTCCGCATCGTTATAGTTATCGTCACTGATGTGGGAAACTGGAATGAAAAGGAAAAGAAATGGTCGACTTAGCTGGAATAGTACTCAGCGCTCTCGCTTAGGGGGCTCTGTCTGTAATAGGGACTTGAGGCTACACTCCCGGAATAAACAACACACATAACGTGTTGAATCAGTTGGTCGTTCTGTCCTCAGTTTTAAACAATTTAAATCATGCCAAACGGCGGTTGCTGTGTACCATATTGCTCGAATAGATCGGGACACCTTTTTCCGAAGGACACAAATCGACGAAAAAGATGGCTAGTCGCTATCAGGCGCGACAAGTTTGAGCCGACGCCGCACAGTATTGTTTGTCGAAAACACTTCTTGGAATCCGATTGCCATCAGTCACCAAACACACAAGAAGGTTAGTAGATCTATATATGTATTCGTCCATTAAAAAAAAACAAAAAAAAAAACGCATTTAACAACGTTCGTTCTACTTTTCTGTGCAATATGCCAACAACTTGGAAGTGATCCTACCATGCCTTTTACTACTACTACTACTAGGCTGCCAAGTAGGCCTACTGCAACTACTGCTGACTCCCAATGAATCATGCATACTAGGCTGCTATCAAATACAATGGTAGGCCTACCACTGACTAAGACCGTTGGCGCAATGTGTTCTAGTAGTTGGTTACAAGGCATTATTATTTTCTGTTTATATAACCAGACACCAAAATTGATGTGGTGATCACCAAAAGGAAAACCATATTTTGGATATGCTACCAAATAGATTTAACAGTATGCCATTAGTCACACAACGTTTGCTTCATATTGGTAATAACCAAACCAAATGTGTTACTCCTTTATGTTGCAGGCTCAAAGAGGGTGCGCAAGTTCTTGAAAAAAGATGCAGTTCCCAGTGTATTTCAGTGGACTAAAATCGACACAGAATGTCAGTCAAGACGGACTCTGCGACAGTTAGAGCGTGTACAAGGTGAGCAGACATCACTTGCTAAACAGTGGGCAGACCAAGCAGCAGAAAAAACAGACTCAGAAAGACACAGAGAGAGAACAGAAAAGAGTGTTTACTGAATTAGAAATTCCCATCTGTGAAGACACAACTGTTGAGACAATGTGTGGTGAGGGAGAGCCAGAACTGATAGAGGTAGATGTTCCACTTGCACAAAGCTGTGATTTGATTGGAAATGAGTTTGGTATAATTGCTGATGATCATCTTGCAGATGTTAGAATTGATCAAAATGTGGGTGTTAATAGTAGCACCTGTAAATGTGATCAAATGAATGAGATGCCGTATGTATGCGTTGATAGAATACAAATGTCTGATACGCTTGTTCAGTTTTATACTGGATTGGACACATTTGATGTGTTTGTGCATGCCTTTTGGTCACTGGGTAAAAATGTTAATCATTTGAACTATGCATACTATAGTGAATCATGCCATGTTTTGACCCCATTGAATCAGTTCTTATTGATGCTTGTCAAACTGAGACGGCACTACACACATTTTGAGTTGGCAAGGATGTTTAAGGTGTCTGAATTCACAGTTCAAAATGTTTTTGTTACATGGATAAACTTCTGTTACTTCCAGTGGAAGGAAGTGGATTGGTGGCCACAAAGGAACCTTGTCTCATACCATTGTCCTATTGATTTTAAAAAGAAATTTCCCTCAACTAGGGTCATTGTGGATGCAACTGAAATCCATGTAAAGCATCCTTCAAACCCCAGAGCCCAGAAAGCATCTTTTTCAAGCTACAAGCATGGTAACACAATGAAAGTGCTTATTGGTGTGACCCCGGGTGGCCTGACATCATTTTTGTCTGATTCTTTTGGTGGTTCAGCTAGTGATAGGCAGGTAGTGGAACGTTCTGCACTGACAACCCTATGTGCACCAAAGGATTCAATCATGGCTGATAAAGGTTTTAATGTGCAAGATATTTTTGCTGTTAGAGATGTCAGCATTAACATCCCTGCCTTCTTCAAAAAGAAGAACAGGCTGAGCCCTGCCACTCGACACAATGATAGAAAAATAGCAAGTAAGCGTGTCCATGTGGAAAGAGTCATTGGAATGGCTAAAGTGTTCAGAATCTGTCATAGCCACCTTGGTGTGCTTGAGACAAAACTGGCTACTCAGATCATCACTGTCTGTTTTTACTTATGCTATTTCAGGAAAACAATTGTCAGTCGTTTTGCATAAGATGATATCTTCTTGTTTTCATAGAACAGTACAGGTAAGACTAAGAGGCAGGCGGAGGGACTAATAATTGCCCTAATCCCTTACAACATGAAACAGATGGCATCAGCTGCATGTGCAGTGTCCTTAAATTTTATCACAGAAGGAAACCAGCTCTTAATCTTATTTATTAATATTGTAATTTAGAATGTTACTAATTTTTGTTTTGATATGCCCAAGTTTCTTTCCTGTACATTTCATAGTCACACTGCTTTTGTTTGCAGAACTTTGTGAACAGACATATTTTTTCACTACACTATTGAACAGTTGTTCAGTGCTGTCACTCGTTTGTTTGTGTGGTTTTATTTTTCAAATGGAGTACTGGTAGTGCGAGTATCGGGAGAAAGAGAGGGTGCAATCATTTGCCATTTACACATATCCAGTGTGTGCGTATATTCTTGTTGCCTTTGTCCAATACCAAAGTGCTTATATTAGTAAGAGGGACAAGTTGAGGCTTACGTGCGATCCCGGATACAGAGTAGCGCCCCTTACCTCGGTGGTGAAAAGCAATATGGCTGGAACTAGTCAAAGCACTACCAACACAAGGAAAAAATACGGCAGTCATGCCTGTTCGGCGATGTTTTGCACCAATGCACGATGGAAGGAGTTGGGAATTTCGTTTTTCCGCTTCCCAAAAGAAGAAACAAGGTAACCTTTGTTTCTTTGACGATGGATAATACAGTATTGTTGAGCATACCACAAGCGTGGGTTTTGTACTGTCATCGGTTCGTTCTACTATCACAACGCTGCCAACGCAGCTCGATCAGATTGAGTCTAGCAAATAATGTAACTGTTGTTTGCAGCATCTTAGTAGCGTACTTAATCATATAATATGCACGTAATTGTTTGTGTCATACACATTGTGTTTCGTGTAATATCACTTGCCAAGCCCAATGTCAAGATGTGGAGCAAAGACTTTCAGTTTCGGTGTAACGTAGTCGTAGTTATCACAAGTCACGACTGACGTTGAAGCCGAGGGGATACTGTTGAAATCACCGTTCTCAGTCTGGCCATTTGACAAACATTTTTTGCTTACAATGCCCTGCATTCGTTATTAATGTTGAATTATTTGTTTCTGCGGCGTTGCTAAACGTAGCCTAGCTACTACGCAATCAAAATTCTTCTAAAGCAGTTACTGAGTTAGTACAAAATAGATGTGCAGTGCCCTAATGACAATGTAATAAATAATGTTACTGTTATTGTTTCACTTTCAGGTGCAGACAATGGGTGCAGAACTGTAGAAGGGAAGAATTGAGTGATTATGTAATTAGAACAATTTTTAATCCTTGTGTTTTTTGTTTTGTTTTTGTTGTTGTTTTTGTAGCCGACATGTGTGGGGATGTTGTGTATAAATTGGTATACATGTAGTACTAGTTGTGGATGCATTGTGTATGTCATGTAGTATGTGTGATGTATAGCACTCGTCAGTTTGGTTTTGATGTGATGGGTGGAGTATACTTTTGGATTTTTGTTGTGTTTTTGAGTGATTTATTGTAATTAAGCCCCATGTTGCCATAATTATTACGACTGTATAATTTTGACTTCAGTGACTGTGATATGTTTATTTATTATTGTGTGAATGTGCCTCAAAGTATATTCCTTGTGCAGTGTATGTCACTTGTTAATAAACAATTTGAATCTAGAATTGTCTTGTTTATCTTCAGCAGGTAATTAACTGGGTTTATCTGCCCTTTTTCCTGGTTTGCTTTTGCTTCTCCCCCCTCCCCCCACTCTCTCTGTCTCTCTCTCTCTCATTGTAGAAATAGATTTTAATATTAGACAAGACAGATACAAGAACAAATAAACAAAGACGATGGTAACATAACACTAAATAAAATTAAAAGGACACACATAGAACAGCAAAACAACAGAAGAAAAATACAAAACATGCAAATAACAGTGGCAAGTTTGTTGAAAATGTGTTCAAATATGGACCTTATTTTATTTCACAGACGACAAGAAATCTAGGTACAAACAAAACAATAAAAAAATCAACAATAGTTCAATACTACAGCAAGCACAATCACAAGAATTGAATACTACAATGACTATCGTCAGCTTTCCTCAATGTAATGTATCACCACCGAAACAAGGGAAGTAACCGAGTCATTGTCCTCGGCTTTCTTAGTAAAGGTATAGAAGGACTTGTCCCTCTTACTAATATAAGCACTTTGCCAATACTGATGGTGCTTGTTTTTAGTCACATCTATAATTCTTTAAGTGCATATATTCACGTGTTGTTATGGAGAATAAAATCTTGATATGTTGGGAATAAGCATTACTGTTCAAGTTTTCCTCATGCCATGTTTTTATTGTATGTAATGTTTTACTTTATTATTACTTTAAAGTTTTAGCATAAAATATTACCTACAAGTTTTAAACAGAAATCCACTTTCAGCTTTCCACTTCCTGTAGTTGTATATTGGTCATACATACAGCTTGAATTGAAATCAAGTTCTAGTCTTTAGTGTATATTGTTTTACTGCATTACTATTTACTATGAAGCATTGCGGTGGGCAAATAAGGTGGAAAATCTTAAAACTATTGAGTAGTGAATAATCTCCCTTTTTAAAAAAACAACTTATACTGTTTGGTGTGATATTTGGTTTTCTTTCTCACGCTGCTTAGTCGTAAGTTTTGAGAGATGTTTTTTTGAAAGACACACACACAGTGAGTAGATGTAATAAACACTTCAGTCGGTTGACCAAATTTAATATTTCCAAGTAACAGCAATGCAATGTAATGCAGTAAATAATTAAGAAACACGTGTCACACACACCACCATGTGTGACTATGGGCACTTACAGCATTTTCAAATTAGTACAATTCTTGACACCATACACAAAAAGTATAGAAATGAACTCAAAATCATCAAAAGAAAAAGTAAAATGTTGCAAAAATCACACAAATGTGGCCAGAGTTGCGACTACTACCAATAATAAGAACCAGCACACACACCCCACCCCCCAGCAAAAAAAAGTTTCCTCTAACCCAAATACAAAAACGTACATCAGTAATACAAAAATTTATATATTATTTATTGTTTTATGTAGTTCTTAAATTATTTTATTTGTTTATTTTATTATTATTTTTTCATTTCCTTTATTTTTTATTTTTTATTTTTTTTTTTTTGGGGGGGGGGGGGTTGTTTTATGGGGCCAACACACTTCTCTAAAGATTTCAGAGTGGTTACAATAGCTACACTTTTGAGTATCTCTTCTGCAAATCAGTTTTCCTAAAAGTAAAAAATCAAGATGACAATCCATTCAAATGTATTTCCAACAACAAAACAATGTGCACCTTTGTGGTAGTGCAAACAAATATGGCATGGGAGGCAGGACATGAACATAGGCTATGTTCATGTGAAGTTTGGTCAAAATCTGTTTAGTGGTTCTTGACATATGGCTGGCGATGGAAAGACAGACTGACCGACAGACAGACTTTTGGCGCATTATGGTTCCCGACTATTTCAAAGTATTTCCAGATGTAAAAAGGTACATATGCTAGGTCCAGAGATACACTTTAATATTCAAACTAACTTTTACATGACAGGCTTTAAAAGTCTTCCTTAAAACTGATGTATTAAAATTATGTTATATTTCTTTAAATCAAAGCACTAAATTCAGTGCAATCAATGAAATCTAAAGTAAACAAAACATGTTGATATGATTTATATGCAATGAAACAAACCAACATCATGTAAAAATGGAAACAAATGTTGACCATTACATACTTTAAAAATGTTTTTTAAAGGTATAACCAAAATATGTTTATCTTTTCTCTATCAGAAGAGCACAGACATCAAATGGCGAATGGAGAAGAATTTAATCTGTTTTACTCCACCCCCCTAATTTTGTCTCTAATCTGGTTCAATGATTTGGCCTGCAATTTCTGTCTACATTCAGGAAAATGGTCAAGAATCACCTCAATATTGCTTTTGAAAATGGCCCCCTCCCTTTTCAACCCCCTACCCCTTGGGGTCATGAGCAATCTTGCACTGTAGATTGTTCTAACCTATAAAGGGTACAGTGAAAGCCCCAGTTGAAAACCTGTCTTGCCTTTGTAGGCATGACAAATTAACTGTGGCAACAGTTCCCCCCGTTGGAGTGCCGGGGTTTCAGTATAAATAGTATCCCCACTTTCTGGAAATTTAGTGCTTTAAATTCCCACTGTCGCTGTCTTCCTCATTTGCTCTTTCCCATTCCCGATCTGTCCTACCACTCTGCTATACTATCTTCTTCTTCGCTAGATCAATGACCTACCTTTTTTCTTGAAAACTCTTCCTGGACAAGACTCCTTGTTTGTGTATGAGGTCTGTTGGATCAGCTTGGGAGTGTTGGACGCTTTCTGCCGGGTGGTCACTAGGGCTTCCTATGAATGTACTATTTAGCACTATAGGCATTTTATATGTATGTTTTTTGTTGATGATTTCGCGTAGTTGAGGTCAACCTCAGCCGTCCCTCGCGTGGGATGTCTTTATTGTAAAGTGACTGGCCGGTGGAGGGCATTCAATTTTCCCACTGGGGTTGTTTCAACAGATCTTTTATGCGGATCGGGGGTTGTCCGGTCCTGATTTGGCTCGGAAGAGTCCGCTGGACCTAAAGCAATAATAAATCAATCAATCAATTTCAACCCCCTATAAGCCCCGAAATATTTGTGAATCATTTTGTGTTCCTCTCGGCTCCAGATGATCCGTGAGCCAGTGGGAATCTGAAACAGAAGACAATGTTGTTTCCTTATGAGACCATTCCTTTGATATATCACAAACACCTATTTAGACCAATGTATTTGCCTTTAACCATATGCTGTGCCAGTACTCTAACCACCTTATCCAATATGTGGTCCTCAAATATACAGTGAACTGCAAGAGAATGCAAGTTGAGCCTACTATAAGGAAAGAAGAGCGTGTAGTTGCTACAGATACACACACACTGAAAAGATGAAAGGAAATGTGACATCATATCCTCAGAAAGTGCCCAAATTTTGAATTCAAGTAGGGTTTGGTAGGTAATGGTACTAAAGCAGGAATTTGCTTTGGCCTAATAATGTTACATGGGTACGCCATCCGCGTGTAGGGTTTGGTAGGTAATGGGTGAGTAGGCCTACTTCCAATGAAGGGTTAAAGGGATAACAGATAAAAGATAAAAGATAAAAAGGACTAAAACAGTCATAGAACCACTAATTCTTAACCGAGTGTAGTGCGGATGGTGTCAAAATGATCAGCTTGATAGCGCGCTTCGTTTTCAGTCCTTTTTGAAATGAGGTCCTATGCACCTGATACATGTTTTTGAATGCTCTACCAGTAATTCTTGACCAATTTTAATGGTTTTATCTGCATTAATGTGTATACATTTTAGTGTTGACATCTGTTCACCTCAGTGTCTTCATAGACTAAGTGGTGTAACATAAAACTCAATAGGCAACATGAAGTATGGTCCATTGAAAGATTGCAATATACTGAATAATAAAGACGAAAGACTTAATACCTTAAACAAGTATTACAAACAAATTCCATATTTGAAATGGACATTGCTTCGAAAAGATGTAAACAGCAATGTGACTTACATCTGATTCTTTGAGTGGTGATGTTTCTCTCTTATACCACTTGAGACGCTGGCACTCCTCGGTGGTGAGGAGAAGCAAGGGCACATGGTGCAGCGCCTGTCCGGTTGAACCTATTGTAACACAAGAGGAGGCAAAATGCATGTCACAGCACAACAATTTTAAGAGGAATTAGCATTTACTTTAAGAAACTTAAGACAAATAGCCAATGTTGTAATAAAGAGTGTCAAAAGAAATGGGTTAAACCAACAATTTTATGTACATGATGCAACTACCATATCAATAGTCAAGTTCTCTTTGCTCTCACTTTCTGAAGAAGATAGAAATGTTTTAGATTTACTGCTTGTTTGTTCTTACTGGCATGGTCCATGCTGAGAATAAATGTGTACAACTGGATCTTTAAATAGATGGAAAAGGTGGATCTTGATGATGCTAGCAACCCTCTGCCATTGTTTACCTGATTTGCAATAAATTCATATACATTGTTGGTTTGTATCTGTTATGTGTTGAATAAGTGGTTGACATTATAGTACATGTTGTAGACTTACTGCTGGTAGGTTGTGGACTGGAAGATCCACTGGATAGATGAGGTGAGCCATGTGGTTGTTCGTCCGAAGGCGAGGATGGTTCCACTGGATCTGTAAGTAGATGTAAAAGGTGGCTATTGATGATGCTATCAACTATGTCCAATTGTTTACCACTTTTGCAATAAATTCACCAAAATTGTTGATTTGTATCTGTTATTATACTCGTTAGTATTGTTTTATCATGAGTAGAAATTATGTGGTGAATAAGTGGTGGACATTATAGTACATGTTGTAGACTTACTGCTTGTAGCTTGTGGGCTGGATGCCCCATAATGCACCAGAGGTTCTTCTTCAGTTAAAGAGGGTGGTTCCACTGGATCTGTAAGTAGATGGAAAAGGTGGCTATTGATGACGCTATCAACTATGTCCAATTGTGTACCACTCTTGCAATAAATGAACTGAAATTGTTGATTTGGATCTGTTATTATACTCATTAGGATTGTTTGATCATGAGTAGAAATTATGTGGTGAATAAGTGGTTGACATTATAGCACATGTTATAGACGTACCGCTTGGCTGTTCATCCTCACTGTCCCTGATCTGGGAAGCTCTGCCACGCTTCACTGTCTGAAGTACAGCTGAGGTATCTGTAAATAGATTGGAAACTTGGATCTCAATGATGCTATAAACTCAGTCCAATTGTGTACCACTTTTGCAATAAATTCACTGAAATAGTTGATTTTTATATGTTATTATATTAGTTTATGAATAGAAATGATGTGGTGAATAAGTGGTGGACATTATAGCACATGTTATAGACTTACCTCTACTCTGTTCTTCCTCATCTGACAGCTGTACAGTTGGTGGACCGTTGTCATCAGCATCAGACACAACTATGGTATCTGTAAATAGATGGAAAAGGTGAATCTTGATGATGCTAGCAAATGTATTCAATTGTTGAACCGTTTTGCAATACATTGACTTATTTTATACACTGTACAATATCCTGACGATGAATAGGAATTATGTGGTGAATAAGTGGCGGACATGACAGCACATGTTCTAGACTTACTGGAGTGGTCTTCAGGTACTGGCTCTGGTGAAGGTGGCTTGGTCACCGTGTGTGACACTGTCTCTGTAAATAGAAGGAAAACATGGATCTTGATGATGCTAGCAACTCTGTCCAACTGTTTCCGTCTTTTGCAATAAATGCACTGAAATTGTTCATTGGTATCTGTTATTATACTCTTGACGATTGTTTTCTTCATTATTATAATGTATTTGGTGAATAAGTGGTGGATATTGTAACCTATGGTATGACCACAAACTGCCATCAAACTCATGAACCCATTTAGTGTAGTGATATAACAATTAGCATTCACAGTAACAAACTGTGGAACACTAACCATTACTGACTCAACCAACGAATTACGATATTGACGTGAATCTAATACCAAGTAAAGGGCCTATTGCTATATATTCCTCTCAGTAAAAGGACATTGTAATCGACTTACTCTGCTTCTTCTTGATGATGGTGTGCGTTTCAGGCACCACAATACTGGGTTGTACGGCAAGGTCATCTGCAAATACATTAAAGACATGACTGTTCATGATGCTATTAACTACGTGGTCAATTGCCCTCTTTGTCTCTGTCAGTACATTTTGGAAGTGAAGTCTGTCTTTGTGGTGTGGTCTCCCTTATTATAGTAGTCAGGGTATATTTTAACATGAATCATGTTTTGTATACGTGTACAGACGGTGAGGACTTGAGAAAAAGGTCTGCGACGTAGCCAAGGTGTCTGCTAACGCCAAACTTAGTTGCACCGCGGACCCGCGTTTTGTATTTGGCGTAAGATTGAGTAGGCCAAATGTTACACTACAGACCACAATCTTACAACACAGACAAAAAACATAAGCCGCGGACATATATATAGCACATGTTACAAATGATCCGTGTAATACAAGAAAATGTAATATTATACTACATCTTCCCCAAGAACCTGCTAATCACAAATACTCACAATGAATTGTGTTTAGTGTTTTAAGGTTTTTAAAGAGTCCTAAAAGTCACTTATTATAAACACTTTAAAAACACATAACCAAAGGTACGTATAATCACTGACTCACCTTCAAACACTTCCACTCCGATGCGTTCGAAAGCATCCACTTTAAACTCGGTCTTTGCCTCCCCAGCATAATGCTTGGTTTGAGTTTGTAGGGTGTGGTGGAGGAAGTCTGCTGTGGCTTTTCTACAAGACTCATCTTTGTTGCATACCTGAATAAAAAAAACAGTAGATGATTTTCAAGAACCACTGTACCAGAGAGGAGTGTTGGAATGTCTTTTTGTATACATCCTTTTGTTATGTTTGACTGCCATGTATGCAATGTGACGCCAAGAATTGCATCATGTTTGTGTGAGATGAAGGTTTCTTGACTTGACTTTAACTGCCCTTACCTGCCGTGATACGATTTTTCGTATTTGGGTGCAGGTGTTGCCCACCACTGCTGTGTGAACAGCATTAAATTGGCTGGTGGTGAGCGGCCTGCCAGTGCTGGTGATGAAGACATTGGCGTTTGGACCATCGTCTGCATGTTGACAAATGTACTTTCTAGCCATATAGATATAGCTGAAACAGAAAACAAGGGCAGGTTTGTAGCCACAGATGTCTTATAGTCAACTAACCTGATGAAGCATACTGTGTGTATTTGAACCGTCGACATGTTAACAAAGGTCATCTTTTGGGACTACACTGACAAATGTTGGTGCCGCAAATAGAATGACTTTTGATATATCACACTATAAGGGTGTGAGGGTGGGGGGCCAGAAGGTTGGATCAAAATCGGGCGGCTCTTTCTACAGCTCAGTGACGGAAAGTATTAAAAGTATTTTGCCTCCCAGTTTTTCTAAGTTCCCACCTCCAGCTCCCGGGGGCAGAGCCCATACTACTAAGCCGATTTGCATGAAATACGCAGTGTTATGAAGAGGGTGATGACATAAATGTCCATCCCAAATACCATCTCATTAGCTTAAGCTATTTAATTATAAATGTGAAAATAATAAAGCAGGAATTTGCTTTGGCCTAATAATGTTACACGGGTACGTGACGTCAATTTTTTTGAAATTTCCGTTGGTGTTGCCACCTCCAGCTCGCGGGGGCAGAGCCCATACTACTAAGCCGATTTGCATGAAATATGCAGGGATATGAAGAGGGTGATGGCATAAATGTCCATCCCAAATACCATCTCATTAGCTTAAGCCATTTAATTATAGATGTGAAAAGAATGAAGCAGGAATTTGCTTTGGCCTAATAATGTTACACAGGTACGCACGTCCGCGTGTAGGGTTTGGTAGGTAATGGTACTAAAGCAGGAATTTGCTTTGGCCTAATAATGTTACACGGGTACGTGACCTCAATTTTTTTTTATTTCCGTTTGTGTTGCTATGCTGAGTAGGCCTACCAGGGAGAGACTTCATTAGTTTGCTTCAGGGTTTGCTTTGCCCTAATAATATTACACGGGGACATGGCGTCAATTTCCTGCCTAATTCCTATTGTATTGCTATGTGTGAATAGGCCTAGTTCCAATGAAGGGTTAAAGGGATAACAGATAAAAGATAAATAAGTACTAAAACAGTCATAGAACCACTAATTCTTAACCGAGTGTAGTGCGGATGGTGTCAAAATGATCAGCTTGATAGCGCGCTTCCTTTTTAGTCCTTTTTGAAATGAGGTCCTATGCACTTGATACATGTTTTTGAATGCCCTACCCGTAATTCTTGACCCATTTTAATGGGGTTTGTTGCAAGATGATCAGCTCGATAGTGCGAACCTCTTATAGTGGAATTATTTTTGGGGATGATAAGATACAACGGATATATTGAACGTACAACAATATTTATATTACTTACTGCTCCAGTCTGACAAAATCTTCAGCGTGAAAAATTAGCTCCCTGGAGCCTGCTGCTGAGGTTTTGTGTTTCTTCACCTGCACACACACACACGCAATCAAGAAAATGAAAAAAATTCATGTTATGACTGCTTATATTACCACAATATATTGCTAACAAGCATGTATAACACCAGAAATTAAAGTACTTACTCTGATGATTTTTTTTCCTCTCACCTCTCTGACCTGGCGGACTTCTCCCAAAGTCATCTGTATAATTTCTCCAGGACGCGATACATTCGATATGCTTATTATGCACATGATGTTGTTTCTCATGTCGAGGAACCAGTTGTGGCCATGGTCCTTGATGGCGTGGTCAAACGCATGGCGATATTTCGCCAGGGGCTGTGTCTGCTCAAATCGAAGATCTGGGGAAACAAAAAAGAAAGAAACGAAAACAAAGGTTCAGCTTGTTTTAAACAAAAACACTTGTAGATATTGCTTCCATCATAATAACCAATGTACTGATGTGTGTATTTATTACTGTATTTGTTTATTGCACTGTTGTGTTGTGAATTGAAATGCTTGTTATAATAATCATCATAATCATCATTATTTCTTGGCATTAATGTTGTAATCATCATTCACATGACATCTATAAATGAAACAAAAAACTTACCGGACACCTGTTCACTCAGTTCCACCGCCCTTTGTTGTTTTCTCTTGCGCAGAGTTTTTCTGAAAATGTTGCAATTGACATGTGTATACTGTATGACATTAATGTTCGAAATCATCATAGCAATTCTATTGTTATTAAAGTTAAATCACAAATCTTACTTAGGAAGATGGTGATAGTCTGTGTCACAGGGGAGGCGACCCAGAATGTACTCATTATAAGGGACCATACAGTATGAAATCTCAATTAAAATAAATTAATAATAACAATTGTTATGAAATAGGTTCCAAATAAATGTACTGGTATTTGTTAATGTTAACAGCTTGTGTTAGTGTCAATTGCAGCGGTCTGTTTCGCTGCAAACTCAACAAACCATTGAGGTGCCTGTTGCGCTCTACGTTGACGCCTTTTAAATGTGGTTTTAGTTGGTCCAGCTGCAGAGGCTGTTGCTGGAGAGGCTGTTGCTGGAAAGGCTGTTGGTACTTCTTCGCCCAACGCAGTTCCCACTGAACCGTCTTCTGAAAGTCAGGATTTGAAATATAAGAACAAAATATTTTACATATACCAACACTGTTACTAGTTTGCTTCGTTAATTAGTTAATCATTACTTATTGGTTGTTAGCTTGTGTGAGGCCAATGTCCGTATGAAATTTTAAAAAACTGCCTAGGACTGTGTTTGGATGGGCACTCGGTTTAGTTAAATTATCTCGGATCTCGAGGGATAACTGCTTAGAGAGGGCTGTTATATACAGGCTAAGAAGTCCCGATTTGTAGTTCACTGCACCTATAAAAATGATTACCTAACTTTGCCAGATTTAGCATAACTATTCACATCTACAGTGATTTTAGAACAAAGTCAGCTTAGAATAAGGTCAGAACTTTATTTTGTAGTTAGTGTTTTATATTTGTATTGCATGCTATGTGCGTGAATACTAAAGATTTTACACATTATTAAGCAAACACCTCAACGCTCCCTCAACTCCTCTCTCCCATCCCCCTCCCCAAGCCCTCTTCCTAAGAAACCAAAGGAACATACCCTCCGCCATGGATGTAACGGTGGCAGCGGGCTGTATTGCCGGGTCGCCACACAGAGCCTCTTCCATCAAGGCGTAGTACTGCCACGTCATCGCCCCCCCTGCCAGTTTTTTTGTTAGTGTCACGAATTTTCTTGTATCTTAACAAAAACAAACTTCGAAACATTTTAGTAGCTATACCAATGATATAGCATTCAACAATAAAATATAAAGCAACCTTGAGGAGTTGCAGTCTTGCTGAAACAAGTACACTATGAGAACAAGCGATACACAATCTAAGACTGCCATAAGCAAGGTATAGACTGTGAGAATGTATAACTATCCACAAGGATGTGTCATTACATCTTTAGTCAGATATAAATAAAACGCACTTAGAAACAAATGAACCTGCTGCCCAAACTTCGCCATTTGGTATCACATTCCCCACCAGTGACCATATAACCTTTTGTCTGCAGTCTCGAGGCCACAGCCTGCCACGCTTCTTTTTTCTTACATGTGGGACTTTTAAATATGACCTGAATATCCTCCAGCATCCACGTTGTGACAAGCAGTTGAATAGAAGGATAAGACCAGGTCATAGTACCTGTAAACAGAGTCCAGCTACATGTTATCTAAGCTGCCTTATACATTTCAATAGTAATTAGTAAATAATGCAATAATAATAAAATTTGCAAGTTCTGGTTAAACTTAAGACAAAGCTACAGTTAAGACACATAAAATAGATAGGATTTGCATTTCTTACAAGTTCATAAGCATCAATAGAGTCACAAGGACATGTTATAATAGTTGTGTTTTTAAAAAAAACAAGTGAAAAGTATATTCTGCTTTGAATAATGAAATCGTTTTTAAGTAACATTGTAATCGTTTATGCAAGCATTACCACCAACTATAAGTTATTATTAGGCCAACAAAAACAAAAAGTTGGATTACGATATCCAGCCGACCATATTTTTGTTTCTGCCGACCCTTTACAAATTTAAAATACAGATCTAAACAAAACTTTCGGCACATTTTGAGCATTATACCACGACTAAAGGAAGTAAGCAAGCAGTAATAGTAGCCTCCCTTGACCTCGGCATTTTGTTACAATGGCTGCCAAATTGTCACTTACCTACTTAGCAGTCCAACAAAATGTGAAGAAAATAAATCTATTTCTATTAATGCAATCATCTATCTACAAAGCAGTCAGATTGGTTGTCTTCCTTTTAAATGTGTACAATTACAATGAAAGAGTTTTGTCATCTTATGCTTTAAAAATTATGTTTTTCAATTAATGACGTCTTCGATCATTTATGATTTTTTTGTAATGCTTGTGACTAAGTTTAAGGGCAAACAACTTGCGGTGTCCATGGTAAAATTTAATGATTAATTCAGGTTGGTTGACATGATGAGAAACGTATATTTACTTTATATATACTTTAATAATTTCATGTATTTCTTTCTTTATTTGTTTGCTTTAGTAAGTGTTTGTGTGTTTTAAGACTAGTCCCAATTATGCAGTTCCTTACTATACTCGGTGCGCTGTGAAGTGCCAGGCTCGCCGGTAGGACGTGAAGCTGACTGTGTCCCTTGGACACTGTGAATGTGATCACCAGCTGCTGAAATAATGTAAAAGTGCAGTTAAGCAACTTAACTGTGTACTGAGCTAAGTAAATATGTATTACATTCATAATACAAACCATGGTCATTTAACGAAAACAATGGCATCAACAAACTCCCAATAACATCAGATGGTCAACTGTCAAGAGGCCTATGTATCAGCACTGTGTGGGCTATTGTTCATTATCTAAGCTTGCTGCTTCGGGGGTATCTAACAACTGGGTTGCTTGCTTACAAATATAAACCCCCGTTGGGGTGACGGGGGTTTCAGTATAAATAGTATCCCCACTTTCTGGAAATTTAGTGCTTTAAATTCCCACTGTCGCTGTCTTTCTCATTTACTCTTTCTCATTCCTGCTCTGTTCTATCAATCTGCTATACTATCGTCTTCTTCGCTAGACCAGTCTCCTACCTTTTTGCTTGAAAACTCTTCCGGGACAAGACTCCTTGTTCACACCGACTCAACCAAAGCTTTTAGGTTTTGAAGCTAGTTTAGACAGGCTAGCTATAAATAGCTTCGCCGGTGCTCTTCTTTCCTTTCCTTTCCTTTCACTGAAAGGGAGGGTGTAGGCAAGCTATAAATAGCCCACAGCCAGCAAAATGTGGGAGAACCTAAGAGTGCTGCTCACATAGGCATTGAGCTGGTGTGTGTTTGTGTATGAGGTCTGTTGGATCAGCTTGGGAATATTGGACGCTTTCTGCCAGGTGGTCACTAGGGCTTCCTATTTATGTGTTTTGTTGATAATTTATAATGATGTTTGTATTCTATTTTGTTTTTGTAAACTGGGGTTCGATAAGTTGGGGTGAAGCCTCAGCCGTCCCCCTTGTAAAGTGACTGGCTGGTGGAGAGCTTTCGGTTTTACCACTAGGGTTGTTTCAGCAGATCTTTTATGCGGATTGGGGGTTGTCCGGTCCTGATTTGGCTCGGAAGAGTCCGCTGGACCTAAAGCAATAATAATGTAATGTAATGTACAAATATAATCTACATATATATTCTTGTTTGATTGACTAATGGATGCTGCTTATTTTACGACACCAAGTAATTTTTAAGTTTTATTTGGTCGGATTTATTATTCTGCACACCAAAATCAGATTGAGTCAATTATATATTCCTTCTTGCCACTGCTTCTTGAATATGAAATTTCTATTGTCATTGTACTAAGTGTTTAATTTCTTTCATTATTGTATAATATTTCTTATATATGACTGGTGTCACCTATATTTGATAATAAATGCTTATCAAGACAAATACAAATAAAGTACTTTTTATATATTAAATTTAAAAAAACTGCCATATTAATTATTTGTGCAATATTTATTTGTACACATAATAGGGACTCCTAGTATCCTGAAAGTGACTAAATTAAGAAAATATAAAGTTCTTTTAATTACATGGCACAATACAGTTGAACAAAATTAGCTATGCTCTTCTTTTGGTTTTAATTACAAACTACACTTCTACTAATATAGCAGAAGCATATTTTTCAAAAGCAACTTTTCAGTTGTCTTGCATTGCCTGGCAACTATTTACAGGATTTGTAAACGGTAGAACAGGAAGTACGCTACCCTAGGCGCACTCTATCGGATTGTCTTCCCCGAAGGTGGAGTTTTTTTGGCTCATTGTGCGTGCTTTTGTCTCCTTTGTGAGATCTGTAATGGGAGCAGTGATGGTTGCGAATGCAGGGACATAGCGTCTATAGAAGCTTAACAGCCCTAACAAAGAACGGACTTGCTTTCTGGTGGTTGGCGTCGGGATAGCCAAAATCTTCTCGATCTTTTTCTTTTTTGGACGCAGCATCCCCTCTCCCACCACATGTCCAAGAAACTCAAGACTCTTGTAGCCAGACGAGATCTTAACTGGTCTTGCAGTCAAGTTGTAGTGACGCAGCTTGGTTAGAACATCTCTAACATGCACAAGATGATCTTGAAAAGTAGTACAAAGTAAAAGGCATCCTGATCCATTGATATAGACCAATGTGCGTTGCGAACGCCGTCTTGTGACGATCCAATGGGTTGAAAACAATCTGCCAGTAACCCTTTGACAAATCAATACGTGTGAAAAACGTACTGTGTGCAAACCTTGTGAACAACTCGTCCACATCTGGAATGGGTTCAGCATCGAAAACAGTAATCTTGTTGAGAGCTCTATAGTCAATACAAAACCTACAAGCACCATCTTTTTTCTGAACCAGGACAAGGTGAATATGCAGATTTTGATTTCTCAATCACACCTAGATCAAGCATGGTTTGAATCTCTCTTACAACTACCTGCTTAGAAGAAAAGGGTAGATCATAAGCCCGTCGACGAACTGTGTTACACTCGTTCGATGTTGGTGTCTTCTCTATCAGTATTTGATTCAGCCCCGATGCTTGAAATCCTGATAGATGTAACTGATTCGTTTATCCACCAAGCCTGCTCACTCAGCAACAAGACACGGAGTCGTCGTATGAAGTTTTCCACTTTTATTCAGCACACATCAACAACTGCATACAATCGCCTTTTCACTCTCAACTTTTTACTTTCCAACCCACTATCAACAACACCCTTTTTTGAAACAGTGCGGCACTTATATAGTCTCTTCATACTCCCGAACAATTTAGAAAACGGTAGAATGACGCACTACAACCAATCAAGTAAAACTTCGTCATCACTGACTTACGTCATACAACATTCTTGGCTTTATTCGTTTGGCTTTATCTGCGCGGGAGTTCAGTGTATGAACCTCTTAACGCACTAAATTGAGGGTTTTGACGCACTAGAACCCAAAAATGACCCTCTAGAATAATTTTATGTGCGTTAATTGACCCTCTAAGATGAAAATGTGGCAGCGAAATTACCCTATAAAATTGTGTGTAGTGCGTGATCGCCTTCCATGTTTTAGAGACTTTGCTGTACACTGTAAACATTACACACACATACTCTGCAGAGCCAATTTAGTGTTTTTATACGAAAAATAGAGCTATAGGCATGCTAAGGTGCATGCTGCGTTTTGCAAGTTGTGATTGTTGGCAAAAATTTGTCGTGCACGCTTAGTACTACACAAACATTCACGAATATATATTTTTTTCTTCTGCAAGGGCGATTGAGTTAACAAAAAAACGTTGACAGTTTGCTCACTTATTAGTTGATGTCCCTGTGTCTAATTTGTTACTGCATTAACCTTGTATCCCCCCATTCCTCTCTCTTTTATCTGTCTCGCTCTGCATCTATGCAATTGTATGTGTGTTTGATTTGATAAAATTGATATATATATAATTACACGGCACACTGACATGTGTCTCATTTACACTGCTTTTAAAATATATATTATAATTACGATAATTAAATTAAAAGCAGTAATGATTTATTATTTTAATTAAAACAATAAAAAGAAAGAACAAATGTATAATACCTGCACATTCAATGCATGATAGTTTTTCCTGCAAACATACTCGTGTTCATAATCCGGTGGTGCTTGGATTGGTATTAGTGTCCCATTTATGCACTCAAACACGTTCGGCATGTTGCCGATTCTTTGAAATTTTAATTTTTGTCTGTCAGCTTCGTGTTGATCTGGAAACTGGATCCAATTGCTGACTATCGTTTTCAGAGCAACAGTATCTTTTGAGATTACTCTGCTGGCTGTCGGTTGCGAAATTCCAAACAAATCAGCACATACTATTTGGAAAGAACCACACACGTAAAATCTCAAAGCAACCAATACTTGCATTGATGGTACATGGTGCCAAAGACCCAAGTCGGTTTGCTTGTTCTAGTTGCTCTGCAACATCGTCAATTATGGTCAATATGTCATGACGACAAAAACGAAAAGCCGTGGTCAGTTTTACGTCATCATAACTATCTAAGGGATTCATCCTGTCTCAGCATCAGCATTATATCTTGGTAATAAGTAATTTATTACTGTTTACAAGCTTATTGATTTATAGTAAAATTTGCCCGAGTATAGGCTTACTACTGGTCAGTGGTGCCACAGTCCTGTGTGGAGTTAACACTGGTAGTGATAGTCTGAGTCAAGTTTGAAATTCATCTTCAGAGTTGTAAGCTGAAAAAACAAAAAAAAAACAAGCCAGACAAAAAAAATTATGATAATGAACTGTGTCTATAGATTAACTCTAAAACTGGGAGATCAGCACTGTATACTGTTGGAGACCCTGGCCTAGCCTATATAAAACTGAGACTTCTTGACCAGACTGACCAACTGATGTATTGATGTATACAGTCGCTCATAGGCATTGTTTTGGGTACATCATTGCATCATAGGATAGGTCACGCGTGGGTTTATACCCGAGAGGACCATAAAAACCCTAGTAAAGCAACCTACCAACCAGCCTGGCACTCTAATTTGTTAACTCTAAACTGCTTATTTCTATAATTATGTAATACACAAATTTTCCAATGCTTCCCTTTAATAACAATTAATTATTTATGTGGCGCTAAATTTACTTGCGAGTTGCGATATATGCATTATATATAATTTAATAATTTATAATTGCCCTTTTATTAGTTTAACATTAGATTTATTTTAAATGAAATATTCATTATATTGACCAAATTAAAATTAAAAAAAAACTTTGGTATAATTAACTCATTTAGTGATTTACACCATTGAACTTTCATTTCTGACTTTCATGGTAAAACTGCGCAGCCAACTCATAGCCGTTATGAACATCCCATGTTTTGTTTACAAACATTGTTTGGTCTGCTTTGTATGCAATTTGCCCCTTTACATTTTTCTTATCTAGCACAGTATCTACTCATCTAGACAGTAGGCCTATAATTATGTAGGCCTACGTGACTGTAAATATTTTTATGGTTAGGCCTAAATCCCATTTTAGTTTTAAAGTTAGATTTAGGCTACTTAACATTCTAATTTCACTTATTGTCATTGTACTTCAACTTTTACAAGCAGACTTGCAGTTGCAGTAACTTGAGGAAGCTAAGCCTAATTACTAAATTAGTAATTGATTAAATTACTAGTTATTAAGTAATTGACTAATTGAATAATTCCTACTCCTAGCCTAGGCTTGGTCACTGGTGGCCTACGTTGCCTCTTATCTTTGCCTTAAAACAATCGTTATAAATGTGTGAATTTGTTTTGTTTTTTTCTTTTCGTTTTAAAGCCCAAACAATACAGATAGTAATTTATTTAATTCAAAGGGAAACAAAGTGTAGAAAATTAATTACCTTCACTGGTACTGGCAGACGCCATTCGAAAATATGCGAATCAAGCTCCTTGGCGCGAACAAGTAAAGGGGGACAAATGCGATAAGCCGACCTTCACCTTAAAAGTCCAACACTCTTTTTTGTGGAAGTGAAGAAAAGCCCCTAATTAAAGTTTTATTCTGGAATTTTAATTCTGATCTAAAATTAAAATTCTACTCTAGAATTAAAATTCTACAAAAGAATTTTAATTCTCGAATCTCAAAATTACAATTCCAGAGTAGAATTTTAATTTTCGAATCTCAGAATTAAAATTCTAGAGTAGAATTTTAATTCTCGAATCTCAGAATTAAAATTCTAGAGTAGAATTTTAATTCTCGAATCTCAGAATTAAAATTCTAAAGTAGAATTTTAATTCTCGAATCTCAGAATTAAAATTCTACAATAGAATTTTAATTCTCGAATCTCAAAATTACAATTCTAGAGTAGAATTTTAATTCTCGAATCTCAGAATTAAAATTTTATAGTAGAATTTTAATTCTCAAATCTTAGAATTAAAATTCTATAGTAGAATTTTAATTCTCGAATCTCAGAAATGCAAAGAAAAAGCTTTAATACATGACCGAAATATTTTTTTTTATGGTTCAATGACTGCATGCTTCCTTTTGGTCACCTTTTGAGACAGCATCATATATAAACGCAGGCATACCTCACACTTTATGCACCGCGTGCTGCTGGTTTCCTCTCCGCAAGCATCACATGCGTATCGCTTCCGCGGCATTACCATCTTCCAGGCCTGTCAGTCAGTCAGCTCTGCCTGTGATAACCAAACACATCGAGCCAAGACAGAATTGAAAGACTGATTATCAATCACTCTGGATGCTTGCATTTTGGTCAACTATAAAGTTGAACTGCAGTGTAGACCACGGGCACCTGTCACTGGAGACTCCGCTGGACACATTTTTTACGTGTATCGTGTGTCGTAATGTATTAAAAAAATTAATTTGAATATCTAGTGACAGGTGCCTGTGGTTAGGCATAACCAGCCATTGTTTTATTTTAAAAAAAAAGAAACTTGCACATACATCATCATTACTAATGTTTCTGACCACTAGTAAACCAACACAAAAGTTAATTTCTTTAAAAAATAAAAAAAAAGTAAAATGGCTAAAATATCCTTAAATTGGAAAAGTGAAGCCTATCACTTTCAGGAAGACAACGAAACTCAAAAAATTTTTTGCAGTTCTTTTACACAACAATATGTAACCATATTGTCTTAGTTAAAAATTTAGATTGTGATAGTTGAAACAGGTTCTGAGTACTTAGCCTCTTTACAGTTTTGCATGTCCAGACAAGCGGATGGACATTTTTTTAAATGTAATTTTTGGACTATTTAGGACTCATCTCACACAACTTTGCAAAAATCGGGATTTTAAAAAAAAATTGGAGTAGGATAGGAGGGAGGAATGTTGGTGCTATGCATGGGAGTCAAAAAGGAGAAGAAAACTGCCTTTGTATACCGACTATCCTACCTGCAAAGTTTTGATTTCTTTTGTCAGGGCTTCTGCCTTGTATTCGGGTTGATCCTACTGCATGTCATCCCGATCCATCTTAATGGACTCATCAAGGCCACCATCCTTCGATGGCTCGATCACCACTAAACGAGTATGCAGTGGGTGTTGGTGTCAAAGCCTTAATAAAAGACATCATTTATGTGTAAGAAAATCACTTATAGAACAATACACATATTATACAACAATAACAAAGTAGCACACTTCAGCAGCACCTATACATAAAGACTGATAATCCATACCCTTTTGTACGTCTGATAATGAAAGCACTCATGGCTACTGGCAGTTATACCTCGATGATCTGGTTGTACAGATGTGTTTGTATATCATAACGCTGCTGAGTCTGGAGGTGTTTGGCCTCCAGCAGCCATCTCAGTTCTCCCGCCATCTTCTTAGTGGCCGTCAGTTTTGCCTGAAGACTGGCCTCTTTCCCTTGCTATACCTGACGATCATCATTGCTCTGTTTCTTCAGCTGCAAAAAAGAAAACAAAACAGAATGGATTCAACTTCCCCCCTCCCCCTAAGATAAAGCATACTCTACAGAATGCTTCCTAGGTCTGGCGGACTTTTCCAGTCCAATCAGAACCAGATTGTTTTTTTTGTAGCATGTCGTAATTGGTACAAATGCAAACCCAGTTCGCTTTCACCAATATGAGTGGTCCACTTTGATATTGTTGAAACAAGCAAATACATAATATACTTGCATAAAAATTAGCTCCAAATATGGTAACTATTAGTTAGTTTGACCCCACAGTCTTATGCGTTTTTAGGGCTCACACAACCACAGACAATGTAGTTGATTTGTCAGTGAGACAACGGGTTTTGGAAGTGTGAATGGCGCTTAAATCATGGATTGCATTGTGGGAGGTTTACATTATTGGTGGCGATTTGGGTAGATAATATAAACACCTGCCTAGTAGGTTTAATTTAACATAAACATGTAGTTTAAAGTGGTGAGATGTTTTACCTTCTGTTTTGGTGGTGGCAAGACAGATTCATCTGCGCTGTCATAGTCATTCCCCAGGGCTGGCGTGCATGAACGAACTTAAAAGCCGACTTAGACTTAAGTAGCATGTTTCAGTGAAGCGTTAAGTCTAAGTCGGCTTTTAAGTTCGTTCATGCACGCCGGCCCAATCTGAATCCAGCTTCTTTTTTGCATTACGTTTGGGCCTATGTACAAGTACGCTTTATTTGGCATCACAATCTTTCTTCTGCAAATGAGTGAAGGCGAGTGGCATCGAGGAATCGTGGAAAAGGTTTACTGTGTGTTCCACAGAGGTGGCTACCATCATTGTAAATTTCCAGTATTAAATGACATCTCAAACATCATCACAAACATCAAAATCTTATATACAAAAATATTACTTAGTGCTTATTTAAAAACTCAATAGATTTTGGAATAAAACTGTTTTTTTGTTCTTACGAGAGAACATTTAGGCACACGCAGTCTGCGACCAGAGGGCAACATTTCATAATACTTTGCTAAAACATGTGAAGTGTCTTTCATAACCACTCCCGCCTTCCTCACCACACGGTATTCATGCAGTTCTCTCAAACTGTTTTGTCTTTCACACCGTCACTCTCGCACACACTCTCACCAATCTGTCAAGCACCCTCTTGTTCTTTACACTTAGCCCTCGAAACCAGCAGATAAAACCAAAAGACAAAACTGATTCAATAAAACAGCGATAAAAAGAAGAAAGAATGGGTCGGCTGATGTTCAAAGAACGGAGTTTCTGAAGGCAGTACAGTCGAGGTCGGCATTTCTTTTCTATCGCAGCTGTGTTTTGGTCAAAGGACAGTTTGTTGTCGAGAATCGTCCCCAGGTATTTGTAGCTTGTCACTCTCTCCACTTTCGCACCGTCTATGTACAGGTCAGGGATTGGGGCGGGGGTCTCGTCGGAAGTCGATCGTCATTTCTTTTGTCTTCGTCACGGTAAGGTCCAGAAAGTTGTTTTTGCACCATGTGCAGAAGCGGTTAACTTGTTGAAAGTAGACAGTGTCATAATTGGAAAGGTCTTCGAGAGCGGTGTCGTCAGAGTATTTGATGAGAGGTGAGGAGTCAGAGCCAGTACAGTCATTATTGTAGAGGGTGAACAGAATCGGTGACAGAACAGTACCTTGAGGAGAGCCAGTGGAAGTTTTTAGGGTGCCAGAGAAAGAGTGTTGAAAGGAAACGGCTTGAGTTCTATTGGTGAGAAAACTGGTGATCCACAGAATTAGTTTAGGGTCGACATGGAGCTCCAGGAGCTTCATTGCCATCAGTTGAGGTTGAATAGTGTTAAATGCAGAAGAAAAATCAATGAATAGGATGTGAACGAACGAGCCAGCTTTCTCTAGGTGATTGTATGAATTGTTGAGTAGGGTCAGTGTTGCGTCGTCAGTGGATCTGTTTTGCTTGTATGCGAATTGGTGTGGGTCAAGTTGATGTTGTGTATACTGCTTAAGCTGGCCCAGAACGATTCGCTCAAAGCATTTAAAGACGATAGGAGTCAGAGCAACAGGTCGGTAATCGTTGAGTTCAGAAGGGCTTTTAGACTTGGGAACAGGACAGATTGTAGAAGACTTCCAGAGAGGAGGGGACAGTGCAGGAGCGAAGAGACCAGGAAAAGAGCAGAGCAAAGACAGAGGAAAGTTGAGAGGCACAGGAGTGTAGAAGTCGTCCACCTATCTGGTCAGGGCCAACAGCTTTGCGGATTTCAAGTCGCCTGAACAGCGACTCGACTGCACTGCCCTCGATCTCCAAGCCCGCCGAAGCACTCCCCTCTCCCCCCCCCTCCTCCCTCCCCAATCCTACCCTCCAAATCCAAAATGACACAGGTCAGATCTGATTGAAGGTCATTACGCTCAAATCTGCAATAAAATTCATTGAGTTTGTTAGCAAAGTCTGTGTTTTCTTGTTTTTGACATGCCTGAAACTGTAGTATGTGACCTATTTTGACCCGTTAACTCTTTCAACCCTCTCCATGCATCCCTCATGTTGCCTGACTGAAACTGTGACTCTACTTTCCGTTTGTATTTCTGCTTGGCTAACCTAATTTCATCCCTCAGCTTCTTTTGAACCCTTTTCCTCTCTATTATATCTCCTGACTGAAATGCTATCTTCTTTTTATTGATCAAGTGCTTCAGGGACCCGGAGACCCAGGGTTTTCCTAAGATCATATCCTCACAAAATACAATATAGCTAGAGACAACATCCGTAGCTTCACCGACATCATCGGAAGAGTCTAAAAATACATTCCAGTCTGTGCATTCATAGCAACCCTGAAGTTGCTCAACATATTCTGTAGACCAGATTTTGACAGTCTTAGTGACAACAGGGTTTGTTTGAACAATAGGCCTATATGCAGGGACCAAATGTACAGCACAGTGATCGGATTTTCCGATGTTAGGGAGTTGAAAGGCCTTGTAAGCATTTGGTATGTTGCCGTAGCAACGATCAAGGTTATGTTTCAGTCTGGTAGCACATTTTACATATTGTTTAAAAGAAGGAAGTGCCTTTTTCAGGTCACAAGAATTAAAGTCGCCCAATATAAAATTCGGGGCGTCAGGAAAAATCATTTGCAAAGAATTAACAACATCAGCAATCTGAGCGGCCGCACGCGCAGGATTGGCTTTAGGGTGGCTATAAATAGCTGTTACAAAAACATTACCAAACTCGCGGGGCAGGTACTTAGGCTGCAATGACAGACTCAACAAATCAACATCAGGTGTGCTAATCATCGTTCTAACAGTCACATTGGCACGACTGCAATAGTTTTCATTGACATAAATACAAACACCACCACCCCTTTCTTTCTCACTTTGCTGTCTGTCTCCATCTCCACGGTAGGGCGTTTGTAAATAGAGGAAAAACGTGGATCTTGATGATGCTAGCAACTCTCTCCCCAATTGTTTAAGTGAATTTATTGGAAAGTGGTAAACAGTTTGTCGTCTGTCAGTGATGTATGACGTGAGCCAGTCAAGAACTGTGCCACGAAGGCCAAAAGTGTGTAGCAGATGGTCAATGAGAATGGTGTGATCTATGGTGTCAAATGCTGACGAAAGGTCTAACAGAGCAAGAACAGAGAGTTTGCCTTGATCAAGGGAGAGGAGGAGATATTAGTGATTTTAACAAGAGCAGTTTCTGTACTCTGTCCAGGTCTTTAAGCGGACTGAAGAGGATCAAGAAGGTTGTTTGAAGACAGGTGTGCATTGAGCTGAGAAAGAACAATTTTTTCGATGATTTTGAAAACAAAGAACAAATTTGAATTAGACCTGATATTTTTAGGTCATTTGGGTCGAGAGAAGGCTTTTTGAGAAGAGGCTTGACAAGAGCGGATTTGAAGACGTCAGGAAAAGAGCCAGAGGTGAGAGAATTGTTGATGACTTTAGTGAGAGAAGGAAGGACTACATCCAGAAATTCAAAGAGGAGTGAGGTAGGGATTGGATCTAGGTCACACGTTTTGGGAGCAGAGCCTTTGATGACCTTCAGGACCTCAGACTGACAGGAGAGAAAGAAGTGAAAGGTTCGATCTGAAAGGGCTTGCCAAGAGAAAACGGAACAGAGGGCTGGGAGTCAAAGTTCTTTTCTGAGTTTTTCAATTTTACTCACAAAAACATCGGAGAGAACACCGGGGAGACGAGAAGAGGGGTATGTGGTGGGGAGCTGAGTGGCTTTTGTTCTGGCACAGAGACCATTTGTGATTTTATACAACTCTTTGCTAGACTGCGCTTCATCAATTTTGGTACAATAGAATAGGCTTTTGGCTTGGTGGACAAGAGCTGTAACAAACTGCTTTGCTTTCTTGTAAATTTGTTGGTGGACGATAAGGCGAGTAGCTCGCCACTGTTTCTCAGCATTACATCTATCACGTTTGGCCTGAAGCAGCTATAAATGCTGTGACATAGGTGTCAGATAGCTCTAAATGCTGTGACATAGGTGTCAGATAGCTCTAAATGCTGTGACACTGGGGACAAGCAAATTTAGCAATGGCATCATTGAAGCAGGAAAAATCAACGATGCCACGTTGCTCGTGGGTTAATGGGCCTGGGTACCCTGTAGCTTCATTTCTAGAGACTTCGTAGTTTTCTTTTGACCTGGGATGGTGTTTTTACGATCTCTGGTGTCGCGATCGGTTGCGAAACTGTGGGGTGCAACTCACTTGAAGTTGAAGATGACGGCGTGCTTGGTGTTACACTCTTACCCCCCCCCCCCCCCCCCCCCCCCCCCCGCCTCCCAGTGTAACTCCTAAAAGCCTCTACAGGTTAGATAATCGAGGGTTCCTACCCTATTTTCCAGCCCTCCTATGTCGCGTCTCCTCTCCATCTCGGCATCCACAAACGCGCAACCCCTCTGGAAGGTCCACGTGGCTCATTCCCTGGTTCTTCCGAAGCTTTCCGAAGTGACGTCATACGTTCGTCGTCCGTCAACCTTCCCTTACCCAAAGACCTCCCCTCCCACACTAGGCCTATATTACACTCTCCCCCATTTTAATGTTTAAGAGCTGCTTCACCAATAGTTTAACCCTAATTTCTTGCAAAACTAACATTAAAATATCTTAATTAAAACTTCTAATATATATTTTAATTGAAAACCCCTCCTTTGGGTTATCATTAGGCCAGTAGCTTTCTTCAGAAATTCTAGACATTTTTCTCCTAAAAATTATCTTGTTCAAAGGAAAATCTTCCTATAATGATACATATGATATACTAAATCTGTATTTATTGTATCTCTCTCAGATAGCTCTAAATGCTGTTACATAGGTGTCAGATAGCTCTAAATGTTGTGACATAGATGTCAGATAGCTCTAAATGCTGTGACATAGGTGTCAGATAGCTCTAAATGCTATGACATAGGTGTCAGATAGCTCTAAATGCTGTGACATAGATGTCGGATAGCTCTAAATGCTATGTTATAGGTGTCAGATAGCTCTAAATGCTATGATATAGGTGTCAGATAGCTCTAAATGCTGTGACATAGGTGCCAGATAGCTCTAAATGCTGTGACATAGGTGTCAGATAGCTCTAAATGCTATGATATAGGTGTCAGATAGCTCTAAATGGAGGTGTCATGTGAAAGTTTGTTTGTGTATTTAAGAGTAACAGGCTCGTTTTTTAAGACTTGAATCATTTTATAATATTTTAAGATAACGTCTCTCTGGTCCTGATTTGGCTCGGAAGAGTCCGCTGGACCTAAAGCAATAACCTTGTATTGTATTGTAGCTCTAAATGCTGTGATATAGGTGCCAGATAGCTCTAAATGCTGTGATATAGGTGTCAGATAGCTCTAAATGCTATGATATAGGTGCCAGATAGCTCTAAATGCTGTGACATAGGTGCCAGATAGCTCTAAATGCTATGATATAGGTGTCAGATAGCTCTAAATGCTGTGATATAGGTGTCAGATAGCTCTAAATGCTATGATATAGGTGCCAGATAGCTCTAAATGCTGTGACATAGGTGCCAGATAGCTCTAAATGCTGTAACATAGGTGTCAGATAGCTCTAAATGCTATGATATAGGTGTCAGATATCTCTAAATGCTGTGATATAGGTGCCAGATAGCTCTAAATGCTGTGATATAGGTGTCAGATAGCTCTAAATGCTATGATATAGGTGCCAGATAGCTCTAAATGCTGTGACATAGGTGCCAGATAGCTCTAAATGCTATGATATAGGTGTCAGATAGCTCTAAATGCTGTGACATAGGTGTCAGATAGCTCTAAATGCTGTGACATAGGTGTCGGATAGCTCTAAATGCTGTGACATAGGTGTCGGATAGCTCTAAATGCTGTGACATAGGTGTCAGATAGCTCTAAATGCTGTGACATAGGTGTCAGATAGCTCTAAATGCTGTGACATAGGTGCCAGATAGCTCTAAATGCTGTGACATAGGTGTCAGATAGCTCTAAATGCTGTGACATAGGTGTCAGATAGCTCTAAATGCTGTGACATAGGTGTCAGATAGCTCTAAATGCTGTGACATAGGTGTCAGATAGCTCTAAATGCTATGACATAGGTGTCAGATAGCTCTAAATGCTGTGGCATAGGTGTCGGATAGCTCTAAATGCTGTGACATAGGTGTCAGATAAGTCTCTTAAAGAGGTGTCATGTGAAAGTTTGTTTGTGTATTTAAGAGTAACAGGCTTGTTTTTTAAGACTTGAATCATTTTATAATATTTTAAGATAACGTCTCTCTGGTCCTGATTTGGCTCGGAAGAGTCCGCTGGACCTAAAGCAATAACCTTGTATTGTATTGTAGCTCTAAATGCTGTGATATAGGTGCCAGATAGCTCTAAATGCTGTGATATAGGTGTCAGATAGCTCTAAATGCTATGATATAGGTGCCAGATAGCTCTAAATGCTGTGACATAGGTGCCAGATAGCTCTAAATGCTATGATATAGGTGTCAGATAGCTCTAAATGCTGTGATATAGGTGTCAGATAGCTCTAAATGCTATGATATAGGTGCCAGATAGCTCTAAATGCTGTGACATAGGTGCCAGATAGCTCTAAATGCTGTAACATAGGTGTCAGATAGCTCTAAATGCTATGATATAGGTGTCAGATAGCTCTAAATGCTGTGATATAGGTGCCAGATAGCTCTAAATGCTGTGATATAGGTGTCAGATAGCTCTAAATGCTATGATATAGGTGCCAGATAGCTCTAAATGCTGTGACATAGGTGCCAGATAGCTCTAAATGCTATGATATAGGTGTCAGATAGCTCTAAATGCTGTGACATAGGTGTCAGATAGCTCTAAATGCTGTGACATAGGTGCCAGATAGCTCTAAATGCTGTGACATAGGTGTCAGATAGCTCTAAATGCTGTGACATAGGTGTCAGATAGCTCTAAATGCTGTGACATAGGTGTCAGATAGCTCTAAATGCTGTGACATAGGTGCCAGATAGCTCTAAATGCTGTGACATAGGTGTCAGATAGCTCTAAATGCTGTGACATAGGTGTCAGATAGCTCTAAATGCTGTGACATAGGTGTCAGATAGCTCTAAATGCTGTGACATAGGTGTCAGATAGCTCTAAATGCTATGACATAGGTGTCAGATAGCTCTAAATGCTGTGACATAGGTGTCGGATAGCTCTAAATGCTGTGACATAGGTGTCAGATAAGTCTCTTAAAGAGGTGTCATGTGAAAGTTTGTTTGTGTATTTAAGAGTAACAGGCTTGTTTTTTAAGACTTGAATCATTTTATAATATTTTAAGATAACGTCTCTCTGGTCCTGATTTGGCTCGGAAGAGTCCGCTGGACCTAAAGCAATAACCTTGTATTGTATTGTATTGTAATCCCATAAAATCGGCTATATCCCCCCCCCCACCCCCCTCCACCTTCCCCTTCATGGTTAAAACCCGCAACCTTCGGTGAACTCTTCTTTTTTCAACCCAAGTGCATCTGCGAAAAGGTCTGCTAACGCACTCATCACCGATGCTGCTGACATGTCACTCCTTAGTTGCAAGATGCCACAAAGTCTGCTCATAGATAGACGATCACAGCTTGCACCACAAGGTATGGGCAGCACTTGCCCATGGCTTAGTCCACCATATAAATTCTGTGGCAAGCAGATAACGTTTTTATTTACCACCCTAAGTGTCCGGCGGCTAATCTGAGGTGTTGTAGTTGTAGTTCTCCGTCTTTGTGATCTGACTGTGGCATGTGCAGATCTATCTCTATGCAACACTGGTGTTGATGCGATTGACGGAAGGCGCGGGGCTGGTCCTCTTGGCCTCTGTTCACAAAGCATTAAATGATACAGTAAAAGTCATATCAACAGAAAATAGTATCACAGCATTTGTGTCATATCCTATTAATTGATGCTATTAATTATAATATCAGTGTGTTAATATGCTGGTGATATATTATGTTGATGATTGTTTTAGTTAATAAATGATTACTTTGATACTAATGATAGCCTCACTTTTGGAAGATATTGTTTTATAAATCCACATCTGACAGTTTTCACGTATAGGGGATATTTAAAACAATATATAACATATTTTAAAAGTGTGTATGGATTAAACATATAATTTATGGTCACTCGTATCAAATGTATCGTGTATCAAAGAATCTTAAGTTCAATATTAATAACCTAGGGAAAACAAAGTGAAAGTTTGTGAAAAAAATCCGTGTTCTCTTCTTGAGAGATGAATTTTAATAGTGGAGGACAAAATGTGTCCTCTTTATTTTTACTATCATTTTTGATTCTGTGTTCTTGGCCTTGAAGTTAAGTGAAGTAATTGATTCACTGATCTTTTATGAGGTCTTATTGGTATACACCATCTTACCAAGTTAGATTGTGATAGTTGAAATAGGTTCTGAGTACTTAGCCACTTTACAGTTTTGCATGTCCAGACAAGCGGATGGACATTTTTTTAAATGTAATTTTTGGACTATTTAGGACTCATCTCACACAACTTTGCAAAAATCAGGATTTAAAAGAAATTGGAGTAGGATAGGAGGGAGGAATGTTGGTGCTATGCATGGGAGTCAAAAAGGAGAAGAAAACTGCCTTTGTAAACCGACTATCCTACCTGCAAAGTTTTTATTTCTTTTTTCAGGGCTTCTGCAAAGTATTGGGGTTGATCCTCCTGCATAAAGGACTCATCAAGGACACCATCCCTCGATGGCTCGATCACTACATAGGCAGTGGGTGTTGGTGTCAAAGCCTTAATAAAAGACATCATTTATGTGTAAGAAAATCACTTATAGAACAATACACATATTATACAACAATAACAAAGTAGCACACTTCAGCAGCACCGATACATAAAGACTGATAATCCATACCCTTTTGTACGTCTGATAATGAAAGCACACATGGCTACTGGCAGTTATACCTCGATGATCTGGTTGTGGAGTTGGTTGTGCATTTGCAAACGCATGTGATCCTGGAGGTGTTTGGCCTTCAGCAGCTGTCTCAGTTCTCCCGCCATATTCTTAGTGGCCGTCAGTTCTGCCTGAAGGCCTGCAAAATTCAGGATTTAAAAAAAATTGGAGTAGGATAGGAGGGAGGAATGTTGGTGCTATGCATGGGAGTCAAAAAGGAGAAGAAAACTGCCCTTGTAAACCGACTATCCTACCTGCAAAGTTTTTATTTCTTTTTTCAGGGCTTCTGCAAAGTTGTCACGATGGTGTTTTCGTGGTGTTTAAAGCTTATATATCTAACTAATCGCACACAATCACTATATGAAAGAATGCGTGTACTCTACTTCTGTTTACAGACAATCATCCCAGCCTCTCGCATTTGTACGTAAGTCAACGATGTGTATGTTTTTCTTACTCAGCGTTCGCTATTCAAAAACAAACTCTTACATACACGTACATATAACTCAGTTACATACAATAAACCAACAAAAGGGTCTCACGTATACATACACAGGCAGTCCTTGCCTGGAGTCCTGCCTACTACCTGTGGCAATAGTCAAAGGGGTAGACACAACAGAACAGAGAGTGAAGTACTCACGATTGTCCCCCTTGGACATACGATTCATGTAGCGAGTCGATGTTATTGCACACAACGAGGATGCGCCTACATGTCCTCCCAGTACTGTAGGTGCCAGACAGCTAGGCACCGGCCTGAAGCACAACAGCTCCAGCCTGCAGTCGGTTGACCCAAAATGGCGGTCCTCTCCCAGTCCCAGCCTGGTCACTGTGGAAGCGGCCCCAGGTATGCCTCCGCACACGGCCCCTTGCCCCCACACCGGTTGCTGTGAAATAGTTCATTCATTATTTCCACTGTCTACTTATTCGCAGTTTCCTTTTTAGTCATGTCCATTCTGTTCTGTTTGTTATTCCATAACCTTTTCTTTGTCTCCACGTTTTGTCTGTCTGTCTGTCTCCCCTATTGCCACAATACTTTTAACTTATTCCTACCATATGCATAGCCCCCACGGGCTCGGCTCCGCGCGCCGGGGGTGGACCCCATGCCTCTCTCTGGCTGGGTGACCAAGTTGCCTACCCCTTTTTCGCCCCCACGGGCTCGGCTCCGCGCGCCGGGGGTGGACCCCATGCCTCTCTCTGGCTGGGTGACCAAGTTGCCTACCCCTTTTTCTTCTCTTTTGTCTTGTTTCTGCCTTATTGGTCCTTTCACCTATATTCTCTTCACCCTTAAATTCTCCCAGTATACTATGCAGTTTTGACTCCCTTTCTTCTGCCTTACCGGACGGGGGTACTGTTGCCGCAGTGAATCTGTCATGCCTACAAAGGCAAGACAGGTTTTCAACTGTGGCTTTCACTTTTCCCTTTATAGGTTAGAACAATCTACAGTGACAAGATTGCTCATGACTCCAAGGGGAGATGCACGGAAAGAGCAAGTTGTTTCATGCCAACCTATTAAAGAAATTCCATACGAGAGCGTCTATAGCTACGATCAACAGGGATGACAATCACGTCAGGGGAGATAAGAGCAGATTGATGAAGTGGGCGATTCGTTTGCATCCATCTTTCAGAGTTGTAGGGCATACCTCAGGGAAAGACAACGTTCCAGCAGATTTCCTCAGTAGGAGTATCCAGTAGTTAGCGTGGTGAAAGATTCGCGTCGTAGTTAAGGTTCTTCAAGGTGTTAAGAACTGAGGGGGAGGAGAGGGGTGGGGGGGGGGTGTGTGTGACAACAGCTGATCTTTTGGCTTCTTCTTTTGCTGCAAATTCTTCCTCTGAAAATTATTCTGTCCCTTTTCAAACAGTTAAAACCCGTAAAGAAAAACAACAGTTACATTTTACCTCCGATAATTCTGAAGATTACAACATTCCATTTTCATTAGTCGAGCTTGATGATACAATTAACAAAAGTGCAGATTCAGCAGTTGGACCGGATGATGTACATTATCAATTTCTCAGACATTTAACAAGGTACTCACGGTCTCAACTGCTGGACATCTTCAATCAGCTCTGGATCACTGGCACCTTTCCTCCCTCCTGGAGAAAGGCCATTATTGTACCCATCCCTAAACCCGGCAAAGACCATACTAACCCGACAAACTATAGACCAATAGCCTTAACGTCTTGCTTATGCAAGACGCTAGAAAGAATGGTTTATTCTCGTTTACTGTGGTATCTAGAAACAAATAATATTTTATCCAACACTCAGTGTGGCTTTCGAAGTGGTCGAAGTACTGTTGACCACCTGGTGCGACTGGAAACTTTTATCCGTAACGCGTTCGTCCAGGGTGAACATGTCGTTGCCATCATGTTTGATTTGGAAAAGGCTTATGATACCACATGGAAATATGGCATTCTTTCAGATTTACAAGAAATGGGTTTGAAGGGACATTTACCTCTGTTTATATCCAATTTTCTAACGGACAGAATTTTTCAGGTTAAGGTTGGGGGATCTTTGTCAGATACGAGAGAACAGGAGATGGGAGTGCCTCAGGGTAGCATCTTGTCTCCCTTGCTGTTTAATATTAAAATAAATAACATTGTTCGTTCCGTTAAACGGGGAATTGACAATTCTTTATTTGTCGACGATTTTGCATTGGTAGCCAAAGGTAAAACTTTGGCATCTGCAGAACGTCAGCTACAGTTATGTGTCAAGGCCGTTGAAGACTGGGTTTTACAAAATGGTTTTAAATTTTCTGAAGCAAAAACTGAATGTATTCACTTTTCCCAGCACCGGGGAATTATTCAAGACCCTACTATTCTCCTCAATAAAACTCCAATAAAGGCGGTCAAACAAGTCAAATTTTTGGGTGTTATTTTTGATCAAAAGCTATCTTTCATTCCCCATCTGAAAATTTTGAAAACTAAATGTCAACAGGCCTGCAATTTGCTCAGGGTTATCAGTGGTACAGACTGGGGTGCTGACAAGAAAACTTTATTGCTGTTATATCGTTCTTTAATTAGATCCAAGTTAGACTATGGTTGCATTGTCTATGGTTCTGCTAGGAAATCTTATCTTAAGATGCTAGATCCAATTGCCCATCAGGCACTACGCATTGCTTTGGGTGCGTTTCGCACTTCCCCTTGTGAAAGCCTTTATGTGGAAGCTAACGAACCCCCGCTGGAGCTGAGACGTACAAAATTGTCAATGAATTACTATTTAAAATTAAAAACTGATCCTATGAACCCTGCTTATGACTGTGTTTTCAACCCAGATTTTGTTCAGAAATTTGAATCCAAACCTAACACAATCCCTCCGTTTGGCATCAGAATGCAAGTTCATCTGGAAAAAGCAGGCATTGATGTTGCTTCCATCAACGACGATGAACTTCGGACTGAAGCTCCCCCATGGAAATTATTTATCCCAAACATTAATTGGCAGTTGTCCGCTTTCCTTAAAAACAATACATCCGAAACCGTATATAACCAACTTTATTTAGAACAGTGTGCTTTATACCAAGGATATGAACAACTTTTTACAGACGGGTCAAAGAAAGGAGATTCAGTTGCTGCTGCGTCAGTCTCCGGGAGACACTTAGACCAGCCTTTGCAACAGCGTTTACCTGATTTTTGTTCCGTTTATACAGCTGAGCTCAAGGCAATTCATTTAGCTCTGAAACAAGTTTATCAATCCAAAAGAACCTCATTTTTAATCATGTCTGATTCCTTGTCAGCACTTCAGGCTCTTTCCACGAGAAAGATATCACACCCTTTTCTGGCAGAGATCCATGACCTCCATACACAACTTATTTCTGAGGGTAAAAAGATAGTTTTTATGTGGGTCCCTGGTCACATGGGCATCCGCGGCAATATTGCAGTAGACAGGGCGGCTAAAGATGCTCTACATCTCGATTTCCCTCCAGAGATTTTCCAGTTTGTGCCCTACTCTGACCTACGTTGTATGACTGGATCTTATTGTAAACGACTGTGGCAGATTGACTGGTCTAACCATGTCAACAACAAATTATTTCAAATTCTTCCCGATTTGTCCACTTCTTTGCCTAACTTTGCGTCCACTCGCAGAGAGGAAACAGTGTTATCTCGCCTTCATATTGGGCATACTTATGTCACCCACAGTTTCCTTTTAAAAGGAGAAGAACCACCATGGTGCTTTGCATGTGATCAATCTTTTTCTGTTCACCATTTTATGTCTGAATGTGCTGATTTGATTGAGGAAAGGGAAACATATTTTGGTTCCATACCTTTCAAAGAGATTTTTAAAGTATGTAATGGTCAACATCTGTTTCAATTTTTACATGATGTTGGTTTGTTCTATCGCATATAAATTGTATCGACATGTTTTGTTTAGTTTGGATTTTATTAGGACTGAATTTAGTGATTTGATTGAAGAAAGAGAATATATTTTTAATACATCAGTTTTAAAGAAGTCTCTTAAAGAGGTGTCATGTGAAAGTTTGTTTGTGTATTTAAGAGTAACAGGCTTGTTTTTTAAGACTTGAATCATTTTATAATATTTTAAGATAACGTCTCTCTGGTCCTGATTTGGCTCGGAAGAGTCCGCTGGACCTAAAGCAATAACCTTGTATTGTATTGTATTGTAAACGACTGTGGCAGACTGACTGGTCTAACCATGTCAACAACAAATTATTTCAAATTCTTCCCGATTTGTCCACTTCTTTGCCTAACTTTGCATCCACTCGCAAAGAAGAAACAGTGTTATCTCGCCTTCATATTGGGCATACTTATGTCACCCACAGTTTCCTTTTAAAAGGAGAAGAACCACCATGGTGCTTTGCATGTGATCAATCCTTTTCCGTTCGACATTTCATGTCTGAGTGTGCTGATTTGATTGAGGAAAGGGAAACATATTTTGGTTCCATACCTTTCAAAGAGATTTTTAAAGTATGTAATGGTCAACATCTGTTTCAATTTTTACATGATGTTGGTTTGTTCTATCGCATATAAATTGTATCGACATGTTTTGTTTAGTTTGGATTTTATTAGGACTGAATTTAGTGATTTGATTGAAGAAAGAGAATATATTTTTAATGCATCAGTTTTAAAGAAGTCTCTTAAAGAGGTGTCATGTGAAAGTTTGTTTGTGTATTTAAGAGTAACAGGCTTGTTTTTTAAGACTTGAATCATTTTATAATAATTTAAGATAACGTCTCTCTGGTCCTGATTTGGCTCGGAAGAGTCCGCTGGACCTAAAGCAATAACCTTGTATTGTATTGTTTCTGTCTTATTGGTCCTTTCACCTATATTCTCTTCACCCTTAAATTCTCCCAGTATACTATGCAGTTTTGACTCCCTTTCTTCTGCCTTACCGGACTTTCCCTGTCTTCTTTTTCCCCATCATTCCTTCTTTTTCTACCCTTCTTTTTCTCTGTGGCCTTCTCTCTTGGCCGCCCCCACGGGCTCGGCTATCTTTTTCTGTTCGCCATTTTATGTCCGAATGTGCTGATTTGATTGAGGAAAGGGAAACATATTTTGGTTCCATACCTTTCAAAGAGATTTTTAAAGTATGTAATGGTCAACATCTGTTTCAATTTTTACATGATGTTGGTTTGTTCTATCGCATATAAATTGTATCGACATGTTTTGTTTAGTTTGGATTTTATTAGGACTGAATTTAGTGATTTGATTGAAGAAAGAGAATATACTTTTAATCCATCAGTTTTAAAGAAGTCTCTTAAAGAGGTGTCATGTGAAAGTTTGTTTGTGTATTTAAGAGTAACAGGCTCGTTTTTTAAGACTTGAATCATTTTATAATATTTTAAGATAACGTCTCTCTGGTCCTGATTTGGCTCGGAAGAGTCCGCTGGACCTAAAGCAATAACCTTGTATTGTATTGTACGGGCTCGGCTCCGCGCGCCGGGGGTGGACCCCATGCCTCTCTCTGGCTGGGTGACCAAGTTGCCTACTCCTTTTTCTTCTCTTTTGTCTTGTTTCTGTCTTATTGGTCCTTTCACCTATATTCTCTTCACCCTTAAATTCTCCCAATATACTATGCAGTTTTGACTCCCTTTCTTCTGCCTTACCGGACTTTCCCTGTCTTCTTTTTCCCCATCATTCCTTCTTTTTCTACCCTTCTTTTTCTCTGTGGCCTTCTCTTGGCCCAATGCGTTTGCCGTGCAGGGCAACCCGTGTCGGGCCCCCACGGGCTCGGCTCCGCGCGCCGGGGGTGGACCCCATGCCTCTCTCTGGCTGGGTGACCAAGTTGCCTACCCCTTTTTCTTCTCTTTTGTCTTGTTTCTGTCTTATTGGTCCTTTCACCTATATTCTCTTCACCCTTAAATTCTCCCAGTATACTATGCAGTTTTGACTTCCTTTCCTCTGCCTTACCGGACTTTCCCTGTCTTCTTTTTCCCCATCATTCCTTCTTTTTCTACCCTTCCTTTTCTCTGTGGCCTTCTCTTGGCCCCCTGCGTTTGCCGTGCAGGGCAACCCGTGTCGGGGGAGAATGGGATCCTGGAGGTTGAGGTCCCTGAGGGACTGCGATCCCTCACACTAACACACCTCTTTGGCCCGGACTTCTCCTAGACGGGAGGCTGGCGTGGCCCGCGTCAGTCAAGCGGCTGGTCGTGTATTGCCCTAGCTCTGCTAGAAGGCTGCGGCTCATGGGTCAAACTTGAACAAAACCGTATTGGCAGTGCGGGATTGTCTGGGTGTATATCCCCCCTGTAGCCCTGGTGCGCTCCCTTGCTGGATTTTCCGCTTGGACGCATCCCCTTGTTGGACTCCGTGGTGGGTGGGGAGCAGGGGGGATGAATTCATAAATTAATAACATGGCTTCCACAAATAAACGACGACTGCGTGATGACGGACCGGACTCGGACACGGACAGTGACATGGACACGAGACAGAAAGCTTGTGCATCGGGGGTAGAAGGGGCCTGGCCTCGTTTTTTGGTTGTAGAGGGGGCGGATCCGGCTATGCCACTAGGCAAGCTGTCTCCGTTCGCAATACAGAAGGGTTTTCAATCCGTTTGCACAATCGGGTTCAAAGATGTGAAAAAACTGAGATCTGGGGCCTACCTGGTGGAGTGCTCAACCAAAAGGGCATCGGATAGTCTTCTAAAGAGGGATTCGACTGTCTTCGTTGATAGACAAATCAAAGTTTCTGTGCATGGACGGTTGAATTCCTCCAAGGGAGTCATCCGATGTCAGGATTTGATCGACATGTCAGAATTGGAAATCCGTGGTGAGCTCTCCAGCCAGGGGGTCACAGCAGTCCAACGGGTCTTCGTCACCAAGGGATCCCAACGTATCCCCACCAACACACTTTTTGTGACCTTCGCTATGGCCAAATTGCCGGAGTCACTCAAGGTGGGGTACCTTAGGGTGAAGGTGACGCCGTTTGTACCATCACCGTTGCGATGCTACCGGTGCCAAAGATTTGGTCACGGTAGCAAGAACTGTAAAAGCAAGGAAATATGTCGTGATTGTGGTAAAGAGAAACACGAAAACGAATGCCAAAATCCGATTTGCTGTGTGAATTGCGCCGGGAATCATTCGTCCAGCTCCAAAGACTGTCCTCAGTGGCAGTTGGAGCTGGAAATCCAAAAGGTGCGGGCCACTGAGAGTTGCTCCTTTGGCGACGCAAGGAAAAAAGTTCTTGCAAGTAGGCCGGTGCTTAAAGAGAGGTCCTTTGCGGCTGTGGCGGGTTCCACATCTCATGTGGAACCTAGCGCACACCCGACAATGGACACTGCCATGAGTAAAATAACACAGATTTTGGAAACGTTGTGCAAACGGATGGATACTCTCGAAAAGATGCTTGCTTTGTTTGCCCAGAAGGGGGTTTCTCCAGCCCCACCGAATCCACTGGAGAACGTGCCGACGGGCACGTCAAAATCCGTCACTCCAAGCGCGCAGACGGCCGCGCCAATAGCCGTCACTTCTGCCACGAAGGAGGCTAGGCCTCATGCCACCGCACCAGCAACGACCGGTTTTAGCGACCGGGTAGTTGCTGGGGCGACTAAAATCCTAGTTACCCAACAGAAGAGCGCCAGAGGAGGAGAGGGAAAGATTGGCAGGGGTGAAGGGGAGAGGGAAGATATAAAATCTGGTGCTGGGGAGAGGGGGAGGAAGTCCGCTGGCAGCTCGGGTTCCGGGTCTTTGACAAAGAATCAAAGGCCCGGACCCCTTTCTTCCAAGCCCCAGCAGCCTCTCGAAACGGAGAACCGTTTCGGGGGGTTGATGGAACATGAAGAGATGGACGAGGGTCCAAAAGATACAGAGACATAATTGTGCTCTCGGAGATGAAACTTTTAGCATTCTTTTACTTAATTTTTATGTCCATTTTACAATGGAACATCCGAGGGATAAGGGCAAATTATGAGGAGCTATGCTGTCTGCTGACAGAGCATCGACCTGAAGTATTGGCCCTTCAGGAAACTCTCCTGTCAGAAAAACATCCTATAGATATTACTGGTTATTCCTCTCTAGATTGTTTATCTTCTAGAGGCGTTTCACTCTTTATCCATAGAAATGTCCCATTTAATCCAATTTTACTTAATACAAGTTTACCAGCAGTTGCAGCTAGAGTATCTCTTTTTAAATCCCTCACAGTTTGTTCTCTATATTTGACACCATCAATAAATGTAACTAAAAGTGAACTTGAGAATTTGGTCCAACAGTTACCTCCCCCTTTTTTGTTGTTGGGAGATTTTAATGGACGCTCTCCCCTGTGGGGTAGTGATCGTACCGATTCTCAGGGTAAAATAATTGAAGACATTTTAGACTCGTTAAACCTAGTAACTTTGAACGAGGGTGCTCCAACTTTTTCCTGTTCTAGAACTGCTTCTTTGTCCCACATTGATATATCGATCTGTGATCCCTCCTTACTTTTGGATTTTAAATGGACAGTTTTAGAAGATCTCCATGGCAGCGACCATTTCCCGGTTTTATTAAAACATGATTCAGATAACCTTGAGCAAACTCATGGCAGGTGGAAACTGAAACAAGCTAACTGGAGTCTGTTTTCTAACCTGTCTGAGGCCCAGCTACGTGCTAAGAACCAGGAATTTTCAAATGCCTTAGATCCAATACAGCTTTATACTGACATAGTTATTAACAGTGCCAAGGAGTCCATTCCGCAAACTTCGTCAAACCCTCACACACTTAAAAAACCCTGGTTTGACGATGAATGTAGAAAACTTCAGCAAGCTCGTAAAAAAGCTTTAAGAACTATGTTTTTACACCCAAGAACTGAAAATAAACAAAACCACCAACGTTTGCGAGCGCAATGCCGACAGCTCTTCAAACGAAAGAGAAAGGAATCGTGGAGAGGTTTCTGCTCCACGCTTAATTCCAAAGCGAAACTGTCGAAGGTGTGGAAAGTAGTCCGCAAACTCAAAAATAGAAGTAACAAACAGGTGAGCCCATGCCTTACTGTGCAGGGTGACGTAATCGGAGATAAAAAATTAGTAGCTGATCTTTTGGCTTCTTCTTTTGCTGCAAATTCTTCCTCTGAAAATTATTCTGTCCCTTTTCAAACAGTTAAAACCCGTAAAGAAAAACAACAGTTAAATTTTACCTCCGATAATTCTGAAGATTACAACATTCCATTTTCATTAGTCGAGCTTGATGATGCAATTAACAAGAGTGCAGATTCAGCAGTTGGACCGGATGATGTACATTATCAATTTCTCAGACATTTAACAAGGTACTCACGGTCTCAACTGCTGGACATCTTCAATCAGCTCTGGATCACTGGCACCTTTCCTCCCTCCTGGAGAAAGGCCATTATTGTCCCCATCCCTAAACCTGGCAAAGACCATACTAACCCGACAAACTATAGACCAATAGCCTTAACGTCTTGCTTATGCAAGACGCTGGAAAGAATGGTCTATTCTCGTTTACTGTGGTATCTAGAAACCAATAATGTGTTATCCAACACTCAGTGTGGCTTTCGAAGTGGTCGAAGTACTGTTGACCACCTGGTGCGACTGGAAACTTTTATCCGTAACGCGTTCGTCCAGGGTGAACATGTCGTTGCCATCATGTTTGATTTGGAAAAAGCTTATGATACCACATGGAAATATGGCATTCTTTCAGATTTACAAGAAATGGGCTTGAAGGGACATTTACCTCTGTTTATATATAATTTTCTAACGGACAGACTCTTTCAGGTTAAGGTTGGGGGATCTTTGTCAGATATGAGGGAACAGGAGATGGGAGTGCCTCAGGGTAGCATCTTGTCTCCCTTGCTGTTTAATATTAAAATAAATAACATTGTTCGTTCCGTTAAACGGGGAATTGACAATTCTTTATTTGTCGACGATTTTGCATTGGTAGCCAAAGGTAAAACTTTGGCATCTGCAGAACGTCAGCTACAGTTATGTGTCAAGGCCGTTGAAGACTGGGTTTTACAAAATGGTTTTAAATTTTCTGAAGCAAAAACTGAATGTATTCACTTTTCCCAGCACCGGGGAATTATTCAAGACCCTACTATCTTCCTCAATAAAACTCCAATAAAGGCGGTCAAACAAGTCAAATTTTTGGGTGTTATTTTTGATCAAAAGCTATCTTTCATTCCTCATCTGAAAATTTTGAAAACTAAATGTCAACAGGCCTGCAATTTGCTCAAGGTTATCAGTGGTACAGACTGGGGTGCTGACAAGAAAACTTTATTGCTGTTATATCGTTCTTTAATTAGATCCAAGTTAGACTATGGTTGCATTGTCTATGGTTCTGCTAGAAAATCTTATCTTAAGATGCTAGATCCAGTTGCCCATCAGGCACTACGCATTGCTTTGGGTGCGTTTCGCACTTCCCCTTGTGAAAGCCTTTATGTGGAAGCTAACGAACCCCCGCTGGAGCTGAGACGTACAAAATTGTCAATGAATTACTATTTAAAATTAAAAACTGATCCTATGAACCCTGCTTATGACTGTGTTTTCAACCCAGATTTTGTTCAGAAATTTGAATCCAAACCTAACACAATCCCTCCGTTTGGCATCAGAATGCAAGTTCATCTGGAAAAAGCAGGCATTGATGTTGCTTCCATCAACGACGATGAACTTCGGACTGAAGCTCCCCCATGGAAATTATGTACCCCAAACATTAATTGGCAGTTGTCCGCTTTCCTTAAAAACAATACCTCTGAAACCGTATATAACCAACTTTATTTAGAACAGTGTGCATTATACCCAGGATATGAACAACTTTTTACAGACGGGTCAAAGAAAGGAGATTCAGTTGCTGCTGCGTCTGTCTCCGAGAGACGCTTAGACCAGCCTTTGCAACAGCGTTTACCTGATTTTTGTTCTGTTTATACAGCTGAGCTCAAGGCAATTCATTTAGCTCTGAAACAAGTTTATCAATCCAAAAGAACCTCATTTTTAATCATGTCCGATTCATTGTCAGCACTTCAGGCTCTTTCCACGAGAAAGATATCACACCCTTTTCTGGCAGAGATCCATGACCTCCATACACAACTTGTTTCTGAGGGTAAAAAGATAGTTTTTATGTGGGTCCCTGGTCACATGGGCATCCGCGGCAATATTGCAGTAGACAGAGCGGCTAAAGATGCTCTACATCTCGATTTCCCTCCAGAGATTTTCCAGTTTGTACCCTACTCTGACCTACGTTGTATGACTGGATCTTATTGTAAACGACTGTGGCAGACTGACTGGTCTAACCATGTCAACAACAAATTATTTCAAATTCTTCCCGATTTGTCCACTTCTTTGCCTAACTTTGCGTCCACTCGCAGAGAGGAAACAGTGTTGTCTCGCCTTCATATTGGGCATACTTATGTCACCCACAGTTTCCTTTTAAAAGGAGAAGAACCACCATGGTGCTTTGCATGTGATCAATCTTTTTCTGTTCGCCATTTTATGTCTGAATGTGCTGATTTGATTGAGGAAAGGGAAACATATTTTGGTTCCATACCTTTCAAAGAGATTTTTAAAGTATGTAATGGTCAACATCTGTTTCAATTTTTACATGATGTTGGTTTGTTCTATCGCATATAAATTGTATCGACATGTTTTGTTTAGTTTGGATTTTATTAGGACTGAATTTAGTGATTTGATTGAAGTAAGAGAATATATTTTTAATACATCAGTTTTAAAGAAGTCTCTTAAAGAGGTGTCATGTGAAAGTTTGTTTGTGTATTTAAGAGTAACAGGCTTGTTTTTTAAGACTTGAATCATTTTATAATATTTTAAGATAACGTCTCTCTGGTCCTGATTTGGCTCGGAAGAGTCCGCTGGACCTAAAGCAATAACCTTGTATTGTATTGTAACCCGTGTCGGGGGAGAATGGGATCCTGGAGGTTGAGGTCCCTGAGGGACTGCGGTCCCTCACACTAACACACCTCTTTGGCCCGGACTTCTCCTAGACGGGAGGCTGGCGTGGCCCGCGTCAGTCAAGCGGCTGGTCGTGTATTGCCCTAGCTCTGCTAGAAGGCTGCGGCTCATGGGTCAAACTTGAACAAAACCGTAGTGGCAGTGCGGGATTGTCTGGGTGTATATCCCCCCTGTAGCCCTGGTGCGCTCCCTTGCTGGATTTTCCGCTTGGACGCATCCCCTTGTTGGACTCCGTGGTGGGTGGGGAGCAGGGGGGATGAATTCATAAATTAATAACATGGCTTCAAACAAAAAAAAAAACGACTTCACGGTGACGACTCTGACACGGATACGGACAGTGACATGGAGACGAGACAAAAAGCTTGTGCATCGGGGGTGGAGGGGGCCTGGCCTCGTTTTTTGGTAGTAGAGGGGGCGGATCCGGCTATGCCACTAGGCAAGCTGTCTCCGTTCGCCATCCATAAGGGGTTCCAGTCCGTTTGCACAACGGGTTTCAAGGACGTTAAAAAATTGAGATCTGGGGCCTACCTGGTGGAGTGCTCAACCAAAATGGCATCGGATTGTCTGCTGAAGAGGGATTCGACTGTCTTCGTTGATAGACAAATCAAAGTTTCTGTGCATGGACGGTTGAATTCCTCCAAGGGAGTCATCCGATGTCAGGATTTGATCGACATGTCAGAATTGGAAATCCGTGGTGAGCTCTCCAGCCAGGGGGTCACAGCAGTCCAGCGGGTCTTCGTCACCAAGGGATCCCAACGTATCCCCACCAACACACTTTTTGTGACCTTCGCTATGGCCAAATTGCCGGAGTCACTCAAGGTGGGGTACCTTAGGGTGAAGGTGACGCCGTTTGTACCATCACCGTTGCGATGCTACCGTTGCCAAAGGTTTGGTCACGGTAGCAAGACCTGTAAAAGCAAGGAAATATGTCGTGATTGTGGTAAAGAGAAACACGAAAACGAATGCAAAAATCCGATTTGCTGTGTGAATTGCGCCGGGAATCATTCTTCCAGCTCCAAAGACTGTCCTCAGTGGCAGTTGGAGCTGGAAATCCAAAAGGTGCGGGCCACTGAGAGTTGCTCCTTTGGCGACGCCAGGAAAAAAGTTCTTGCAAGTAGGCCGGTGCTTAAAGAGAGGTCCTTTGCGTCTGTGGCGGGTTCCACATCTCATGTGGAACCTAGCGCACACCCGACAATGGACACTGCCATGAGTAAAATAACACAGATCTTGGAAACGTTGTGCAAACGGATGGATGCTTTAGAAAAGATGCTCGTGTTGTTTGCCCAGAAGGGGGTTTCTCCAGCCCCACCGATTCCACTGGAGAACGTGCCGACGGGCACGTCAAAAACCGTCACTCCAAGCGCGCAGACGGCCGCGCCAAAAGCCGTCACTCCTGCCACGAAGGAGGCTAGGCCTCATGCCACCGCACCAGCAACGACCGGTTTTAGCGACCGGGTAGTTGCTGGGGCGGCAAAGATGCTAGTCGCTCAGCAGAAGAGCGTCAGAGGAGGAGAGGGAAAGATTGGCAGGGGTGAAGGGGAGAGGGAAGATATAAAATCTGGTGCTGGGGAGAAGGGGAGGAAGTCCGCTGGCAGTTCGGGTTCCGGGGCTTTGGCCAAAAATCAAAGGCCCGGACCCCTTTCTTCCAAGCCCCATCAGCCTCTCGAAACGGAGAACCGTTTCGGGGGGTTGATGGAACATGAAGAGATGGACGAGGGTCCAAAAGATAAAGAGACGTAATTGTGCTCTCGGAGATGAAAATTTTAGCATTCTTTTACTTAATTTTTATGTCCATTTTACAATGGAACATCCGAGGGATAAGGGCAAATTATGAGGAGCTATGCTGTCTGCTGACAGAGCATCGACCTGAAGTATTGGCCCTTCAGGAAACTCTCCTGTCAGAAAAACATCCTATAGATATTACTGGTTATTCCTCTCTAGATTGTTTATCTTCTAGAGGCGTTTCACTCTTTATCCATAGAAATGTCCCATTTAATCCAATTTTACTTAATACAAGTTTACCAGCAGTTGCAGCTAGAGTATCTCTTTTTAAATCCCTCACAGTTTGTTCTCTATATTTGACACCATCAATAAATGTAACTAAAAGTGAACTTGAGAATTTGGTCCAACAGTTACCTACCCCTTTTTTGTTGTTGGGAGATTTTAATGGACGCTCTCCCCTGTGGGGTAGTGATCGTACCGATTCTCAGGGTAAAATAATTGAAGACATTTTAGACTCGTTAAACCTAGTGACTTTGAACGAGGGTGATCCAACTTTTTCCTGTTCTAGAACTGCTTCTTTGTCCCACATTGATATATCGATCTGTGATCCCTCGTTACTTTTGGATTTTAAATGGACAGTTTTAGAAGATCTCCATGGCAGCGACCATTTCCCGGTTTTATTAAAACATGATTCAGATAACCTTGAGCAAACTCATGGCAGGTGGAAACTGAAACAAGCTAACTGGAGTCTGTTTTCTAACCTGTCTGAGGCCCAGCTACGTGCTAAGAAACAGGAATTTTCAAATGCCTTAGATCCAATACAGCTTTATACTGACATAGTTATTAACAGTGCCAAGGAGTCCATTCCGCAAACTTCGTCAAACCCTCACACACTTAAAAAACCCTGGTTTGACGATGAATGTAGAAAACTTCAGCAAGCTCGTAAAAAAGCTTTAAGAACTATGTTTTTACACCCAAGCACTGAAAATAAACAAAACCACCAACGTTTGCGAGCGCAATGCCGACAGCTCTTCAAACGAAAGAGAAAGGAATCGTGGAGAGGTTTCTGCTCCACGCTTAATTCGAAAGCGAAACTGTCGAAGGTGTGGAAAGTAGTCCGCAAACTCAAAAATAAAAGTAACAAACAGGTGAGCCCATGCCTTACTGTGCAGGGTGACATAATCGGAGATAAAAAATTAGTAGCTGATCTTTTGGCTTCTTCTTTTGCTGCAAATTCTTCCTCTGAAAATTATTCTGTCCCTTTTCAAACAGTTAAAACCCGTAAAGAAAAACAACAGTTACATTTTACCTCCGATAATTCTGAAGATTACAACATTCCGTTTTCATTAGTCGAACTTGATGATGCAATTAACAAAAGTGCAGATTCAGCAGTTGGACCGGATGATGTACATTATCAATTTCTCAGACATTTAACAAGGTACTCACGGTCTCAACTGCTGGACATCTTCAATCAGCTCTGGATCACTGGCACCTTTCCTCCCTCCTGGAGAAAGGCCATTATTGTACCCATCCCTAAACCTGGCAAAGACCATACTAACCCGACAAACTATAGACCAATAGCCTTAACGTCTTGCTTATGCAAGACACTGGAAAGAATGGTTTATTCTCGTTTACTGTGGTATCTCGAAACCAATAATATCTTATCCAACACTCAGTGTGGCTTTCGAAGTGGTTGAAGTACTGTTGACCACCTGGTGCGACTGGAAACTTTTATCCGTAAGGCGTTCGTCCAGGGTGAACATGTCGTTGCCATCATGTTTGATTTGGAAAAAGCCTATGATACCACATGGAAATATGGCATTCTTTCAGATTTACAAGAAATGGGTTTGAAGGGACATTTACCTCTGTTTATATCCAATTTTCTAACAGACAGAATTTTTCAGGTTAAGGTTGGGGGATCTTTGTCAGATACGAGAGAACAGGAGATGGGAGTGCCTCAGGGTAGCATCTTGTCTCCCTTGCTGTTTAATATTAAAATAAATAACATTGTTCGTTCCGTTAAACGGGGAATTGACAACTCTTTATTTGTCGACGATTTTGCATTGGTAGCCAAAGGTAAAACTTTGGCATCTGCAGAACGTCAGCTACAGTTATGTGTCAAGGCCGTTGAAGACTGGGTTTTACAAAATGGTTTTAAATTTTCTGAAGCAAAAACTGAATGTATTCACTTTTCCCAGCACCGGGGAATTATTCAAGACCCTACTATTCTCCTCAATAAAACTCCAATAAAGGCGGTCAAACAAGTCAAATTTTTGGGTGTTATTTTTGATCAAAAGCTATCTTTCATTCCTCATCTGAAAATTTTGAAAACTAAATGTCAACAGGCCTGCAATTTGCTCAAGGTTATCAGTGGTACAGACTGGGGTGCTGACAAGAAAACTTTATTGCTGTTATATCGTTCTTTAATTAGATCCAAGTTAGACTATGGTTGCATTGTCTATGGTTCTGCTAGAAAATCTTATCTTAAGATGCTAGATCCAGTTGCCCATCAGGCACTACGCATTGCTTTGGGTGCGTTTCGCACTTCCCCTTGTGAAAGCCTTTATGTGGAAGCTAACGAACCCCCGCTGGAGCTGAGACGTACAAAATTGTCAATGAATTACTATTTAAAATTAAAAACTGATCCTATGAACCCTGCTTATGACTGTGTTTTCAACCCAGATTTTGTTCAGAAATTTGAATCCAAACCTAACACAATCCCTCCGTTTGGCATCAGAATGCAAGTTCATCTGGAAAAAGCAGGCATTGATGTTGCTTCCATCAACGACGATGAACTTCGGACTGAAGCTCCCCCATGGAAATTATGTACCCCAAACATTAATTGGCAGTTGTCCGCTTTCCTTAAAAACAATACCTCTGAAACCGTATATAACCAACTTTATTTAGAACAGTGTGCATTATACCCAGGATATGAACAACTTTTTACAGACGGGTCAAAGAAAGGAGATTCAGTTGCTGCTGCGTCTGTCTCCGAGAGACGCTTAGACCAGCCTTTGCAACAGCGTTTACCTGATTTTTGTTCTGTTTATACAGCTGAGCTCAAGGCAATTCATTTAGCTCTGAAACAAGTTTATCAATCCAAAAGAACCTCATTTTTAATCATGTCCGATTCATTGTCAGCACTTCAGGCTCTTTCCACGAGAAAGATATCACACCCTTTTCTGGCAGAGATCCATGACCTCCATACACAACTTGTTTCTGAGGGTAAAAAGATAGTTTTTATGTGGGTCCCTGGTCACATGGGCATCCGCGGCAATATTGCAGTAGACAGAGCGGCTAAAGATGCTCTGCATCTCGATTTCCCTCCAGAGATTTTCCAGTTTGTGCCCTACTCTGACCTACGTTGTATGACTGGATCTTATTGTAAACAACGGTGGCAGACTGACTGGTCTAACCATGTCAACAACAAATTATTTCAAATTCTTCCCGATTTGTCCACTTCTTTGCCTAACTTTGCGTCCACTCGCAGAGAGGAAACAGTGTTATCTCGCCTTCATATTGGGCATACTTATGTCACCCACAGTTTCCTTTTAAAAGGAGAAGAACCACCATGGTGCTTTGCATGTGATCAATCTTTTTCTGTTCGCCATTTTATGTCTGAATGTGCTGATTTGATTGAGGAAAGGGAAACATATTTTGGTTCCATACCTTTCAAAGAGATTTTTAAAGTATGTAATGGTCAACATCTGTTTCAATTTTTACATGATGTTGGTTTGTTCTATCGCATATAAATTGTATCGACATGTTTTGTTTAGTTTGGATTTTATTAGGACTGAATTTAGTGATTTGATTGAAGAAAGAGAATATATTTTTAATACATCAGTTTTAAAGAAGTCTCTTAAAGAGGTGTCATGTGAAAGTTTGTTTGTGTATTTAAGAGTAACAGGCTTGTTTTTTAAGACTTGAATCATTTTATAATATTTTAAGATAACGTCTCTCTGGTCCTGATTTGGCTCGGAAGAGTCCGCTGGACCTAAAGCAATAACCTTGTATTGTATTGTATTGTATTCTATTTTGTTTTTGTAAACGGGGGTTCGATAAGTTGGGGTGAAGCCTCAGCCGTCCCCTGCTTGGGATGTTTTTATTGTAAAGTGACTGGCTGGTTGAGGGCATTCTGTTTTCCCATTTGGGTTGTTTCAGCAGATCTTTTATGCGGATTGGGGGTTGTCCGGTCCTGATTTGGCTCGGAAGAGTCCGCTGGACCTAAAGCAACAATTATGTAATGTAATGAGATGTAAACTGGCAAATAAACGATGGTATTTATTAAAGTTGTTTTGATTGTTTTCTTGAAAAAATATACTTAATGGTTTGGTCGCGTGTGACAGGACAAAATTATTTCAACATTTTGTACTGATAAATGCTTTATACTAAAAGTAAATTAATACTTTTTCTTTAATAGTAATATGCTTACTTGGGCTGTGTTTGGAAATTGCTTAGCTGTTATTTTCTTTAATTTATTAAAAAATTTCTTTTGTCCACTGTCACATGCGACACATGCCACCTTCACCCCTATTACTAAGCATATAATATATATATCTCTGTAAACAGATAAGACATTTTGTTTAAAATGTTATTTTTATGAAATTTAAACTTAAGACCACACATTAACATCAAACCTACAACTCTCAGTCACTTTTCAATTTTGTGCTGCAATGTCACATTCCTAGTTTGACCTAATGAGACAGCATCATAATTATACTGAACAACAAAGACCTAAAAGTGATGGTTTGGTGGTTTGTCTTCTTTATAACACTTCTATATATATATACCTTTTCCAGCCCTCAGCAATAATGTTTGGTAAGTTCATGATTTACAGCTCTTTAGTCTTTTTCTTGCATAAAACACCTCTGATCGAACTCGGTTATACAACTGCAGAGGAGTGTACTTTCTCAAAAGAACCTCAAAATTGGTCCCAGCTCTTTTCACACAACTGACAACTTCCGATCGTTTCATGGATCCCCCATTTTTAGTCCTTTCATTGATATACTCTGCACAGCATCTTTTCAGCTTCATCGCATCGTCAGAACTGAACATGGGTTCTTTGCCAAACCTTGTGTTTGTTTGTGCTTTTGTGGTAATATGTGAAGGAGCCTCATTGTCAGAAGTAGGTGAAGCGGGTAAAGGAGCTTCATCATGAACAGGTGGGGCAGGTGAAGGAGCCACATCATGAGCAGGCAAGGCGGGTGAAGAAGGCACATCTTGAGCAGGCGAGGTGGGTGAAGGAGCTTCATCATGAGCAGACGAGGTGGGTGATGGAGCCTCATGAGCAGGTGAGGTGGGTAAAGGAGTCTCTTTGCCAGAAGTGGGAGAGGCAGGTGAAGGACCCTCGTTGTAGGAAGTGGGAGAGGTTGGTGAAGGAGTCACATCATGAGCAGGCAAGGCAGATGAAGAAGGCACATCTTGAGCAGGCGAGGTGGGTGAAGGAGCTTCATCATGAGCAGACGAGGTGGGTGATGGAGCCTCATCATGAGCAGACAAGGTGCGTGAATGAACCACATAATGAGCACGCAAGGTGGGTAAAGGATCCTCATTGTCGGAAGCAGGCGAGGCAGGTGAAAGAGCCTCATCACGAGCAGACGAGGCGGGTGAAGGAGCCACATCATGAGAAAGCGAAGGAGTCTGGTCATCAGCAGTTGAGGCGGGTGAAGGAGTCTTGTAATGAGCAGGTGAGACGAGTACAGGAGGAGCTTCTGCAAAAGCAGTTTTAAAATGTAGGTTAGTAAGCATTATTTTGTCCTTAATAAAATGAAGTAAAGTCACAAAATATATGGTGAAATAATTCTAAATACATTATGTACAGTCAGGGTGCCACAGAAATGGCCATTTGTGCTCACTCATCACCATTACTTGGGATGCCTCGAGCCGGGTGACAAACCATACTTTAATAGTGTGTGCAGTGTGTATTGTTGTTATGTGCAATAGAAACCCCTCAAAACCACCTTTTAAAATACATCAAAGTGTACTCTTTTTAGGGAGGAAATCTTTACTCAGTGTTCCCTCAAACAAAAATTTATATTAACCATCACGCACTGTGGCCAAAATTTTCATTTTTTTAAGGTAGGGGATGGGAGGGGAGGTGGTAACTATTTTGGTACAAGTTCTTACCTATTTTCTCAAGCAGTTCTATCTCCTCCCTCCTACAAACTGCTCTTGGATTGGGGGAGACACAAATGTCAATTGTTTTCGTTGCATAAACAACGCTGGCAAGTTTCAAATTGAAGACTATAGCCATGTTTCTCCTGTTTGGTCCTCCAACACAAGACGTGTTGCACATCACCTACAAACAAAAGTTCTCGTGTAAACTGCTACCCAGTTACTTCCATTAAAAAAACAACTGAAATGATTCCACAATAAATTTTAAAATACAAATTAGGAAGGATTTGATGTGACACAGGTGTGTAAACTTTTACTGGGCACAGTGATGACCGCCCATTACCTCTCTTCCAGACAGAGAAATTCAATATTGCCACCATGATTTTGGAATGCATTACTAAAATTTGATATTTTTGTTACAAATTTATTTGGCCAAAAAACAGCATCTATTAAATAATGTGGCAGTCGGGCATGTAAGATTAAACTAAATTAAAAAAAAGGCACTACTACCAAAGACCCATCAGTTCCGAAACAAACCCCCAAATTGTTCTAGACCAGAGCATCTCAAAACTACCATAAGCTCTGCCTTAGGATAAGCATATACATTATGTTCTCTTGCCAAGATAAAACATAAATTATGTTCTCTTTGTAAAACAACCAAAGTATAATATCGGTAATGAGTTGCCAAACATACTTTTTATTTGTACAAATTGTGTGATTGATCCCAAATAGCTGACATACATTCAAGCAGTTAAAACAAATTTCATAAGCTGACACATACCCAAGTGGTTTAGGGAAAAAAATCATAATCTAATAATCACCTTGTACAATATTGTATCCTGATAATGATTCCTTTAAACTGGAATGAAGACTGAATATGCCTTTGTTTTGGGAGGACCAGTATTTAATGCATCTTCATGCAAGGATTGAAGAATATGCCTTGGTGTTTTATCTCCTTCAAACTTAGCAATGCTTATGTGTTCCAAACATCTCTTTACAACCTGCCACAGTATATTACATATTAAGTAAGACCACCCACTGTGGGAACAACTGCTTAAAACCGCAGATTTTACCCATTTTCAAAATAGTTTTATTCTGCTAATATCCACATAGACCTTTACTAATTACATATTTGAATAAACGATCGTGTCTACTAACCAGTGGGTGTCATTATTGTGCGTGATTGTGCATAAAATCGTTGTTTTTGGGTCAACTGTAAGTCCCAGTAAAAACTTGATGACTGAATTATCCCCCATGTAAAGAAAGCATTATCTCCTATTTAAAATGAAATACCGCATGACCCAGATGTCTCAAAAACGCCCCGGGGCAAAGAGTGTGACCCCTGTAGTTTTTAAACTTGAGAACAATGGTACATGACGGACTCCGTGCGTTTTCATGCTGACGACATGGTAGCCAATTTGGACTCTGTTGGTTCAACGCTGAGTAAGTTACTAAACAAACATAATTTCTTGTACAGTACGAATGTTGTAGTTATTATTTCTATTCATGATTTTGTCTCGTTCATCATATTTTAAAATTAAAGTGAAAAAATTGACCACAGAATGGATTGGCCAGTGCCAACTTTCGATGCCACACTTGCGGGAAGGGGTTGTCACAGAACTGGCACTGATATTTCGATCAGCGTTTAAAAAATCTTCTTAAAGTCTATTACTTAATTTAATACTTTTTATTTTTATAGCAATCAGAATGTCCGCTTAATATTTTATTTTATTTTTTTTCAACAAATAAAGAATGATAGCTCTGGCCCACTGAACTAAATTAGATCAGTGCTCTGGCCACGTTGAATTTTATTTTTGTGTTGATACAGGTTTTATGTAGCGTTTTTCATAACAAGCAAATGCATTTGTCTTTATAAGCAGCTTATTTATCACTCCTTCTTATAATATAATTATATATATTTCTGGTAATCCGTTTTGCAGACGACATTGATGGATTGGCTGGGGAGGAAAAAGAAATTGAACAGCTAGTATAGAGGCTAGACACTACCTCCAGAGCCTTTGGAATGGAAATAAGTGCAGAGAAGACCAAAATGATTATCAACAACCCCAAGGGCATCAACACGGACATCAAAATCCAAAGCCAATTCCTGGACACAGTGCATAGCTTCAAATATTTAGGAGCCATTGTATCAGACAATGGATCCCGTGAGGCGTCCTCTCCAGGATCACACAAACAATTGCTGCCCTGACAAGATTGAAGCCCATTTGGAAGGACAGGACCATCCGTCTACACTCCAGGGTAAGGCTGCTGCTCTCCCTTGTCATTTTGATCTTCCTTTACGCTTGTGAAACATGGACCCTCACAGCAGACCTATACTGAAGAATTCAAAGCATGCAGATAAGGTGCTACAGAAGACTTCTGGACATTTCCTATACCCAAGACATCACCAAAGACGAAGTCCGACAGACCATCACACAAGCCATTGGGCAACATGATGACATGCTCATAGTCATGAAGAAAAGGAAACTCCGATGGTATGGTCACATCACCAGAGCATCAGGCCTTGGAAAGACCATCCTGCAAGGCATGGTGTAATGAGGCAGAAGAAGGATACAGAAAAAGAGGTAGGAGGACAACATTCGAGAATGGACTGCCTTGACCATGTGCGAAGCCATGAGGGTTGCTGAGGACAGAGAAAGAAGAGCTACGCTGGTTAAACAATCATCTGTGGTGCCCCAACGACTTCCAAGTTACGGGATTGGATAGGACAGAATAGGTAATCATGAATACCAGAGATTACATCAACTGATTTATAAGTTAAATACTCATTTCCCCAGCTTATTAAAAAATGTAGGCCTACTCCGTACAATGTAAATGCTTAGTAACTTAGTACCTAGTTCAGTAGCTGCAAATTTATTTTTTCCAGAGGATGCAGAATATGACCTTCTAAAACAAACATCACACCATTCCTAAAGAAAAACAATGAGCTTGATAGGTTGGATGAATATTCTAAACATCATTCAGTGATGGAAGCGTTTCTTCTTAAATATGTTTCTGCCGTTCTGGTGAGGACAAGAAATGTGTGCCAAAACTGGATACCATATCAGCTGGGCTACTGGCTGAACTGAAAACCTTCAGAATAAAAAGCCTTTTCAGTAATTTGTGTAATGGCTTAGGTCTCTGTGTTCGCTGTTTGACAATGTTACCACTGTGCAGCTGAATCGGTCTGTTAAAAGCTCTGTGACCAGAAATATACACACGCAACAAGGCCTTCGAAAATGAAAAAGATTCTGATGGACCGGAGCAAGCAAATACACCTATTTTGATGTTATTTTACTCTGTAGAGTATGTTGCAGAGAAATATTCTTCATAAAATAAATTTCGGTAGAAATAAATGTTTTAATGTTTTGCCACAATATCCGTGAGACAAATTTTACAAGTACCATACCTCTGTTTATGACTTTTGATTGACTTGTAAAAACTTGAGGGTAAAGCCAGTACTATAGAGTGTATCTACCAAATTTCAGGCTTCTAGCATGAATACTTAAGGTTTTATGTGGCTTCAAAATTGGCAGGTTGTGCAATTTGCGTTTTTCACTTTTTGCGTTGATTTCTTGGACTTTTGAGGGGCTGTATCTCCTAAATTATTAGTCAAACAGTCTGTATTTTTTCCATTCTTTTATATATCACAATTACTTTCCATACAAATTTCATTTTATTAGCTTTTTTTTTCTTAGTCTCTCTCTCTCTCTCTCTCTCTCTCTCTCTCTCTCTCTCTCTCTCTCTCTCTCTATATATATATATATATACTTAGCATGTTGACAAAAGGTGGCACAAACACAACAATCATGATCTACAGAAGCATCTCTTGGCAGAACAGAACACACTCGTGACACTGCATTGCAAAAATAATAAAGGTAAAAAATAAAATATAAACCACCAAAATAAAAGAAATAAAAAGTGCTAGACTGTTTTTCTTCTGAATAATCTTAAACCAAACATCAATAAAATCATCTTCCTTACCTCAGTATCTTGCTCAGTATGTGTAAACTTGATATGTGCTTCAATAAATGTTTTCCCAATATGTGATATGTCAAACTGGACTGGAAACACAGCTTCCCTGATGGCACAAAATTTCCGAAGACAGGAAGAATACTGAAACATAACAAAACATCTTTTCTTTTGTGCATTGTATTCTATAGAACTACATAAGCACATACTTGTGTACGCGTTGTCTAAGGCGGGAGGGATCTGTGGATACTCAGGTCATGCCCCATAAAATCTGCCAATATATCCATCTCATTCTCCTTCAAGTTTACAACTTGCGCCAATGTGGCAATTTGTTTACGAAGTTTGGTTGTCCGCAGCCACTCAGGATGCTTTGCACCACATTCCTCTGCCTCCTGTTGCAAACAGTCTGATCCTCGCAAATGGCCAACTCCTGAGTGCACACGTGGAAAGAGATAAGGGTTTTCATCAGACACGCCAACTTTTGTTCTTGTGGAACACAACAGATCAATTGAAGTTTTCATTACTTTTGTCAGCAGGACTGGAACAGTTCTGTTTTTCTTTCCCACGATCTCTATCCTGGATAGAGATTTGCAGAGCTGTTGTTCCAGTGGTGAAAATGAGCTCTTCACTAAACCTTCTTCATGAGAAGCCATCATGTTCTGGAAGTCAGTCAGCTTCATTTTTGATACTTCTCCTTGTCTGCGACGGTTAAACAATATCACCTGGGATAAAGTTACTGCTGACAAAGTTGACCATGCTTCAATCACTTCATGAGTGACATGGGGATTTGAGCTGACGACTTCAGTGCACCTTGCGGCCTTCTGCTGCAGACTGTTTGAAAGCATTACAACATCTTCTGCCAAAGGCAAAAGATATGCAGTGTTTCTCTTCTTCTCATGTATGCTTCTATGAGCATGATGAGACACGCGGTTGGTCCACCTCATTTCCAGAAGTTCAATGAACTGTGCTGTACTTTTCTCAAGCTCAGGGTTGGATTGCTCAATATCCGAACCTTTCAACAAAACGGCACATTTCTTCAGTCCATGTCCCAGTTTCAAAGCCAGTGAAGCATTTGTGTACATATGAGTTGCAGGAACAAATCCACACAGGTTTTGTGTAGCAGACAACAAAGCTGGCAAATTATCTGCAGTGAGAAAGTCTTTCAAATAACAATCAGAACGACGGCTCATCTTTCGAACTTCCATGAGAAGTCTTGCAATTTCTCTACCTTTCGCTCGAATGTAATTGTGTTTGTCCTTGCCATGACCATTCTTCACAAACTCACTTTCCATCAATTCCACTGTTTTGCTATGAAAGAAACTTTGTCATGTCGCATGGACATCCAAAAACTCCGAAAACTCTTCTTTATCCTGGACATTACATGGGAGCAAAAGACGTCCTTTGCGTAGTTTAGAGGTGCCTTTCTTGGGTGTTTCAGAAAAAAGACACCGATGTTTATACAACAGGCTTCCTTTGTAATACCCATAACAGTGAGGGCAGGGCACGAACTCACTGTGGTGCACAGGGCCTGAAGGGCAGTGACAAACAATTAATGTGCCAAATCCTTCTTTTAGTACTTTCAAATTGTGTTGGTGATTACCAAGATTCCTCATCCTGGCAAGCATTTTTTTCCTCATGTTTTTCTGTATCTGTATCTGTATCTGTATCTGTATCTGTATCTGTAGTGTTACGCTGCTACACATCCAGGTGACTGGCATAAATTGCAGCGGGTTGGGGGTTGCGCAGCGGCTCACTGGTGGAGGCTGGCCGCTAGTCTACTTTTAAAAGTTTCTGTGGATGTGGCGTACACTATGCTATCATCTAGAATGTTCCAGTCACTCACTGTACGCACAAAGAATGAGTTTTTGAGTTGGTCTGAGGAGCAGTGAGGTACAACATATGGCCTTGAGTTGTTCCTGGCATAAGTGTTTACTATGTTGGTGGTGGTGAAGTTACTGCTTTGCACTGGTTTGATGCGTCGTCCTGGTCGTTGTTGGGTGAGAAACTGATGGGGAGGCAGTGCCGGCACCAGCCCCTCAACCACCCTATAAAACAGTCCGAGTCGTAGTTGGAGACGGCGGCTTTGGAGAGGTTGGAGGCCCGTCCGCTCCAGGAGTCCAGCAACGCTGCCCGGGGCATTGGACCTGAAGTCGCCAGTGATGAAGCGTGCTGCTATGCGCTGGATCTTCTCCATGCTGTCGATGTCTTTCTTCAGGTACGGGTCCCAGACAACGGCACCATACTCCAGGAGGGGGCGGACCAGGGAGATGTAGGCTTGGTTCTTGCAGTTGGTGGGGCAGCGCCGGAGGTTCCTCCTTAAGAAGCCTAAGGTGGAGTTGGCTTTCTTGGTAATAGAGGAAATGTGGGGCCCCCACTTCAGGTCGTTAGAGATTATAATTCCTAGGTAAGGATTTTGTTGGACTTGGTTTAGGATTACATTATTTAGTTGGTAGAAGAAGTTAGTTTTGAGGTTGATGCTAAGGATGTAACACTTAGTAGCGTTGAAGCGCATGCCCCAGTCGTCCGCCCATGCCTCTAACTGCTGCAGGTCTTGTTGTAGGCATTGATGATCCTTGAAGGACTTGATCTCTCTATACAGCAGGCAATCATCGGCAAATAGGCGAACCTGGGACTTGACGCGGGATGGGAGATCATTTATGTGGCATAGGAAAAGGAGGGGGCCGAGTACGGTGCCTTGGGGGACACCAGAGTCCACTGAGGTAGTCTCGGAGGAGGTTCCTTCGAGCACCACTCTCATGGACCTCTGGGTCAGGAAGGAGGTGAGCCAGGAGTGAAGGGGGCCGGTTATACCATAGTGGGCAAGTTTGTGGAGGAGGCGGTCATGGGGGACGGTGTCAAACGCCTTAGAGAAGTCTAAAATTGCAACGTCGACTTGTTGTTTTTTGTCAAGTGATTTGAGGAAATCATGGGTGGTTGTCAGGAGTTGGGTTTCGCAGGAAAAGCCTGAACGAAAGCCGTGGTTAAGGTTGGTAAGGATGTGGTTTGATTCCAGGTGTGACAAGATGTGGCGGCAGATAATGTGTTCTAAGAGTTTGCAAGGGACAGAGGTCAGGGATATTGGTCTGTAGTTCTCAGGGAGGTGTCGATCCCCTTTCTTAAAGACACAGGAAATGTTTGCTTCCAGCCAGTCAGCAGGGAGAGTGCAGGAGTCAAGAGATTTCTGGTAGATAACTTGTAGTGCAGGGGCCAGTTGTTCGGCGCAGGTTTTTAGAACTATGTTCGGGATGTTGTCAGGCCCAGGTGCTTTAGCGGGATTAAGTTCTTGTAGAAGTTTTAAAACTCCAGCTGTGGTGACGGTTATCTGGTTGATAGGTGGAGTGGACGGGGTGCCCATAGTTGGTAATGCTGTGGTGATGGTTTTAGTAAAGGCTGATTTGAATTGGTCAAGGAGGAGCTTGGCTTTACTTGGGCTATCTGTGATAAGTTTCCCTTTGGTTTTCAGGGGGGATACCCCAGTGTTGTCCTGTTTACGGGACTTGATGTAGCTCCAAAAGGGCTTAGTATTGTTGTTCTTAATGCCTGCCTGGATTTTACCGTTAATGAAGTTCCATTCTGCGCGTCTCAGGGCTCGCTTGCAGGTCTTTTGGAAGTTGCGGTATGCCGTCCAGTCTTTTTTCTGTTTAGCTTGGCGGAGGAGGCGATTTTTGCGGCGGAGCATTCTTTTTAGTGGTGCATTTATCCAGGGCAGAGAGGAGCATTGCATTGCAAGTATTCATGGACATTGTCTTCATCAAAATGCTTGGCTTCGAGGTGTCTTGGAAGTTTCTTGTGCGGCTTTGAACAAAACATGCACATCCAAAAATTTTGATTGACTAGAAATCAATACGTGAACTGTGTGTGAATCGCTCTGTGGCTTTGTGGAATCTGAAGCTGTTGCACTGTTGAGAGCTGCCAAACTTGCACTGACAGAAGCAGCAGATATGTTGCAACCAGAAGATGATGATGCATCAGGAGCAATGACAACAGGGTTCCTAAAATGGTGCAGGATGGGAAACACCCCCGAATCTGATCCATTCATGTATTGACCTGTTTGTGGCAGAACAGACAGTTCACTGTCAATGTCACTGTCAAGGTCACTAGCGTCAGGTATGTAATCTGGATCATTGGAAGTTTGATCCACGTCTTGCTCACTATCTGTTTCACTGACACACTGTACACTGTAAAAATCAAATACAGCCAAGTGCTTACTGGGCAGTTCACTGTCACTCTCACTAGTGTCAGGTATGATGTCTGGATGAGGTAGGATGTTTGAATCAGGTAGGATGTCTGAATCAGGTATGTCTGGATCACGGGAACTGTTTTCACTCCTTGAAACAAGCTCTTTTCCAGCACGACCCTTTGCCTTTATAATCCCCCTGAAACAATGCAGACACAGGTGGGTGTGAGAATATATATCATCTATAAACATATTACAGCTATGTATCAATAGCATGAATTCTGAAACATCAACACTCAACACTTGCTGCGTCCAACACTTCAGTTTCATGTGCACTGGTCAGTTAGCCATAAACTGTTACTCATCCATTTGACGTAAACAAATCAATCTCCAATCTGCAAGCTAAGACTTCACAGTCACTGTGTCAGTTTGATCTAAGATGTTGGCATTTCTGATAATGGCTGCTTTGATGAATTATTAGTTCGTTAGTTAGTTAGTCATTGCTTATAGGGTCCAGCGGACTGCGAAGAGCCGAATCAGGACCACAGCCCCCCATCCATATAAAAGATCTGCAGAAACAACCTCAACGGTAATACTGAAGGCATTCTACCAGCCGGCCACTTTACAATAATGGTTTCCCATATTTCTCATATATCAAATTATATACATAGGGGGAACAACTTGTACTTTTTACAAGAGACAGAGAGAATGACAAAGGATAACATCATGCCAGTTATAATATAAGGGTCCAGCGGACTGCAAAGAGCCAAATCAGGACGTCGACTTGACCCCCCACCCCCCCCACCCCACCCCCCCACCCCCATCCATATGAAAAAGATCTGCAGAAACAACTCTAACAGTAACACTGAAGACTGAAGGCACTCCACCAGCCGGTCACTTTACAATAAAGGTTTCCCACGCAGGGGACGCTGAGGCTATACTCTAATTTAACATACCACCGGTTACAAAAAACAAAATAGAATATAAACATCTATACAAAATATTAACAAAACACTTACACACTGTGAAAATCAGATACAGCCAATTGCCCAATGGACTGTTCACTGTCACTCTCACTAGTGTCAGGTATGATGTCTGGATCAGGTAGAATGTCTGCATCAGGTATGTCTGGATCACGGGAACTGTTTTTACTCCTTAAAACAAGCTCTCTTCCAGTACGACCCTTTGCTTTTATAATCCCCCTGAAACAATGCAGACACAGGTGGGTGTGAGAATATATATCATCTAAAAACATATTAAAGCTATGTATCAATAGCATGGCTTCTGAAACATCAACACTTAACACTTGTTGCGTCCAACACTTCAAGTTTCATGTGCACTGGTCAGTTACTCATCCATTTGACGTAAACAAATCAATCTCCAATCTGCAAGCTAAGATTTCACAGTCACTGTGTCAGTTTGATCTAAGATGTTGGCATTTCTGATAATGGCTGCTTATCATATAAAATATCAAATTATATATACATACATAGGGGGAAGAACTTGTACTTTTTACAAGAGACAGAGAGAATGACAAAGGATAAGGAATCTTTCTGTTCAAAGAGGTCACTGCTGTTGGGTTTTAGACCACAACTTTGCATGTGAGGGTCATTCATTTCTGAGCTTACAACACGTTTTAGAGTCATGCTCTGGTTGGATTCCTCAAGACGGTCTGTGGTGACCTGAAGTTCCTTGCATGCTACTTCCTGCTTCAGTTTAAGCTCATCACGTTCTGTGGTTATGGTCTGCAACTCTTCTTCAAGCTTAGCAGTGCGCGCCTTGAACTTCTCAAGGTAGTCTTCAACCACTTGTTGACATTGCTCAGAGTCATCTGTGGTTATGGTCTCCAACTCTTCTACAAGCTTAGCAAAAGACAGAACAGTAAGGGTACAAACTATTTACAACTATGTACACAAATACTATTTACAACTATGTACACAAATGACAGAAAAGACAGAAATAGAATAGCAAAAAAACTATTCACAGCTATTTATATGCCCGGTTAGGCCCAAGAGGAAAAACAGTATAAATATGTACGGCCGTGTATACACTTACGGATCAGACAGAGACAAAAGAGGAGAGAATGGCAGCGGGATATAAATCAGTCTGAATAATGCAGTTTGAAGAGGTGGGTTTTGAGGGCCTTTTTGAATGCTTGTGTTGATTGTATGTTGCGGATATGGGAGGGAAGGAAATTCCACTGCTTAGATGCGGAGTAGGCGAATGCACGTTGGCCGTATGTCTTAGTGCGGGTGACGGGAACCTTGAGTGTGCGAGTTTCAGCAGAAGATCTTAAAGTGCGTGAAGGGGAGTAGACAGACAGCAGGTCAGCAAGGTAGGAGGGACAAGAATCAGTGATGAAGTTGTGACAGGAACCACATGCTCGGGACCAAGGAAAGCCACACTGTATTCGTGGATATCGGCTGTGGCCAACAGCCTGGAGAGGATTGGGCCCTGCCAGGTCTTTCTTGCCCAAGACACACTGCATGATGAATAAAACCATTTACTCCATAATGTAAGCTCGACTTATGATCACAAAACACAAATATCGTCATCATCATCATCACCATCAACTGCATAATTGTCCTTAATATTATAAAGGAATAATCGTGCATAAAATAAAAAATGGTAAGCAATGAATGGTGTTAGAAAGGGAAGTGGCAATTTCTTAGTATGAAAAGGAGAAGCGAAAATTGCTGTTAACTTTTAGACTTGCGGTAAAGCGCGGTTCGTCACGGCTCATGAAGCGCGGTAAAGCGCGCCTAGTTACCCTCTACTTTTAGCACCTCTCTCCCGCTTTACGGAAACCAGTTCCATTCGCGCATGCGCAATAGCTGTGCTCATGGTGTTGACATCTACTTCATGGTGTTGACATCTACTTCACCAGCTCCCAAAATGAACAGTGGTGCAAATTTTCCTCCAATTGTGACCTGAAATAGTTCTGCCACCTCCGGGTCTTGCAGTTTGTCCAGGTCGAACTTCAGTCTTGTGCACTTTGCTATATTTACTCTCTTCAAGTGGAGCCGGATAGACATCATCAAGAGATCGTGGTCAATTCCGATGTCTGCTCCTGAAAAAGTGCGTGTCCTGCCAATGTTGATGCTTGATCTGAAGCGTTTCTTGACCATGATGTAGTCGATCTGGTTGCGATGCTCCCCGCCGGGACTGTGCCATGTCCATCGTCTGGTGTTTTTGTGGAGACCAAGCGTGTTTGCCAGTATCACATTGTTGTATCTGGCAAACTCCAACAGTCTCAGACCCCTGTCATTTGTCTCGTTGCAGCCCCCACGGGCTCGGCTCCGCGCGCCGGGGGTGGACCCCATGCCTTTCTCTGGCTGGGTGACCAAGTTGCCTACCCCTTTTTCTTCTCTTTTGTCTTGTTTCTGTCTTATTGGTCCTTTCACCTATATTCTCTTCACCCTTAAATTCTCCCAGTATACTATGCAGTTTTGACTTCCTTTCCTCTGCCTTACCGGACTTTCCCTGTCTTCTTTTTCCCCATCATTCCTTCTTTTTCTACCCTTCCTTTTCTCTGTGGCCTTCTCTTGGCCCCCTGCGTTTGCCGTGCAGGGCAACCCGTGTCGGGGGAGAATGGGATCCTGGAGGTTGAGGTCCCTGAGGGACTGCGGTCCCTCACACTAACACACCTCTTTGGCCCGGACTTCTCCTAGACGGGAGGCTGGCGTGGCCCGCGTCAGTCAAGCGGCTGGTCGTGTATTGCCCTAGCTCTGCTAGAAGGCTGCGGCTCATGGGTCAAACTTGAACAAAACCGTAGTGGCAGTGCGGGATTGTCTGGGTGTATATCCCCCCTGTAGCCCTGGTGCGCTCCCTTGCTGGATTTTCCGCTTGGACGCATCCCCTTGTTGGACTCCGTGGTGGGTGGGGAGCAGGGGGGATGAATTCATAAATTAATAACATGGCTTCCACAAATAAACGACGACTGCGTGATGACGGACCGGACTCGGACACGGACAGTGACATGGACACGAGACAGAAAGCTTGTGCATCGGGGGTAGAAGGGGCCTGGCCTCGTTTTTTGGTTGTAGAGGGGGCGGATCCGGCTATGCCACTAGGCAAGCTGTCTCCGTTCGCAATACAGAAGGGTTTTCAATCCGTTTGCACAATCGGGTTCAAAGATGTGAAAAAACTGAGATCTGGGGCCTACCTGGTGGAGTGCTCAACCAAAAGGGCATCGGATAGTCTTCTAAAGAGGGATTCGACTGTCTTCGTTGATAGACAAATCAAAGTTTCTGTGCATGGACGGTTGAATTCCTCCAAGGGAGTCATCCGATGTCAGGATTTGATCGACATGTCAGAATTGGAAATCCGTGGTGAGCTCTCCAGCCAGGGGGTCACAGCAGTCCAGCGGGTCTTCGTCACCAAGGGATCCCAACGTATCCCCACCAACACACTTTTTGTGACCTTCGCTATGGCCAAATTGCCGGAGTCACTCAAGGTGGGGTACCTTAGGGTGAAGGTGACGCCGTTTGTACCATCACCGTTGCGATGCTACCGGTGCCAAAGATTTGGTCACGGTAGCAAGAACTGTAAAAGCAAGGAAATATGTCGTGATTGTGGTAAAGAGAAACACGAAAACGAATGCAAAAATCCGATTTGCTGTGTGAATTGCGCCGGGAATCATTCGTCCAGCTCCAAAGACTGCCCTCAGTGGCAGTTGGAGCTGGAAATCCAAAAGGTGCGGGCCACTGAGAGTTGCTCCTTTGGCGACGCAAGGAAAAAAGTTCTTGCAAGTAGGCCGGTGCTTAAAGAGAGGTCCTTTGCGGCTGTGGCGGGTTCCACATCTCATGTGGAACCTAGCGCACACCCGACAATGGACACTGCCGTGAGTAAAATAACACAGATTTTGGAAACGTTGTGCAAACGGATGGATACTCTCGAAAAGATGCTTGCTTTGTTTGCCCAGAAGGGGGTTTCTCCAGCCCCACCGAATCCACTGGAGAACGTGACGACGGGCACGTCAAAAACCGTCACTCCAAGCGCGCAGACGGCCGCGCCAAAAGCCGTCACTCCTGCCACGAAGGAGGCTAGGCCTCATGCCACCGCACCAGCAACGACCGGTTTTAGCGACCGGGTAGTTGCTGGGGCGACTAAAATCCTAGTTACCCAGCAGAAGAGCGTCAGAGGAGGAGAGGGAAAGATTGGCAGGGGTGAAGGGGAGAGGGAAGATATAAAATCTGGTGCTGGGGAGAGGGGGAGGAAGTCCGCTGGCAGCTCGGGTTCCGGGTCTTTGACAAAGAATCAAAGGCCCGGACCCCTTTCTTCCAAGCCCCAGCAGCCTCTCGAAACGGAGAACCGTTTCGGGGGGTTGATGGAACATGAAGAGATGGACGAGGGTCCAAAAGATACTGAGACATAATTGTGCTCTCGGAGATGAAACTTTTAGCATTCTTTTACTTAATTTTTATGTCCATTTTACAATGGAACATCCGAGGGATAAGGGCAAATTATGAGGAGCTATGCTGTCTGCTGACAGAGCATCGACCTGAAGTATTGGCCCTTCAGGAAACTCTCCTGTCAGAAAAACATCCTATAGATATTACTGGTTATTCCTCTCTAGATTGTTTATCTTCTAGAGGCGTTTCACTCTTTATCCATAGAAATGTCCCATTTAATCCAATTTTACTTAATACAAGTTTACCAGCAGTTGCAGCTAGAGTATCTCTTTTTAAATCCCTCACAGTTTGTTCTCTATATTTGACACCATCAATAAATGTAACTAAAAGTGAACTTGAGAATTTGGTCCAACAGTTACCTCCCCCTTTTTTGTTGTTGGGAGATTTTAATGGACGCTCTCCCCTGTGGGGTAGTGATCGTACCGATTCTCAGGGTAAAATAATTGAAGATATTTTAGACTCGTTAAACCTAGTAACTTTGAACGAGGGTGCTCCAACTTTTTCCTGTTCTAGAACTGCTTCTTTGTCCCACATTGATATATCAATCTGTGATCCCTCGTTACTTTTGGATTTTAAATGGACAGTTTTAGAAGATCTCCATGGCAGCGACCATTTCCCGGTTTTATTAAAACATGATTCAGATAACCTTGAGCAAACTCATGGCAGGTGGAAACTGAAACAAGCTAACTGGAGTCTGTTTTCTAACCTGTCTGAGGCCCAGCTACGTGCTAAGAAACAGGAATTTTCAAATGCCTTAGATCCAATACAGCTTTATACTGACATAGTTATTAACAGTGCCAAGGAGTCCATTCCGCAAACTTCGTCAAACCCTCACACACTTAAAAAACCCTGGTTTGACGATGAATGTAGAAAACTTCAGCAAGCTCGTAAAAAAGCTTTAAGAACTATGTTTTTACACCCAAGCACTGAAAATAAACAAAACCACCAACGTTTGCGAGCGCAATGCCGACAGCTCTTCAAACGAAAGAGAAAGGAATCGTGGAGAGGTTTCTGCTCCACGCTTAATTCAAAAGCGAAACTGTCGAAGGTGTGGAAAGTAGTCCGCAAACTCAAAAATAGAAGTAACAAACAGGTGAGCCCATGCCTTACTGTGCAGGGTGAAGTAATCGGAGATAAAAAATTAGTAGCTGATCTTTTGGCTTCTTCTTTTGCTGCGAATTCTTCCTCTGAAAATTATTCTGTCCCTTTTCAAACAGTTAAAACCCGTAAAGAAAAACAACAGTTAAATTTTACCTCCGATAATTATGAAGATTACAACATTCCGTTTTCATTAGTCGAGCTTGACGATGCAATTAACAAAAGTGCAGATTCAGCAGTTGGACCGGATGATGTACATTATCAATTTCTCAGACATTTAACGAGATACTCACGGTCTCAACTGCTGGACATCTTCAATCAGCTCTGGATCACTGGCACCTTTCCTCCCTCCTGGAGAAAGGCCATTATTGTTCCCATCCCTAAACCTGGCAAAGACCATACTAACCCGACAAACTATAGACCAATAGCCTTAACGTCTTGCTTATGCAAGACACTGGAAAGAATGGTTTATTCTCGTTTACTGTGGTATCTCGAAACCAATAATATCTTATCCAACACTCAGTGTGGCTTTCGAAGTGGTCGAAGTACTGTTGACCATCTGGTGCGACTGGAAACTTTTATCCGTAACGCGTTCGTCCAGGGTGAACATGTCGTTGCCATCATGTTTGATTTGGAAAAAGCTTATGATACCACATGGAAATATGGCATTCTTTCAGATTTACAAGAAATGGGTTTGAAGGGACATTTACCTCTGTTTATATCCAATTTTCTAACAGACAGAATTTTTCAGGTTAAGGTTGGGGGATCCTTGTCAGATATGAGAGAACAGGAGATGGGAGTGCCTCAGGGTAGCATCTTGTCTCCCTTGCTGTTTAATATTAAAATAAATAACATTGTTCGTTCCGTTAAACGGGGAATTGACAATTCTTTATTTGTCGACGATTTTGCATTGGTAGCCAAAGGTAAAACTTTGGCATCTGCAGAACGTCAGCTACAGTTATGTGTCAAGGCCGTTGAAGACTGGGTTTTACAAAATGGTTTTAAATTTTCTGAAGCAAAAACTGAATGTATTCACTTTTCCCAGCACCGGGGAATTATTCAAGACCCTACTATCCTCCTCAATAAAACTCCAATAAAGGCGGTCAAACAAGTCAAATTTTTGGGTGTTATTTTTGATCAAAAGCTATCTTTCATTCCTCATCTGAAAATTTTGAAAACTAAATGTCAACAGGCCTGCAATTTGCTCAAGGTTATCAGTGGTACAGACTGGGGTGCTGACAAGAAAACTTTATTGCTGTTATATCGTTCTTTAATTAGATCCAAGTTAGACTATGGTTGCATTGTCTATGGTTCTGCTAGAAAATCTTATCTTAAGATGCTAGATCCAGTTGCCCATCAGGCACTACGCATTGCTTTGGGTGCGTTTCGCACTTCCCCTTGTGAAAGCCTTTACGTGGAAGCTAACGAACCTCCGCTGGAGCTGAGACGTACAAAATTGTCAATGAATTACTATTTAAAATTAAAAACTGATCCTATGAACCCTGCTTATGACTGTGTTTTCAACCCAGATTTTGTTCAGAAATTTGAATCCAAACCTAACACAATCCCTCCGTTTGGCATCAGAATGCAAGTTCATCTGGAAAAAGCAGGCATTGATGTTGCTTCCATCAACGACGATGAACTTCGGACTGAAGCTCCCCCATGGAAATTATGTACCCCAAACATTAATTGGCAGTTGTCCGCTTTCCTTAAAAACAATACCTCTGGAACCATATATAACCAACTTTATTTAGAACAGTGTGCATTATACCCCGGATATGAACAACTTTTTACAGACGGGTCAAAGAAAGGAGATTCAGTTGCTGCTGCGTCTGTCTCCGAGAGACGCTTAGACCAGCCTTTGCAACAGCGTTTACCTGATTTTTGTTCTGTTTATACAGCTGAGCTCAAGGCAATTCATTTAGCTCTGAAACAAGTTTATCAATCCAAAAGAACCTCATTTTTAATCATGTCCGATTCATTGTCAGCACTTCAGGCTCTTTCCACGAGAAAGATATCACACCCTTTTCTGGCAGAGATCCATGACCTCCATACACAACTTGTTTCTGAGGGTAAAAAGATAGTTTTTATGTGGGTCCCTGGTCACATGGGCATCCGCGGTAATATTGCAGTAGACAGAGCGGCTAAAGATGCTCTACATCTCGATTTCCCTCCAGAGATTTTCCAGTTTGTGCCCTACTCTGACCTACGTTGTATGACTGGATCTTATTGTAAACGACTGTGGCAGACTGACTGGTCTAACCATGTCAACAACAAATTATTTCAAATTCTTCCCGATTTGTCCACTTCTTTGCCTAACTTTGCGTCCACTCGCAGAGAGGAAACAGTGTTATCTCGCCTTCATATTGGGCATACTTATGTCACCCACAGTTTCCTTTTAAAAGGAGAAGAACCACCATGGTGCTTTGCATGTGATCAATCTTTTTCTGTTCGCCATTTTATGTCTGAATGTGCTGATTTGATTGAGGAAAGGGAAACATATTTTGGTTCCATACCTTTCAAAGAGATTTTTAAAGTATGTAATGGTCAACATCTGTTTCAATTTTTACATGATGTTGGTTTGTTCTATCGCATATAAATTGTATCGACATGTTTTGTTTAGTTTGGATTTTATTAGGACTGAATTTAGTGATCTGATTGAAGAAAGAGAATATATTTTTAATACATCAGTTTTAAAGAAGTCTCTTAAAGAGGCGTCATGTGAAAGTTTGTTTGTGTATTTAAGAGTAACAGGCTTGTTTTTTAAGACTTGAATCATTTTATAATATTTTAAGATAACGTCTCTCTGGTCCTGATTTGGCTCGGAAGAGTCCGCTGGACCTAAAGCATTAACCTTGTATTGTATTGTCTCGTTGCAGTGGGGTCCACATGTGTCTCCCCAGTTGTGGTGCGCATCTTGGCCAACCTTGGCATTCCAGTCGCCTTGCACTATGACTATGTCCTTTGTCACGGACGTCGTGGGTCGACAGTCGTGTGTTCCAAATCTCCCTAATTGTTTTAATTAAAATCATTGCCAAGCACGATATTATCGTGAGTATTTTGAATTTGCAATAGTAAATAGTAATTACTGTATAAGTAATCTCAACGATTTTATGAATACTATATTATTCCATCACTCGGCTTTTGACTGCCACTGCAGAAGGTAGCACATTTTGTTTGATAAAAACCATCTGAAGAAGTCATAAATCATAACTTTGAGCTGGTAACTCAGCTATTGCTAGCTGGAGTCTATTGCTGTTGCTGTTGCTCTGGTTGACGATGTGGTTGAAACTGTCGGCGTTGGGTCTTCCGGGTACTAAGGTACATTAATGTTTATTGTATTGATCGGAGGATATTTTTTATTACGTTAATCGTTTAGAATCGTTCGTCACGGACTCGGTTTTGCTCGGTAGTTATTATGATAGGGAATGGGTGTGACGAAACGAGTTTCGGATAGCAGGGAGAATTATACTTTTTACGAAGTTACACTTCTCCGTTATGTAGTGTACATAGAATAGCTTGACCGGTTTACTTTTTTGCGTACGAAAGGTGCAGTATCGTAAAGTCCGTGCGTAACGAAGAAGACAGGGGTAGGCTAAATACAGAACAGGGCTATGCATAATAAGGAATGTGTACACTGACGAGAGCTCGATGTTTTGCTTGTGACCGGGTGCATTTTGGTAGGGCAGAGTGGTTTGAGATGCTTTTGCGAAAAGGTCGATTCTAACCAGGCAGCAACCCTGTGACAGAGGTCATAGTAGTATAGGTTCTGTGTGGAAGGGTGTGATTATTGTTTATACAAGCCACCCAAGGTCTTACGCCCTCGTCGGGGTAAGGATGCTTAGAATTCGAAAGAGGAGGAATATTAACTGCCATTTGTGAATGAATGTAGGGTTATTTTCCTAAGGTGTGTGTAGTTCTCTATTGAACACCCACCAAGACTTAGTTTCTGTTGCAGAACTAAGGTGACCTCGTCCTCATTTATAATTGTTATTTGTGAAGTGAAATAACCAGCAATAGCCAAAGACAAAGTGACTCTCAAAAGACTAACCATTTGTATCTGTGACAGTGCTGTGTTGTGTTGTTGTGTTGGGGAGGTGTATCACAAGCCGGGGCCTATAAGGTGAGTAGACCCTGTGATCCAATTCCTTAGTGGCGCACTTCGAGACTGTGTACGCGTATGAATGGTGATGAGTGTGGGGAAGGGGATGTATTTAGGATGCATAATGATTTTTATTGATTTCATATGATTTTCTTATGATTTTCTTATTGTGTATGTGATGGAGAAATGTCGTTGCTGCTGTTGTTGTAAAAGTGGGTCAAAGGCGACGATGGGGAATGTAGAGAGGGAGAGAGAGAGAGAGGGTGGGGGTGTATGTATGGAGAGAGCGATAAAATGTATTATGCTGAAGAAAGATGAAGTGACGATTATGAAGAAAGCATGTTTACAGTATAGTACGGCAAGATAGTATGAATGGAGGGAGATAATCGTGATGTGTTATAATCGTTGGGGGTGATGGTGATGATGAAGGAGGTGGAATGAATCAGGACTGTATGATGAAGTACAATACAATACAATACAAGGTTATTGCTTTAGGTCCAGCGGACTCTTCCGAGCCAAATCAGGACCAGAGAGACGTTATCTTAAAATATTATAAAATGATTCAAGTCTTAAAAAACAAGCCTGTTACTCTTAAATACACAAACAAACTTTTACATGACACCTCTTCAAGAGACTTCTTTAAAACTGATGTATTAAAAATATATTCTCTTTCTTCAATCAAATCACTAAATTCAGTCCTAATAAAATCCAAACTAAACAAAACATGTCGATACAATTTATATGCGATAGAACAAACCAACATCATGTAAAAATTGAAACAGATGTTGACCATTACATACTTTAAAAATCTCTTTGAAAGGTATGGAACCAAAATATGTTTCCCTTTCCTCAATCAAATCAGCACATTCAGACATAAAATGGCGAACAGAAAAAGATTGATCACATGCAAAGCACCATGGTGGTTCTTCTCCTTTTAAAAGGAAACTGTGAGTGACATAAGTATGCCCAATATGAAGGCGAGATAACACTGTTTCCTCTCTGCGAGTGGACGCAAAGTTAGGCAAAGAAGTGGACAAATCGGGAAGAATTTGAAATAATTTGTTGTTGACATGGTTAGACCAGTCAGTCTGCCACAGTCGTTTACAATAAGATCCAGTCATACAACGTAGGTCAGAGTAGGGCACAAACTGGAAAATCTCTGGAGGGAAATCGAGATGCAGAGCATCTTTAGCCGCTCTGTCTACTGCAATATTGCCGCGGATGCCCATGTGACCAGGGACCCACATAAAAACTATCTTTTTACCCTCAGAAACAAGTTGTGTATGGAGGTCATGGATCTCTGCCAGAAAAGGGTGTGATATCTTTCTCGTGGAAAGAGCCTGAAGTGCTGACAATGAATCGGACATGATTAAAAATGAGGTTCTTTTGGATTGATAAACTTGTTTCAGAGCTAAATGAATTGCCTTGAGCTCAGCTGTATAAACAGAACAAAAATCAGGTAAACGCTGTTGCAAAGGCTGGTCTAAGTGTCTCTCGGAGACAGACGCAGCAGCAACTGAATCTCCTTTCTTTGACCCGTCTGTAAAAAGTTGTTCATATCCTGGGTATAATGCACACTGTTCTAAATAAAGTTGGTTATATACGGTTTCGGATGTATTGTTTTTAAGGAAAGCGGACAACTGCCAATTAATGTTTGGGGTACATAATTTCCATGGGGGAGCTTCAGTCCGAAGTTCATCGTCGTTGATGGAAGCAACATCAATGCCTGCTTTTTCCAGATGAACTTGCATTCTGATGCCAAACGGAGGGATTGTGTTAGGTTTGGATTCAAATTTCTGAACAAAATCTGGGTTGAAAACACAGTCATAAGCAGGGTTCATAGGATCAGTTTTTAATTTTAAATAGTAATTCATTGACAATTTTGTACGTCTCAGCTCCAGCGGAGGTTCGTTAGCTTCCACGTAAAGGCTTTCACAAGGGGAAGTGCGAAACGCACCCAAAGCAATGCGTAGTGCCTGATGGGCAACTGGATCTAGCATCTTAAGATAAGATTTTCTAGCAGAACCATAGACAATGCAACCATAGTCTAACTTGGATCTAATTAAAGAACGATATAACAGCAATAAAGTTTTCTTGTCAGCACCCCAGTCTGTACCACTGATAACCTTGAGCAAATTGCAGGCCTGTTGACATTTAGTTTTCAAAATTTTCAGATGAGGAATGAAAGATAGCTTTTGATCAAAAATAACACCCAAAAATTTGACTTGTTTGACCGCCTTTATTGGAGTTTTATTGAGGAGGATAGTAGGGTCTTGAATAATTCCCCGGTGCTGGGAAAAGTGAATACATTCAGTTTTTGCTTCAGAAAATTTAAAACCATTTTGTAAAACCCAGTCTTCAACGGCCTTGACACATAACTGTAGCTGACGTTCTGCAGATGCCAAAGTTTTACCTTTGGCTACCAATGCAAAATCGTCGACAAATAAAGAATTGTCAATTCCCCGTTTAACGGAACGAACAATGTTATTTATTTTAATATTAAACAGCAAGGGAGACAAGATGCTACCCTGAGGCACTCCCATCTCCTGTTCTCTCGTATCTGACAAGGATCCCCCAACCTTAACCTGAAAAATTCTGTCTGTTAGAAAATTGGATATAAACAGAGGTAAATGTCCCTTCAAACCCATTTCTTGTAAATCTGAAAGAATGCCATATTTCCATGTGGTATCATAGGCTTTTTCCAAATCAAACATGATGGCAACGACATGTTCACCCTGGACGAACGCATTACGGATAAAAGTTTCCAGTCGCACCAGGTGGTCAACAGTACTTCGACCACTTCGAAAGCCACACTGAGTGTTGGATAAAATATTATTTGTTTCTAGATACCACAGTAAACGAGAATAAACCATTCTTTCTAGCGTCTTGCATAAGCAAGACGTTAAGGCTATTGGTCGATAGTTTGTCGGGTTAGTATGGTCTTTGCCAGGTTTAGGGATGGGGACAATAATGGCCTTTCTCCAGGAGGGAGGAAAGGTGCCAGTGTTCCAGAGCTGATTGAAGATGTCCAGCAGTTGAGACCGTGAGTACCTCGTTAAATGTCTGAGAAATTGATAATGTACATCATCCGGTCCAACTGCTGAATCTGCACTTTTGTTAATTGCATCATCAAGCTCGACTAATGAAAATGGAATGTTGTAATCTTCAGAATTATCGGAGGTAAAATTTAACTGTTGTTTTTCTTTACGGGTTTTAACTGTTTGAAAAGGGACAGAATAATTTTCAGAGGAAGAATTTGCAGCAAAAGAAGAAGCCAAAAGATCAGCTACTAATTTTTTATCTCCGATTACGTCACCCTGCACAGTAAGGCATGGGCTCACCTGTTTGTTACTTCTATTTTTGAGTTTGCGGACTACTTTCCACACCTTCGACAGTTTCGCTTTCGAATTAAGCGTGGAGCAGAAACCTCTCCACGATTCCTTTCTCTTTCGTTTGAAGAGCTGTCGGCATTGCGCTCGCAAACGTTGGTGGTTTTGTTTATTTTCAGTGCTGGGGTGTAAAAACATAGTTCTTAAAGCTTTTTTACGAGCTTGCTGAAGTTTTCTACATTCATCGTCAAACCAGGGTTTTTTAAGTGTGTGAGGGTTTGACGAAGTTTGCGGAATGGACTCCTTGGCACTGTTAATAACTATGTCAGTATAAAGCTGTATTGGATCTAAGGCATTTGAAAATTCCTGTTTCTTAGCACGTAGCTGGGCCTCAGACAGGTTAGAAAACAGACTCCAGTTAGCTTGTTTCAGTTTCCACCTGCCATGAGTTTGCTCAAGGTTATCTGAATCATGTTTTAATAAAATCGGGAAATGGTCGCTGCCATGGAGATCTTCTAAAACTGTCCATTTAAAATCCAAAAGTAAGGAGGGATCACAGATCGATATATCAATGTGGGACAAAGAAGCAGTTCTAGAACAGGAAAAAGTTGGAGCACCCTCGTTCAAAGTTACTAGGTTTAACGAGTCTAAAATGTCTTCAATTATTTTACCCTGAGAATCGGTACGATCACTACCCCACAGGGGAGAGCGTCCATTAAAATCTCCCAACAACAAAAAAGGGGGAGGTAACTGTTGGACCAAATTCTCAAGTTCACTTTTAGTTACATTTATTGATGGTGTCAAATATAGAGAACAAACTGTGAGGGATTTAAAAAGAGATACTCTAGCTGCAACTGCTGGTAAACTTGTATTAAGTAAAATTGGGTTAAATGGGACATTTCTATGGATAAAGAGTGAAACGCCTCTAGAAGATAAACAATCTAGAGAGGAATAACCAGTAATATCTATAGGATGTTTTTCTGACAGGAGAGTTTCCTGAAGGGCCAATACTTCAGGTCGATGCTCTGTCAGCAGACAGCATAGCTCCTCATAATTTGCCCTTATCCCTCGGATGTTCCATTGTAAAATGGACATAAAAATTAAGTAAAAGAATGCTAAAAGTTTCATCTCCGAGAGCACAATTATGTCTCTGTATCTTTTGGACCCTCGTCCATCTCTTCATGTTCCATCAACCCCCCGAAACGGTTCTCCGTTTCGAGAGGCTGCTGGGGCTTGGAAGAAAGGGGTCCGGGCCTTTGATTCTTTGTCAAAGACCCGGAACCCGAGCTGCCAGCGGACTTCCTCCCCCTCTCCCCAGCACCAGATTTTATATCTTCCCTCTCCCCTTCACCCCTGCCAATCTTTCCCTCTCCTCCTCTGACGCTCTTCTGCTGGGTAACTAGGATTTTAGTCGCCCCAGCAACTACCCGGTCGCTAAAACCGGTCGTTGCTGGTGCGGTGGCATGAGGCCTAGCCTCCTTCGTGGCAGGAGTGACGGCTATTGGCGCGGCCGTCTGCGCGCTTGGAGTGACGGTTTTTGACGTGCCCGTCGGCACGTTCTCCAGTGGAATCGGTGGGGCTGGAGAAACCCCCTTCTGGGCAAACAAAGCAAGCATCTTTTCGAGAGTATCCATCCGTTTGCACAACGTTTCCAAAATCTGTGTTATTTTACTCATGGCAGTGTCCATTGTCGGGTGTGCGCTAGGTTCCACATGAGATGTGGAACCCGCCACAGCCGCAAAGGACCTCTCTTTAAGCACCGGCCTACTCGCAAGAACTTTTTTCCTTGCGTCGCCAAAGGAGCAACTCTCAGTGGCCCGCACCTTTTGGATTTCCAGCTCCAACTGCCACTGAGGACAGTCTTTGGAGCTGGACGAATGATTCCCGGCGCAATTCACACAGCAAATCGGATTTTTGCATTCGTTTTCGTGTTTCTCTTTACCACAATCACGACATATTTCCTTGCTTTTACAGTTCTTGCTACCGTGACCAAATCTTTGGCACCGGTAGCATCGCAACGGTGATGGTACAAACGGCGTCACCTTCACCCTAAGGTACCCCACCTTGAGTGACTCCGGCAATTTGGCCATAGCGAAGGTCACAAAAAGTGTGTTGGTGGGGATACGTTGGGATCCCTTGGTGACGAAGACCCGCTGGACTGCTGTGACCCCCTGGCTGGAGAGCTCACCACGGATTTCCAATTCTGACATGTCGATCAAATCCTGACATCGGATGACTCCCTTGGAGGAATTCAACCGTCCATGCACAGAAACTTTGATTTGTCTATCAACGAAGACAGTCGAATCCCTCTTTAGAAGACTATCCGATGCCCTTTTGGTTGAGCACTCCACCAGGTAGGCCCCAGATCTCAGTTTTTTCACATCTTTGAACCCGATTGTGCAAACGGATTGAAAACCCTTCTGTATTGCGAACGGAGACAGCTTGCCTAGTGGCATAGCCGGATCCGCCCCCTCTACAACCAAAAAACGAGGCCAGGCCCCTTCTACCCCCGATGCACAAGCTTTCTGTCTCGTGTCCATGTCACTGTCCGTATCCGAGTCCGGTCCGTCATCACGCAGTCGTCGTTTATTTGTGGAAGCCATGTTATTAATTTATGAATTCATCCCCCCTGCTCCCCACCCACCACGGAGTCCAACAAGGGGATGCGTCCAAGCGGAAAATCCAGCAAGGGAGCGCACCAGGGCTACAGGGGGGATATACACCCAGACAATCCCGCACTGCCACTACGGTTTTGTTCAAGTTTGACCCATGAGCCGCAGCCTTCTAGCAGAGCTAGGGCAATACACGACCAGCCGCTTGACTGACGCGGGCCACGCCAGCCTCCCGTCTAGGAGAAGTCCGGGCCAAAGAGGTGTGTTAGTGTGAGGGACCGCAGTCCCTCAGGGACCTCAACCTCCAGGATCCCATTCTCCCCCGACACGGGTTGCCCTGCACGGCAAACGCAGGGGGCCAAGAGAAGGCCACAGAGAAAAAGAAGGGTGGAAAAAGAAGGAATGATGGGGAAAAAGAAGACAGGGAAAGTCCGGTAAGGCAGAAGAAAGGGAGTCAAAACTGCATAGTATACTGGGAGAATTTAAGGGTGAAGAGAATATAGGTGAAAGGACCAATAAGACAGAAACAAGACAAAAGAGAAGAAAAAGGGGTAGGCAACTTGGTCACCCAGCCAGAGAGAGGCATGGGGTCCACCCCCGGCGCGCGGAGCCGAGCCCGTGGGGGCGTATGATGAAGTGTGGTTGCAATAATTATGTATATTTATATAAATGTCTGTGTTTATAGAAGATGTGAGTTATTAAGCATCAAGGTTGATCTATATTATTGAAATGTGTGCATAGCATTTTGTATTGTTATCATTGTATACATAAACAGGTCAAGATGGTGGACGGAGGACGGCGTGTTATATTATATAGTGTTTATTGTTTTGTAGGCAGACTGTTAAGACTGTGTATCTGCTTACAGGTTTGGGCTTATGCTGTTGCTTATGTTGCTGTTGACGTTTTGTTGCTGTTGTTGATGCTGATGATGCTGTTGTACCTGTTATCGCCTATGTTTACGCTGATTGATTTCTAGCCAGCCTGGGTTGTGCCGGTGCCTCTACAGCAGGGAAGTGTGGTGGTGGTCTCTGCCACTGCTACGTGTTTGCCTACGTGTCGAGGCATCACTATTTCAGGAATTTTTCACACCTAATTCACGCACACTCAGACTTGCACTGCACCACACCTAAAAACATATCTCATTTAATTAGAGAATCATCCACTTATTGTGAAAGAGACTGTTTAGCTCTCTGAGCTACTTGACAAAAACATTTGAACAGTGCTTCAGTGCTACAGCTTCACCTGGATAGTAGTTTAAGATTAAAGATTCATAACGCCATCATTTCTTATTTGAAGATTTATATTTTGAATTGATTTATTGATTGTGATTTTGTTGTACACATTTTGAAAAGAAACTGTTGCTGTTTAGTTCTGTTTGGGGTTAAATAAGGGGAGGTAATTGTTAGTTAATATTGGGAGGGGGTCTTGATAGGGGTGGAGGGTGGTTAGTTTCCCATTTGTCCTGTGCGTGTATGTTAATTGTCGAATAAAAGAGTGTGATTGTATTCTGGCATTTTGTGTTAGTTTATTTTGTTTGAGTTTATTCCTGTCACTCGCTTTATGTGCTGAAGTCACGGAACCCGCTCGGGGGCCGTGACAATGGGAACTAGTAACTTATGGAGGAATCCTGCCCATTGGTATGCTACAGGAAATGCCACGCCCGTACCCTCCGAGAATTGCCGAGATGGAGCGCCATGGACCCACGGCCATAGCCGGTGCTGGGGATGATGAAATTGGTGGTGGAGATGTTTGAGTGACTGGGAGGTGTCGTTCGTTGAGTTGACTCGGACGTTTTTAAAAGTTCTAATTTATTATCTTTCAATATTATAATTACTAGTCCCAGAAACTACTTTGATATGTTTATTTGGACCTGCCATTAGTTATTGTGGGTATGAATGTGTAGAGTGGGAGATCCTGTTGCATCTGTGTAATTGTATAAGTTAGTCGGTTAGTTAGCGTAGTTAATTTAGCGACAATAAAAAACCAATAGAATGATTTCAACTATGATTCTTTAACAATTTGATAACAGAATAAACGTGCGTGTTAAGCTAAAACCTGTGTTTACAATATTCTTTGTTACATAATCTCTTGTCTAATATTCGTTGTGTGGTTGTTGCTTATTCTATTTGCTATTTGCTTCATTGTATGTGAGTAAAAGCAGGCATAACAATATTTTATATGAACCCGAGACTTGTGTAAGTCAGTTTGTGTAACGAGCGTACAGGCAGGCAAACATATACTATCGCATACGTTACATCCTTCTTCGGCACTTGGTCAAGGACCGCCTGTAGATTTTCATAAAAATCCTCCACTTCGCTGTCGTCATAGTCTGATGTTGGGGCATAGGCCTGGATGATGGTGATATTAAAAGGGGCTGCTCTCAGACGGATGGTAATGAGTCTACTGGAGACTGGGCGGCAACCCATGACAGTGGCTAGAATGTTCTTGTGGACCAACAATCCAATGCCGTGTTCATGCCTGTCATCTCTACCGCTGAAATAGAGCTTGTGGCCTTTGTCGGTCATTGTTTCACCTAGGCCTTTCCAGCACAGTTCGCTGATACCTAGAACGTTCCATCGAACGTTCGATGCTTGTGAACAAAGCTGTATTCCTTTAAGTTTAAGTGTTCAAACAGGTTCATAATCACAAAATTTATGGAAATAATCTTTCATGATACATGATGAGGCAATTTGACATGTGGGTGGACAATCACAGAAATACGTGAAAGAAAATGTTAACCAGCCTCTTCTTTATGCTCGCCTTCCATGCAAGGTATCACCTCAGTAAGTCTGACCACCTCTTCCTGAATGCTATTAGCAGCATTACCAATGCTGATGTCTGACACAAACGGTTCTGGCACACTACGCAAGGGTGGTTGGGTTGATAGTTGCAATAATGCAATCAGACCGTATAATCCATGGGGCCAAGGTAGGGCGAATGGGCAGGACGTTCGGGTGTTGAGAGATACAGGGGCGGAGATAAAGGCAGTCGCGGGCAGGTTGGTCAAACCAGCAGATTTGACAAGCCGGACTGTGGAGATTTGCTTGGCAAATCAGTCGAACGTGGGGCTTTTACTTACAGCTTGGGTGGAGGTGGATTGTGCGCTGGTCAGGAGGAAGGTGGAGTTGGTAGTGTTTGAGGACGGGCCCGATGTTATCCTGGGTAACTGGGTTACTTTTGATAGCAGGGAGAAGAGTCCTGTTTCCTTGTTTGGGGGTGAGTGCGCGATGGCTGCTGCAGTACAGACCCGGGCGCAAGAGAAGGCAGAGAAGAAGAGGGAAGTGCCGTTAGCGGTGGTCGAACCATCCCAAGATTCTGTTAGCACACCAGAGCTTATTGCTATGCAGGATACCGACGAGACGCTCGCGAAGGCGAGAACGTTGGCAGAGAGTGGTGGGGCTATAGCGTCAGGTAGGGCGTCGGCAGAGTTCCGCAAGAAGAAGGGGGTGTTGTACAGGGTGCATACCAAGAGAGGTAGCCAGGTGACGCAATTGGTAGTCCAGAAAACGATTAAGAGGGGGGATCCTTCAGTTAGCTCATGATCCACCCATGGCTGGGCATTTGGGAGGGAAACGTACCAGGGAGCGTATCTGGGGGACATTCTACTGGCCGGGGATGTGTGCCGAGGTACGGAGGTACTGTGCAAGTTGTCCGGAATCCGAATGTCAGAAGGTAGTACCAAGGGGAAGAGTGTGAAAGGTGCCACTACAGCAACTCCCGCTGGTGGACGAACCGTTTCAGAGAGTAGCCATAGACATTGTGGGACACATTAGACCGAAGTCAGATCGGGGTAACATGTACATCTTAGTGGTAGTAGATTATGCCACACGCTACCCCGAGGCTGTACCGCTCAAGGGCATAGAGGGTGGCAGAAGCACTGTGGGAGATTTGGTCGAGGGTGGGAGTTCCTAGGGAGGTTTTGACAGATCAAGGGACGCAATTCATGTCTGAGGTCATGCGGGAGATGAACAGACTACTGTCAATCCATGGGAAAGCCACCACTCCTTATCATCCGCAGTGCAACGGACTTGTTGAGCGATTCAACGGGACGCTAGTGTCCATGCTCAAGAAGCTAGCGACGGAGCAACCTACAGCGTGGGACCGCTACATCCCAGCGCTACTGTTCGCCTATTGAGAGGGAGCACAAGAGTCCACAGGGTTCTCTCCTTCCGAGTTGTTATATGGAAAAACTGTGCTTGGGCCAATGGCAGTGCTACGAGATTTGTGGACCAAGGAGATACAAGAGGAGGAAGTGAAACTGAGTAGCCAGTACGTAGTGGATTTGCGTAATCGCATCGAAGAGACCTGCAAGTTAGCGCAAGCGAACCTGAAGTGTGCATCAGCCAAGCAGAAGCGACACTTCGACAAGAAGGCGAAACGGCATGTGTTCAATGCAGGGGAGCAAGTGTTGCTGTTGCTGCCGGAGAAGAGGAACAAGTTGCAGTTAGCATGGCGAGGACCGTACGAAGTGGTTGAGCGTGTGGGCGATTGCGACTACCGCATCAAGATGCACGGAAATTGATTGATTGATTGATTGTTGCTTTAGGTCCAGCGGACTCCTCCGAGCCAAATCAGGACCGGACAACCCCTGATCCGCATAAAAGATCTGCTGAAACAACCCTAGTGGGAAAATTGAATGCCCTCCACCGGCCAGTCACTTTACAATAAAGACATCCCACGCGGGGGACGGCTGAGGGTTTACCTCAACTACGCGAACCCCCGGTTACAAAAACAAAATAGAATACAACCATCATTATAAATTATCAACAAAACACATACATATAAAATGCCTATAGTGCTAAATACTAACATCATAGGAAGCCCTAGTGACCACCCAGCAGAAAGCGTCCAAAACTCCCACGCTGATCCAACAGACCTCATACACAAACAAGGAGTCTTGTCCAGGAAGAGTTTTCAAGAAAAAAGGTAGGTCATTGATCTAGCGAAGAAGAAGATAGTATAGCAGAGTGATAGGACAGAGCAGGAATGGGAAAGAGTAAATGAGGAAGATAGCGACAGTGGGAATTTAAAGCACTACATTTCCAGAAAGTGGGGATACTATTTATACTGAAACCCCCGGCACTCCAACGGGGGTACTGTTGCCGCAGTGAATCTGTCATGCCTACAAAGGCAAGACAGGTTTTCAACTGTGGCTTTCACTTTTCCCTTTATAGGTTAGAACAATCTACAGTGACAAGATTGCTCATGACTCCAAGGGGAGATGCACGGAAAGAGCAAGTTGTTTCATGCCAACCTATTAAAGAAATTCCATACGAGAGCGTCTATAGCTACGATCAACAGGGATGACAATCACGTCAGGGGAGATAAGAGCAGATTGATGAAGTGGGCGATTCGTTTGCATCCATCTTTCAGAGTTGTAGGGCATACCTCAGGGAAAGACAACGTTCCAGCAGATTTCCTCAGTAGGAGTATCCAGTAGTTAGCGTGGTGAAAGATTCGCGTCGTAGTTAAGGTTCTTCAAGGTGTTAAGAACTGAGGGGGAGGAGAGGGGTGGGGGGGGGGTTGTGTGACAACACTAGCTTTCAGCACAGGTTAGAGATATCTATATTGCGTGCAGAGTTGCACATCTCTACTATGCAGTGTATATAGACAGTTCGGCAGTTTTCTTTTAGTGCGCATGAAAGGGTAGTATGTTTGATTTCACGTGTTTTAACGCTCGGAACGTAGTGCATTAGCTATAGGTGGGGGCACTGAACTCGACTCGATCGTTTACCTGTGTACTGGTGTGTGTTTGGTCAGGCAGAGTCGGTTTGGTTGTCTGCATAAAATCTCAACACTTCACCACTGTACTAGCTGAGCTATGATTGATTGATTGTTGCTTTAGGTCCAGCGGACTCTTCCGAGCCAAATCAGGACCGCTAGCTGAGCTATGATTTTACCTGCACTGCAAATCACTCAATGATCCATACAAGATCCACTACGTAACTCGGCAACTAGACAATGAATATAATTATCAGAACAACACTGAAAACGTACCAAAGGTATGCGGCTGCGAAACTTGCCTCCCCCTGCATTGCCAACTTGTCCCCTATCCTGCCCTGCCAGGTCTGAGACATTACCGATGGTGATCTGGGAGCAATCAATAGGATTAAACAGAGTGGGATCTGCAACAAGAAAAAAATTCATGGTAAAAATCTGTGGCCTGTGTATTGTGCAGTTATTTTGATTTGTATCATCCTTTATCGTACCTGCATTTTCAGGGGGTATTTTTTTAGTTTTGGGCAACTGCATACACATTTAAGGCTGCATACACTACCGGAAAAAAATTGTTTTTATGATCAAGAGAATGCATATATACTCATAATTCTGAAACAAGGATAGTGACTAAAAAAGCAATAAAATTGTAAACCAACTCCCCCCCCCCCCAAAAAAAAAGGGTTAGGGAGGGGGGAGTCTTTTTAACTTGTTTAAATGCAGTTTTAGTTGCTGTAATGTAATACGTAATAAGAAAGTTTATTAATATGACAAGCTTGATTAATATTTACTAATGCACTGATCTAATCATATCGTATTATAATATTATATTCTATTATAACACTTGCTAGGCCGTAGGGATCTATTTCTTAATATAGTGTGATGCCTGGCTAAAATAAAATTCTGTTGCCAATGTAGAAATGCTTCAAGATTCAGAGCCAGGTTTGACTGAGTGGTGACAAAAATAACAGTACATTTAACATAATCTTACCTTTCAAGAAGTTCTTCTTTTCTACCAGACACTCGTGCGTTTCTCTTCCTGAGTTCTGCTTTTAACTGCTCATTTGTCCAACCGTCATATTTTGACGCTGAAGACATTTTTCGAAGACGAAAAGAATCGTACACACAAATCGCTTGGAAGTCAAAATGAAGTCGATGACGTAGGCCTATTTACTACAGGAAGTACGCTACCCTAGGCGCACTCTATCGGATTGTCTTCCCCGAAGGTGGAGTTTTTTGGCTCATTGTGCGTGCTTTTGTCTCCTTTGTGAGATCTGTAATGGGAGCAGTGATGGTTGCGAATGCAGGGACATAGCGTCTATAGAAGCTTAACAGCCCTAACAAAGAACGGACTTGCTTTCTGGTGGTTGGCGTCGGGATAGCCAAAATCTTCTCGATCTTTTTCTTTTCTGGACGCAGCATCCCCTCTCCCACCACATGTCCAAGAAACTCAAGACTCTTGTAGCCAGACGAGATCTTAACTGGTCTTGCAGTCAAGTTGTAGTGACGCAGCTTGGTTAGACCATCTCTAACATGCACAAGATGATCTTGAAAAGTAGTACTAAAATATCATCAAAGAAATTCATAGAATAGGCCTCATCAAGTTCAAGCATTCTCATCATCCAAGCAAACTCGTCCACATCTGGAATGGGTTCAGCATCGAAAACAGTAATCTTGTTGAGAGCTCTATAGTCAATACAAAACCTACAAGCACCATCTTTTTTCTGAACCAGGACAACAGGTGAATATGCAGATTTTGATTTTTCAATCACACCTAGATCAAGCATGGTTTGAATCTCTCTTACAACTATCTGCTTAGAAGAAAAGGGTAGATCATAAGCCCGTCGACGAACTGTGTTACACTCGTTCGTTGTTGGTGTCTTCTCTATCAGTATTTGATTCAGCCCCGATGCTTGAAATCCTGATAGGTGTAACTCTGATTCGTTTATCCACGCAGCCTGCTCACTCAGCAACAAGACGCCCCCACGGGCTCGGCTCCGCGCGCCGGGGGTGGACCCCATGCCTCTCTCTGGCTGGGTGACCAAGTTGCCTACCCCTTTTTCTTCTCTTTTGTCTTGTTTCTGTCTTATTGGTCCTTTCACCTATATTCTCTTCACCCTTAAATTCTCCCAGTATACTATGCAGTTTTGACTTCCTTTCCTCTGCCTTACCGGACTTTCCCTGTCTTCTTTTTCCCCATCATTCCTTCTTTTTCTACCCTTCCTTTTCTCTGTGGCCTTTTCTTGGCCCCCTGCGTTTGCCGTGCAGGGCAACCCGTGTCGGGGGAGAATGGGATCCTGGAGGTTGAGGTCCCTGAGGGACTGCGGTCCCTCACACTAACACACCTCTTTGGCCCGGACTTCTCCTAGACGGGAGGCTGGCGTGGCCCGCGTCAGTCAAGCGGCTGGTCGTGTATTGCCCTAGCTCTGCTAGAAGGCTGCGGCTCATGGGTCAAACTTGAACAAAACCGTAGTGGCAGTGCGGGATTGTCTGGGTGTATATCCCCCCTGTAGCCCTGGTGCGCTCCCTTGCTGGATTTTCCGCTTGGACGCATCCCCTTGTTGGACTCCGTGGTGGGTGGGGAGCAGGGGGGATGAATTCATAAATTAATAACATGGCTTCCACAAATAAACGACGACTGCGTGATGACGGACCGGACTCGGACACGGACAGTGACATGGACACGAGACAGAAAGCTTGTGCATCGGGGGTAGAAGGGGCCTGGCCTCGTTTTTTGGTTGTAGAGGGGGCGGATCCGGCTATGCCACTAGGCAAGCTGTCTCCGTTCGCAATACAGAAGGGTTTTCAATCCGTTTGCACAATCGGGTTCAAAGATGTGAAAAAACTGAGATCTGGGGCCTACCTGGTGGAGTGCTCAACCAAAAGGGCATCGGATAGTCTTCTAAAGAGGGATTCGACTGTCTTCGTTGATAGACAAATCAAAGTTTCTGTGCATGGACGGTTGAATTCCTCCAAGGGAGTCATCCGATGTCAGGATTTGATCGACATGTCAGAATTGGAAATCCGTGGTGAGCTCTCCAGCCAGGGGGTCACAGCAGTCCAGCGGGTCTTCGTCACCAAGGGATCCCAACGTATCCCCACCAACACACTTTTTGTGACCTTCGCTATGGCCAAATTGCCGGAGTCACTCAAAGTGGGGTACCTTAGGGTGAAGGTGACGCCGTTTGTACCATCACCGTTGCGATGCTACCGGTGCCAAAGATTTGGTCACGGTAGCAAGAACTGTAAAAGCAAGGAAATATGTCGTGATTGTGGTAAAGAGAAACACGAAAACGAATGCAAAAATCCGATTTGCTGTGTGAATTGCGCCGGGAATCATTCGTCCAGCTCCAAAGACTGTCCTCAGTGGCAGTTGGAGCTGGAAATCCAAAAGGTGCGGGCCACTGAGAGTTGCTCCTTTGGCGACGCAAGGAAAAAAGTTCTTGCAAGTAGGCCGGTGCTTAAAGAGAGGTCCTTTGCGGCTGTGGCGGGTTCCACATCTCATGTGGAACCTAGCGCACACCCGACAATGGACACTGCCATGAGTAAAATAACACAGATTTTGGAAACGTTGTGCAAACGGATGGATACTCTCGAAAAGATGCTTGCTTTGTTTGCCCAGAAGGGGGTTTCTCCAGCCCCACCGAATCCACTGGAGAACGTGCCGACGGGCACGTCAAAATCCGTCACTCCAAGCGCGCAGACGGCCGCGCCAATAGCCGTCACTTCTGCCACGAAGGAGGCTAGGCCTCATGCCACCGCACCAGCAACGACCGGTTTTAGCGACCGGGTAGTTGCTGGGGCGATTAAAATCCTAGTTACCCAACAGAAGAGCGCCAGAGGAGGAGAGGGAAAGATTGGCAGGGGTGAAGGGGAGAGGGAAGATATAAAATCTGGTGCTGGGGAGAGGGGGAGGAAGTCCGCTGGCAGCTCGGGTTCCGGGTCTTTGACAAAGAATCAAAGGCCTGGACCCCTTTCTTCCAAGCCCCAGCAGCCTCTCGAAACGGAGAACCGTTTCGGGGGGTTGATGGAACATGAAGAGATGGACGAGGGTCCAAAAGATACAGAGACATAATTGTGCTCTCGGAGATGAAACTTTTAGCATTCTTTTACTTAATTTTTATGTCCATTTTACAATGGAACATCCGAGGGATAAGGGCAAATTATGAGGAGCTATGCTGTCTGCTGACAGAGCATCGACCTGAAGTATTGGCCCTTCAGGAAACTCTCCTGTCAGAAAAACATCCTATAGATATTACTGGTTATTCCTCTCTAGATTGTTTATCTTCTAGAGGCGTTTCACTCTTTATCCATAGAAATGTCCCATTTAATCCAATTTTACTTAATACAAGTTTACCAGCAGTTGCAGCTAGAGTATCTCTTTTTAAATCCCTCACAGTTTGTTCTCTATATTTGACACCATCAATAAATGTAACTAAAAGTGAACTTGAGAATTTGGTCCAACAGTTACCTCCCCCTTTTTTGTTGTTGGGAGATTTTAATGGACGCTCTCCCCTGTGGGGTAGTGATCGTACCGATTCTCAGGGTAAAATAATTGAAGACATTTTAGACTCGTTAAACCTAGTAACTTTGAACGAGGGTGCTCCAACTTTTTCCTGTTCTAGAACTGCTTCTTTGTCCCACATTGATATATCGATCTGTGATCCCTCCTTACTTTTGGATTTTAAATGGACAGTTTTAGAAGATCTCCATGGCAGCGACCATTTCCCGGTTTTATTAAAACATGATTCAGATAACCTTGAGCAAACTCATGGCAGGTGGAAACTGAAACAAGCTAACTGGAGTCTGTTTTCTAACCTGTCTGAGGCCCAGCTACGTGCTAAGAACCAGGAATTTTCAAATGCCTTAGATCCAATACAGCTTTATACTGACATAGTTATTAACAGTGCCAAGGAGTCCATTCCGCAAACTTCGTCAAACCCTCACACACTTAAAAAACCCTGGTTTGACGATGAATGTAGAAAACTTCAGCAAGCTCGTAAAAAAGCTTTAAGAACTATGTTTTTACACCCAAGCACTGAAAATAAACAAAACCACCAACGTTTGCGAGCGCAATGCCGACAGCTCTTCAAACGAAAGAGAAGGGAATCGTGGAGAGGTTTCTGCTCCACGCTTAATTCCAAAGCGAAACTGTCGAAGGTGTGGAAAGTAGTCCGCAAACTCAAAAATAGAAGTAACAAACAGGTGAGCCCATGCCTTACTGTGCAGGGTGACGTAATCGGAGATAAAAAATTAGTAGCTGATCTTTTGGCTTCTTCTTTTGCTGCAAATTCTTCCTCTGAAAATTATTCTGTCCCTTTTCAAACAGTTAAAACCCGTAAAGAAAAACAACAGTTAAATTTTACCTCCGATAATTCTGAAGATTACAACATTCCATTTTCATTAGTCGAGCTTGATGATGCAATTAACAAAAGTGCAGATTCAGCAGTTGGACCGGATGATGTACATTATCAATTTCTCAGACATTTAACAAGGTACTCACGGTCTCAACTGCTGGACATCTTCAATCAGCTCTGGATCACTGGCACCTTTCCTCCCTCCTGGAGAAAGGCCATTATTGTCCCCATCCCTAAACCTGGCAAAGACCATACTAACCCGACAAACTATCGACCAATAGCCTTAACGTCTTGCTTATGCAAGACGCTAGAAAGAATGGTTTATTCTCGCTTACTGTGGTATCTAGAAACCAACAATATCTTATCCAACACTCAGTGTGGCTTTCGAAGTGGTCGAAGTACTGTTGACCACCTGGTGCGACTGGAAACTTTTATCCGTAATGCGTTCGTCCAGGGTGAACATGTCGTTGCCATCATGTTTGATTTGGAAAAAGCCTATGATACCACATGGAAATATGGCATTCTTTCAGATTTACAAGAAATGGGTTTGAAGGGACATTTACCTCTGTTTATATCCAATTTTCTAACAGACAGAATTTTTCAGGTTAAGGTTGGGGGATCTTTGTCAGATACGAGAGAACAGGAGATGGGAGTGCCTCAGGGTAGCATCTTGTCTCCCTTGCTGTTTAATATTAAAATAAATAACATTGTTCGTTCCGTTAAACGGGGAATTGACAATTCTCTATTTGTCGACGATTTTGCATTGGTAGCCAAAGGTAAAACTTTGGCATCTGCAGAACGTCAGCTACAGTTATGTGTCAAGGCCGTTGAAGACTGGGTTTTACAAAATGGTTTTAAATTTTCTGAAGCAAAAACTGAATGTATTCACTTTTCCCAGCATCGGGGAATTATTCAAGACCCTACTATCCTCCTCAATAAAACTCCAATAAAGGCGGTCAAACAAGTCAAATTTTTGGGTGTTATTTTTGATCAAAAGCTATCTTTCATTCCTCATCTGAAAATTTTGAAAACTAAATGTCAACAGGCCTGCAATTTGCTCAAGGTTATCAGTGGTACAGACTGGGGTGCTGACAAGAAAACTTTATTGCTGTTATATCGTTCTTTAATTAGATCCAAGTTAGACTATGGTTGCATTGTCTATGGTTCTGCTAGAAAATCTTATCTTAAGATGCTAGATCCAGTTGCCCATCAGGCACTACGCATTGCTTTGGGTGCGTTTCGCACTTCCCCTTGTGAAAGCCTTTACGTGGAAGCTAACGAACCTCCGCTGGAGCTGAGACGTACAAAATTGTCAATGAATTACTATTTAAAATTAAAAACTGATCCTATGAACCCTGCTTATGACTGTGTTTTCAACCCAGATTTTGTTCAGAAATTTGAATCCAAACCTAACACAATCCCTCCGTTTGGCATCAGAATGCAAGTTCATCTGGAAAAAGCAGGCATTGATGTTGCTTCCATCAACGACGATGAACTTCGGACTGAAGCTCCCCCATGGAAATTATGTACCCCAAACATTAATTGGCAGTTGTCCGCTTTCCTTAAAAACAATACCTCTGAAACCGTATATAACCAACTTTATTTAGAACAGTGTGCATTATACCCAGGATATGAACAACTTTTTACAGACGGGTCAAAGAAAGGAGATTCAGTTGCTGCTGCGTCTGTCTCCGAGAGACGCTTAGACCAGCCTTTGCAACAGCGTTTACCTGATTTTTGTTCTGTTTATACAGCTGAGCTCAAGGCAATTCATTTAGCTCTGAAACAAGTTTATCAATCCAAAAGAACCTCATTTTTAATCATGTCCGATTCATTGTCAGCACTTCAGGCTCTTTCCACGAGAAAGATATCACACCCTTTTCTGGCAGAGATCCATGACCTCCATACACAACTTATTTCTGAGGGTAAAAAGATAGTTTTTATGTGGGTCCCTGGTCACATGGGCATCCGCGGCAATATTGCAGTAGACAGGGCGGCTAAAGATGCTCTGCATCTTGATTTCCCTCCAGAGATATTTCAGTTTGTGCCCTACTCTGACCTACGTTGTATGACTGGTTCTTATTGTAAACGACTGTGGCAGACTGACTGGTCTAACCATGTCAACAACAAATTATTTCAAATTCTTCCCGATTTGTCCACTTCTTTGCCTAACTTTGCGTCCACTCGCAAAGAAGAAACAGTGTTATCTCGCCTTCATATTGGGCATACTTATGTCACCCACAGTTTCCTTTTAAAAGGAGAAGAACCACCATGGTGCTTTGCATGTGATCAATCTTTTTCTGTTCGCCATTTTATGTCTGAATGTGCTGATTTGATTGAGGAAAGGGAAACATATTTTGGTTCCATTCCTTTCAAAGAGATTTTTAAAGTATGTAATGGTCAACATCTGTTTCAATTTCTACATGATGTTGGTTTGTTCTATCGCATATAAATTGTTTCGACATGTTTTGTTTAGTTTGGTTTTTATTAGGACTGAATTTAGTGATTTGATTGAAGAAAGAGAATATATTTTTAATACATCAGTTTTAAAGAAGTCTCTTAAAGAGGCGTCATGTGAAAGTTTGTTTGTGTATTTAAGAGTAACAGGCTTGTTTTTTAAGACTTGAATCATTTTATAATATTTTAAGATAACGTCTCTCTGGTCCTGATTTGGCTCGGAAGAGTCCGCTGGACCTAAAGCAATAACTTTGTATTGTATTGTATCATTCCTTCTTTTTCTACCCTTCTTTTTCTCTGTGGCCTTCTCTTGGCCCCCTGCGTTTGCCGTGCAGGGCAACCCGTGTCGGGGGAGAATGGGATCCTGGAGGTTGAGGTCCCTGAGGGACTGCGGTCCCTCACACTAACACACCTCTTTGGCCCGGACTTCTCCTAGACGGGAGGCTGGCGTGGCCCGCGTCAGTCAAGCGGCTGGTCGTGTATTGCCCTAGCTCTGCTAGAAGGCTGCGGCTCATGGGTCAAACTTGAACAAAACCGTAGTGGCAGTGCGGGATTGTCTGGGTGTATATCCCCCCTGTAGCCCTGGTGCGCTCCCTTGCTGGATTTTCCGCTTGGACGCATCCCCTTGTTGGACTCCGTGGTGGGTGGGGAGCAGGGGGGATGAATTCATAAATTAATAACATGGCTTCCACAAATAAACGACGACTGCGTGATGACGGACCGGACTCGGACACGGACAGTGACATGGACACGAGACAGAAAGCTTGTGCATCGGGGGTAGAAGGGGCCTGGCCTCGTTTTTTGGTTGTAGAGGGGGCGGATCCGGCTATGCCACTAGGCAAGCTGTCTCCGTTCGCAATACAGAAGGGTTTTCAATCCGTTTGCACAATCGGGTTCAAAGATGTGAAAAAACTGAGATCTGGGGCCTACCTGGTGGAGTGCTCAACCAAAAGGGCATCGGATAGTCTTCTAAAGAGGGATTCGACTGTCTTCGTTGATAGACAAATCAAAGTTTCTGTGCATGGACGGTTGAATTCCTCCAAGGGAGTCATCCGATGTCAGGATTTGATCGACATGTCAGAATTGGAAATCCGTGGTGAGCTCTCCAGCCAGGGGGTCACAGCAGTCCAGCGGGTCTTCGTCACCAAGGGATCCCAACGTATCCCCACTAACACACTTTTTGTGACCTTCGCTATGGCCAAATTGCCGGAGTCACTCAAGGTGGGGTACCTTAGGGTGAAGGTGACGCCGTTTGTACCATCACCGTTGCGATGCTACCGGTGCCAAAGATTTGGTCACGGTAGCAAGAACTGTAAAAGCAAGGAAATATGCCGTGATTGTGGTAAAGAGAAACACGAAAACGAATGCAAAAATCCGATTTGCTGTGTGAATTGCGCCGGGAATCATCCGTCCAGCTCCAAAGACTGTCCTCAGTGGCAGTTGGAGCTGGAAATCCAAAAGGTGCGGGCCACTGAGAGTTGCTCCTTTGGCGACGCAAGGAAAAAAGTTCTCCAAAGTAGGCCAGTTCTGAAAGAGAGGTCCTTTGCGTCTGTGGTGGGTTCCACATCTCATGTGGAAGCTAGCACACACCCGCAATTGGACACTGCCATGAGTAAAATAACACAGATCTTGGACACGTTGTGCAAACGGATGGATGCTTTAGAAAAGATGCTCGTGTTGTTTGCCCAGAAGGGGGTTTCTCCAGCCCCACCGAATCCACTGGAGAACGTGCCGACGGGCACGTCCCCACCCGTCACCCACAACACGCCGACGGCCGTGACAAAAGCCGTCACACCTGCTTCAAAGGAGGCTAGGCCTCATGCCACCGCACCAGCAACGACCGGTTTTAGCGACCGGGTAGTTGCAGGGGCGACTAAAATCCTAATTACCCAGCAGAAGAACGTCAGAGGAGGAGAGGGAAAGATTGGCAGGGGTGAAGGGGAGAGGGAAGATATAAAATCTGGTGCTGGGGAGAAGGGGAGGAAGTCCGCTGGCAGTTCGGGTTCCGGGGCTTTGGCCAAAAATCAAAGGCCCGGACCCCTTTCTTCCAAGCCCCAACAGCCTCTCGAAACGGAGAACCGTTTCGGGGGGTTGATGGAACATGAAGAGATGGACGAGGGTCCAAAAGATTAAGAGACGTAATTGTGCTCTTGGAGATGAAAATTTTAGCATTCTTTTACTTAATTTTTATGTCTATTTTACAATGGAACATCCGAGGGATAAGGGCAAATTATGAGGAGCTCTGCTGTCTGCTGACAGAGCATCGACCTGAAGTATTGGCCCTTCAGGAAACTCTCCTGTCAGAAAAACATCCTATAGATATTACTGGTTATTCCTCTCTAGATTGTTTATCCTCTAGAGGTGTTTCACTCTTTATTCATAGAAATGTCCCATTTAATCCAATTTTACTTAATACAAGTTTACCAGCAGTTGCAGCTAGAGTATCTCTTTTTAAATCCCTCACAGTTTGTTCTCTATATTTGACACCATCAATAAATGTAACTAAAAGTGAACTTGAGAATTTGGTCCAACAGTTACCTCCCCCTTTTTTGTTGTTGGGAGATTTTAATGGACGCTCTCCCCTGTGGGGTAGTGATCGTACCGATTCTCAGGGTAAAATAATTGAAGACATTTTAGACTCGTTAAACCTAGTAACTTTGAACGAGGGTGCTCCAACTTTTTCCTGTTCTAGAACTGCTTCTTTGTCCCACATTGATATATCGATCTGTGATCCCTCCTTACTTTTGGATTTTAAATGGACAGTTTTAGAAGATCTCCATGGCAGCGACCATTTCCCGGTTTTATTAAAACATGATTCAGATAACCTTGAGCAAACTCATGGCAGGTGGAAACTGAAACAAGCTAACTGGAGTCTGTTTTCTAACCTGTCTGAGGCCCAGCTACGTGCTAAGAACCAGGAATTTTCAAATGCCTTAGATCCAATACAGCTTTATACTGACATAGTTATTAACAGTGCCAAGGAGTCCATTCCGCAAACTTCGTCAAACCCTCACACACTTAAAAAACCCTGGTTTGACGATGAATGTAGAAAACTTCAGCAAGCTCGTAAAAAAGCTTTAAGAACTATGTTTTTACACCCAAGCACTGAAAATAAACAAAACCACCAACGTTTGCGAGCGCAATGCCGACAGCTCTTCAAACGAAAGAGAAAGGAATCGTGGAGAGGTTTCTGCTCCACGCTGAATTCAAAAGCGAAACTGTCGAAGGTGTGGAAAGTAGTCCGCAAACTCAAAAATAGAAGTAACAAACAGGTGAGCCCATGCCTTACTGTGCAGGGTGACGTAATCGGAGATAAAAAATTAGTAGCTGATCTTTTGGCTTCTTCTTTTGCTGCAAATTCTTCCTCTGAAAATTATTCTGTCCCTTTTCAAACAGTTAAAACCCGTAAAGAAAAACAACAGTTACATTTTACCTCCGATAATTCTGAAGATTACAACATTCCGTTTTCATTAGGCGAACTTGATGATGCAATTAACAAAAGTGCAGATTCAGCAGTTGGACCGGATGATGTACATTATCAATTTCTCAGACATTTAACAAGGTACTCACGGTCTCAACTGCTGGACATCTTCAATCAGCTCTGGATCACTGGCACCTTTCCTCCCTCCTGGAGAAAGGCCATTATTGTACCCATCCCTAAACCTGGCAAAGACCATACTAACCCGACAAACTATAGACCAATAGCCTTAACGTCTTGCTTATGCAAGACAATGGAAAGAATGGTTTATTCTCGTTTACTGTGGTATCTCGAAACCAATAATATCTTATCCAACACTCAGTGTGGCTTTCGAAGTGGTCGAAGTACTGTTGACCACCTGGTGCGACTGGAAACTTTTATCCGTAACGCGTTCGTCCAGGGTGAACATGTCGTTGCCATCATGTTTGATTTGGAAAAAGCTTATGATACCACATGGAAATATGGCATTCTTTCAGATTTACAAGACATGGGCTTGAAGGGACATTTACCTCTGTTTATATCCAATTTTCTAACGGACAGACTCTTTCAGGTTAAGGTTGGGGGATCTTTGTCAGATACGAGAGAACAGGAGATGGGAGTGCCTCAGGGTAGCATCTTGTCTCCCTTGCTGTTTAATATTAAAATAAATAACATTGTTCGTTCCGTTAAACGGGGAATTGACAATTCTTTATTTGTCGACGATTTTGCATTGGTAGCCAAAGGTAAAACTTTGGCATCTGCAGAACGTCAGCTACAGTTATGTGTCAAGGCCGTTGAAGACTGGGTTTTACAAAATGGTTTTAAATTTTCTGAAGCAAAAACTGAATGTATTCACTTTTCCCAGCACCGGGGAATTATTCAAGACCCTACTATTCTCCTCAATAAAACTCCAATAAAGGCGGTCAAACAAGTCAAATTTTTGGGTGTTATTTTTGATCAAAAGCTATCTTTCATTCCTCATCTGAAAATTTTGAAAACTAAATGTCAACAGGCCTGCAATTTGCTCAAGGTTATCAGTGGTACAGACTGGGGTGCTGACAAGAAAACTTTATTGCTGTTATATCGTTCTTTAATTAGATCCAAGTTAGACTATGGTTGCATTGTCTATGGATCTGCTAGAAAATCTTATCTTAAGATGCTAGATCCAGTTGCCCATCAGGCACTACGCATTGCTTTGGGTGCGTTTCGCACTTCCCCTTGTGAAAGCCTTTACGTGGAAGCTAACGAACCTCCGCTGGAGCTGAGACGTACAAAATTGTCAATGAATTACTATTTAAAATTAAAAACTGATCCTATGAACCCTGCTTATGACTGTGTTTTCAACCCAGATTTTGTTCAGAAATTTGAATCCAAACCTAACACAATCCCTCCGTTTGGCATCAGAATGCAAGTTCATCTGGAAAAAGCAGGCATTGATGTTGCTTCCATCAACGACGATGAACTTCGGACTGAAGTTCCCCCATGGAAATTATGTATCCCAAACATTAACTGGCAGTTGTCCGCTTTCCTTAAAAATAATACATCCGAAACCGTATATAACCAACTTTATTTAGAACAGTGTGCTTTATACCCAGGATATGAACAACTTTTTACAGACGGGTCAAAGAAAGGAGATTCAGTTGCTGCTGCGTCTGTCTCCGAGAGACACTTAGACCAGCCTTTGCAACAGCGTTTACCTGATTTTTGTTCTGTTTATACAGCTGAGCTCAAGGCAATTCATTTAGCTCTGAAACAAGTTTATCAATCCAAAAGAACCTCATTTTTAATCATGTCCGATTCATTGTCAGCACTTCAGGCTCTTTCCACGAGAAAGATATCACACCCTTTTCTGGCAGAGATCCATGACCTCCATACACAACTTGTTTCTGAGGGTAAAAAGATAGTTTTTATGTGGGTCCCTGGTCACATGGGCATCCGCGGCAATATTGCAGTAGACAGAGCGGCTAAAGATGCTCTGCATCTCGATTTCCCTCCAGAGATTTTCCAGTTTGTGCCCTACTCTGACCTACGTTGTATGACTGGATCTTATTGTAAACGACTGTGGCAGACTGACTGGTCTAACCATGTCAACAACAAATTATTTCAAATTCTTCCCGATTTGTCCACTTCTTTGCCTAACTTTGCGTCCACTCGCAGAGAGGAAACAGTGTTATCTCGCCTTCATATTGGGCATACTTATGTCACCCACAGTTTCCTTTTAAAAGGAGAAGAACCACCATGGTGCTTTGCATGTGATCAATCTTTTTCTGTTCGCCATTTTATGTCTGAATGTGCTGATTTGATTGAGGAAAGGGAAACATATTTTGGTTCCATACCTTTCAAAGAGATTTTTAGAGTATGTAATGGTCAACATCTGTTTCAATTTTTACATGATGTTGGTTTGTTCTATCGCATATAAATTGTATCGACATGTTTTGTTTAGTTTGGATTTTATTAGGACTGAATTTAGTGATTTGATTGAAGAAAGAGAATATATTTTTAATACATCAGTTTTAAAGAAGTCTCTTAAAGAGGTGTCATGTGAAAGTTTGTTTGTGTATTTAAGAGTAACAGGCTTGTTTTTTAAGACTTGAATCATTTTATAATATTTTAAGATAACGTCTCTCTGGTCCTGATTTGGCTCGGAAGAGTCCGCTGGACCTAAAGCAATAACCTTGTATTGTATTTCTTCTCTTTTGTCTTGTTTCTGTCTTATTGGTCCTTTCACCTATATTCTCTTCACCCTTAAATTCTCCCAGTATACTATGCAGTTTTGACTCCCTTTCTTCTGCCTTACCGGACTTTCCCTGTCTTCTTTTTCCCCATCACTCCTTCTTTTTCTACTCTTCCTTTTTCTCTGTGGCCTTCTCTTGGCCCCCTGCGTTTGCCGTGCAGGGCAACCCGTGTCGGGGGAGAATGGGATCCTGGAGGTTGAGGTCACTGAGGGACTGCGGTCCCTCACACTAACACACCTCTTTGGCCCGGACTTCTCCTAGACGGGAGGCTGGCGTGGCCCGCGTCAGTCAAGCGGCTGGTCGTGTATTGCCCTAGCTCTGCTAGAAGGCTGCGGCTCATGGGTCAAACTTGAACAAAACCGTAGTGGCAGTGCGGGATTGTCTGGGTGTATATCCCCCCTGTAGCCCTGGTGCGCTCCCTTGCTGGATTTTCCGCTTGGACGCATCCCCTTGTTGGACTCCGTGGTGGGTGGGGAGCAGGGGGGATGAATTCATAAATTAATAACATGGCTTCAACTAATAAACGACGACTGCGTGATGACGGACCGGACTCGGACACGGACAGTGACATAGACACGAGACAGAAAGCTTGTGCATCGGGGGTAGAAGGGGCCTGGCCTCGTTTTTTTGGTTGTAGAGGGGGCGGATCCGGCTATGCCACTAGGCAAGCTGTCTCCGTTCGCCATACAGAAGGGTTTTCAATCCGTCTGCACAATCGGGTTCAAAGATGTGAAAAAACTGAGATCTGGGGCCTACCTGGTGGAGTGCTCAACCAAAAGGGCATCTGATAGTCTTCTAAAGAGGAATTCGACCGTATTTGTTGACAGACAAATCAAAGTTTCTGTGCATGGACGGTTGAATTCCTCCAAGGGAGTCATCCGATGTCAGGATTTGATTGACATGTCGGAATTGGATATCCGAGATGAGCTCTCCAGCCAGGGGGTCACAGCAGTCCAGCGGGTCTTCGTCACCAAAGGACCCCAACGTATCCCCACCAACACACTTTTTGTGACCTTCGCTATGGCCAAGTTGCCGGAGTCACTCAAGGTGGGGTACCTTAGGGTGAAGGTGACGCCGTTTGTACCATCACCGTTGCGATGCTACCGCTGCCAAAAGTTTGGTCACGGTAGCAAGACCTGTAAAAGCAAAGAAATATGTCGTGATTGTGGTAAAGACAAACATGAAAACGAATGTACCAATCCGATTTGCTGTGTGAATTGCGCCGGGAATCATTCTTCCAGCTCCAAAGATTGTCCTCAGTGGCAGCTGGAGCTGGAAATCCAAAAGGTGCGGGCCACAGAGAGTTGCTCCTTTGGCGACGCCAGGAAAAAAGTTCTTGCAAGTAGGCCGGTGCTTAAAGAGAGGTCCTTTCCGTCTGTGGCGGGTTCCACATCTCATGTGGAACCTAGCGCACACTCGACAATCGACACCGCCATGAGTAAAATAACACAGATCTTGGACACGTTGTGCAGACGGATGGATGCTTTAGAAAAGATGCTCGCGTTGTTTGCCCAGAAGGGGGTTTCTCCAGCCCCTCCGATTCCACTGGAGAACGTGCCGACGGGCACGTCCCCACCCGTCACCCACAACACGCAGACGGCCGTGACAAAAGCCGTCACACCTGCTACAAAGGAGGCTAGGCCTCATGCCACCGCACCAGCAACGACCGGTTTTAGCGACCGGGTAGTTGCTGGGGCAACTAAAATCCTAGTTACCCAGCAGAAGAGCGTCAGAGGAGGAGAGGGAAAGATTGGCAGGGGTGAAGGGGAGAGGGAAGATATAAAATCTGGTGCTGGGGAGAAGGGGAGGAAGTCCGCTGGCAGTTCGGGTTCCGGGGCTTTGCCAAAAAATCAAAGGCCCGGACCCCTTTCTTCCAAGCCCCATCAGCCTCTCGAAACGGAGAACCGTTTCGGGGGGTTGATGGAACATGAGGAGATGGACGAGGGTCCAAAAGATAAAGAGACGTAATTGTGCTCTCGGAGATGAAAATTTTAGCATTCTTTTACTTAATTTTTATGTCCATTTTACAATGGAACATCCGAGGGATTAGGGCAAATTATGAGGAGCTATGCTGTCTGCTGACAGAGCATCGACCTGAAGTATTGGCCCTTCAGGAAACTCTCCTGTCAGAAAAACATCCTATAGATATTACTGGTTATTCCTCTCTAGATTGTTTATCTTCTAGAGGCGTTTCACTCTTTATCCATAGAAATGTCCCATTTAATCCAATTTTACTTAATACAAGTTTACCAGCAGTTGCAGCTAGAGTATCTCTTTTTAAATCCCTCACAGTTTGTTCTCTATATTTGACACCATCAATAAATGTAACTAAAAGTGAACTTGAGAATTTGGTCCAACAGTTACCTACCCCTTTTTTGTTGTTGGGAGATTTTAATGGACGTTCTCCCCTGTGGGGTAGTGATCGTACCGATTCTCAGGGTAAAATAATTGAAGACATTTTAGACTCGTTAAACCTAGTGACTTTGAACGAGGGTGCTCCAACTTTTTCCTGTTCTAGAACTGCTTCTTTGTCCCACATTGATATATCGATCTGTGATCCCTCCTTACTTTTGGATTTTAAATGGACAGTTTTAGAAGATCTCCATGGCAGCGACCATTTCCCGGTTTTATTAAAACATGATTCAGATAACCTTGAGCAAACTCATGGCAGGTGGAAACTGAAACAAGCTAATTGGAGTCTGTTTTCTAACCTGTCTGAGGCCCAGCTACGTGCTAAGAACCAGGAATTTTCAAATGCCTTAGATCCAATACAGCTTTATACTGACATAGTTATTAACAGTGCCAAGGAGTCCATTCCGCAAACTTCGTCAAACCCTCACACACTTAAAAAACCCTGGTTTGACGATGAATGTAGAAAACTTCAGCAAGCTCGTAAAAAAGCTTTAAGAACTATGTTTTTACACCCAAGCACTGAAAATAAACAAAACCACCAACGTTTGCGAGCGCAATGCCGACAGCTCTTCAAACGAAAGAGAAAGGAATCGTGGAGAGGTTTCTGCTCCACGCTTAATTCAAAAGCGAAACTGTCGAAGGTGTGGAAAGTAGTCCGCAAACTCAAAAATAGAAGTAACAAACAGGTGAGCCCATGCCTTACTGTGCAGGGTGACGTAATCGGAGATAAAAAATTAGTAGCTGATCTTTTGGCTTCTTCTTTTGCTGCAAATTCTTCCTCTGAAAATTATTCTGGCCCTTTTCAAACAGTTAAAACCCGTAAAGAAAAACAACAGTTACATTTTACCTCCGATAATTCTGAAGATTACAACATTCCGTTTTCATTAGTCGAACTTGATGATGCAATTAACAAAAGTGCAGATTCAGCAGTTGGACCGGATGATGTACATTATCAATTTCTCAGACATTTAACAAGGTACTCACGGTCTCAACTGCTGGACATCTTCAATCAGCTCTGGATCACTGGCACCTTTCCTCCCTCCTGGAGAAAGGCCATTATTGTACCCATCCCTAAACCTGGCAAAGACCATACTAACCCGACAAACTATAGACCAATAGCCTTAACGTCTTGCTTATGCAAGACGCTAGAAAGAATGGTTTATTCTCGTTTACTGTGGTATCTAGAAACAAATAATATTTTATCCAACACTCAGTGTGGCTTTCGAAGTGGTCGAAGTACTGTTGACCACCTGGTGCGACTGGAAACTTTTATCCGTAACGCGTTCGTCCAGGGTGACCATGTCGTTGCCATCATGTTTGATTTGGAAAAGGCTTATGATACCACATGGAAATATGGCATTCTTTCAGATCTACAAGAAATGGGTTTGAAGGGACATTTACCTCTGTTTATATCCAATTTTCTAACGGACAGAATTTTTCAGGTTAAGGTTGGGGGATCTTTGTCAGATACGAGAGAACAGGAGATGGGAGTGCCTCAGGGTAGCATCTTGTCTCCCTTGCTGTTTAATATTAAAATAAATAACATTGTTCGTTCCGTTAAACGGGGAATTGACAATTCTTTATTTGTCGACGATTTTGCATTGGTAGCCAAAGGTAAAACTTTGGCATCTGCAGAACGTCAGCTACAGTTATGTGTCAAGGCCGTTGAAGACTGGGTTTTACAAAATGGTTTTAAATTTTCTGAAGCAAAAACTGAATGTATTCACTTTTCCCAGCACCGGGGAATTATTCAAGACCCTACTATTCTCCTCAATAAAACTCCAATAAAGGCGGTCAAACAAGTCAAATTTTTGGGTGTTATTTTTGATCAAAAGCTATCTTTCATTCCTCATCTGAAAATTTTGAAAACTAAATGTCAACAGGCCTGCAATTTGCTCAAGGTTATCAGTGGTACAGACTGGGGTGCTGACAAGAAAACTATTGCTGTTATATCGTTCTTTAATTAGATCCAAGTTAGACTATGGTTGCATTGTCTATGGTTCTGCTAGAAAATCTTATCTTAAGATGCTAGATCCAGTTGCCCATCAGGCACTACGCATTGCTTTGGGTGCGTTTCGCACTTCCCCTTGTGAAAGCCTTTATGTGGAAGCTAACGAACCCCCGCTGGAGCTGAGACGTACAAAATTGTCAATGAATTACTATTTAAAATTAAAAACTGATCCTATGAACCCTGCTTATGACTGTGTTTTCAACCCAGATTTTGTTCAGAAATTTGAATCCAAACCTAACACATTCCCTCCGTTTGGCATCAGAATGCAAGTTCATCTGGAAAAAGCAGGCATTGATGTTGCTTCCATCAACGACGATGAACTTCGGACTGAAGCTCCCCCATGGAAATTATGTACCCCAAACATTAATTGGCAGTTGTCCGCTTTCCTTAAAAACAATACCTCTGAAACCGTATATAACCAACTTTATTTAGAACAGTGTGCATTATACCCAGGATATGAACAACTTTTTACAGACGGGTCAAAGAAAGGAGATTCAGTTGCTGCTGCGTCAGTCTCCGGGAGACACTTAGACCAGCCTTTGCAACAGCGTTTACCTGATTTTTGTTCCGTTTATACAGCTGAGCTCAAGGCAATTCATTTAGCTCTGAAACAAGTTTATCAATCCAAAAGAACCTCATTTTTAATCATGTCTGATTCCTTGTCAGCACTTCAGGCTCTTTCCACGAGAAAGATATCACACCCTTTTCTGGCAGAGATCCATGACCTCCATACACAACTTATTTCTGAGGGTAAAAAGATAGTTTTTATGTGGGTCCCTGGTCACATGGGCATCCGCGGCAATATTGCAGTAGACAGGGCGGCTAAAGATGCTCTGCATCTCGATTTCCCTCCAGAGATTTTTCAGTTTGTGCCCTACTCTGACCTACGCTGTATGACTGGTTCTTATTGTAAACGACTGTGGCAGACTGACTGGTCTAACCATGTCAACAACAAATTATTTCAAATTCTTCCCGATTTGTCCACTTCTTTGCCTAACTTTGCATCCACTCGCAAAGAAGAAACAGTGTTATCTCGCCTTCATATTGGGCATACTTATGTCACCCACAGTTTCCTTTTAAAAGGAGAAGAACCACCATGGTGCTTTGCATGTGATCAATCCTTTTCCGTTCGACATTTCATGTCTGAGTGTGCTGATTTGATTGAGGAAAGGGAAACATATTTTGGTTCCATACCTTTCAAAGAGATTTTTAAAGTATGTAATGGTCAACATCTGTTTCAATTTTTACATGATGTTGGTTTGTTTTATCGCATATAAATCGTATCGACATGTTTTGTTTAGTTTGGATTTTATTGTTAGGACTGAATTTAGTGATTTGATTGAAGAAAGAGATTATATTTTTAATACATCAGTTTTAAAGAAGACTCTTAAAGAGATGTCATGTGAAAGTTTGTTTGGGTATTTAAGAGTAACAGGTTTGTTTTTTAAGATTTGAATCATTTTATAATATTTTAAGATAATGTCTCTCTGGTCCTGATTTGGCTCGGAAGAGTCCGCTGGACCTAAAGCAATAACCTTGTATTGTCTGATTGGCCGAGACTAGTTTCAGTTTAGCAGTTCAACTCAATCCGAGTCCAGAGCAAAAGCGACAGTCCAATGATCTGAATAAATTGAGGTCAGCGAGGATGATGTATCCTTTTGAAATTGGTCATAGGCTTGAATTGACTGACTGCCTGGAAAATCAATAGGTCGTATGACCGACTCACTGTCAAGTCAATAGGTCATTTCAAAATTCTATGGGTAAAATGCCGAAAACCGACGTCCATCCTGATCACTGTTAGGCTACTTAACATTCTAATTTCACTTATTGTCATTGTACTTCAACTTTTACAAGCAGACTTGCAGTTGCAGTAACTTGAGGAAGTTAAGCCTAATTACTAAATTAGTAATTGATTAAATTAATAGTTATTAAGTACTTGACTAATTGAATAATTCCTACTCCTAGCCTAGGCCTGGTCACTGGTGGCCTACGTTGCCTCTTATCTTTGCCTTAAAACAATCGTTATAAATGTGTGAATTTGTTTTGTTTTTTCTTTTCGTTTTAAAGCCCAAACAATACAGATAGTAATTTATTTAATTCAAAGGGAAACAAAGTGTATAAAATTAATTACCTTCACTGGTACTGGCAGACACCATTCGAAAATATGCGAATCAAGCTCCTTGGCGCTAACAAGTAAAGGGGGACAAATGCGATAAGCCGACCTTCACCTTAAAAGTCAACACTCTTTTTTGTGGAAGTGAAGAAAAGCCCCTAATTAAAGTTTTATTCTGGAATTTTAATTCTGATCTAAAATTAAAATTCTACTCTAGAATTAAAATTCTACAATAGAATTTTAATTCTCGAATCTCAAATTTACAATTCCAGAGTAGAATTTTAATTCTCGAATCTCTAAAATTAAAATTCTAGAGTAGAATTTTAATTCTCGAATCTCAGAATTAAAATTCTATAGTAGAATTTTAATTCTCGAATCTCAGAATTAAAATTCTACAATAGAATTTTAATTCTCAAATCTTAGAATTAAAATTCTATAGTAGAATTTTAAATCTCAAATCTTAGAATTAAAATTCTAGAGTAGAATTTTAATTCTCGAATCTCAGAATTAAAATTCTAGAATTAAAATTCTAAAGTAAAATTGTAATTCTAGATCATAATTTTAATTCTAAACTTTTGATATCGTTTTACATGCTTTACTTGTGTCAAAAGTCACAATTGAAATTATGAGAGCATGTAATTTTAATTACGTGTGATAATTTTAATTCTAAAAATCAGAATTGTAATTATGTGAATCAGAATTGTAATTCTGGAAATCAGAATTTTAATTATGAAATATAATTTCAATTTTGTTGTAGAATTTTAATGTTGACTTCACAGAATTTTACTTGTGACTTTATAGAATTGTAATTTTGTGACAGAATTGTAATTTTGAAAGATGGAATTAAAATTCTACTCTAGAATTGAAATTCTGGACTTTTGACACTATTAAGCCGTCATACCCTTGGGCCTTTTTGTTACAATGCACCTTCCGCCTTCCAGTTTAGTGCCAAGCGAGTTCGACCCGCCTTCCCGCTGCCGCGTAGCCTTATCAGCTTAAACATCTTATGATGATTTATATTGCTCGCCCCCACGGTGGATATTTAGTTATTTCGATCAGAATATTGATTCGAATTCTTATTTAATCTTGGATTTCCAAATTTTTGTCCCTTATATTCTACAGTGTCTGGGGACAGTAAAAATCTAATTAATAGAATAAAAATGTATAATTGTTACTACATTCTGCATCAGTTTACTGGAACACATATTACAAAGCCAGAAATTCCCGCTTTCTGCGTAGCCACATGCGCCCATGTTAGATCTATGCCTATTTTACTGCTAAATACTGCCAATCGGCATGGAAGGCACACACAATCTACTAACTTGCCATCTCCCAAACACTCTGGTTGCAGTCTTCCTCTTCTACTTCCTCCGTTGCCTCTTCTTCTTCTTCTTCGTCCAAAAATTCTTCTGGGCTGGCAGCATCCCCACCATCAACTGAAATGTGCCCCAGTTAGAAAACTGCAAAAGGATGAGATGGACAGAGATGGTGGGAAAGAGAGAGAGATGGTGGGAAAGAGAGAGAGGGTGGGAAAGAGAGAGAGAGGGTGGGAAAGAGCTGGAGGTAGAGAAGGGAGGAACGTGTACAGAAAAAAAAATATACAGGGAGAGACACAGTGGAGGTCAGGATGGTAAGATAGCAAGTACCACAGAAAGAGAAAGTTTGTCCCAGATAATTATTTTGTGGAAAATAAAATTGCTGATCTTTGTCCATTATTATCATTAAAGAGACCATTATTGTTTTCATTTTCGTAATCACCTAAACTGGTGGGCGATCATGTCCCGCATATATCTAAACTGGCGGGCGGTAGTGTTCGTCAGATACCTAAACTGGTGGGCGGTCATATTTCGCATATACCTAAATACATAAAATTGCAAATCTTTGTCCATTATTAACATTAAAGATACCATTATTGTTTTAATGTTCATAAGGACTTTGGTTCAGCCACCACGCCTGCAAGCACAAAAAGGGAGCCATACAAGCATTCACACAAAGAACTCATTTTTTTCCTTACTTTAGGCGCATAATGATTTCAAAATTTATTACAAAACAATATTACGCTAGCAGGTAAGTACGTGCACCCATTCTCTTTTCTGTACTTGACCAAATTAAACTCGGCACACAAATAATTAATTTCTAGTGTGATTTACTTTGATTTAAATAACGTTAGTTTTCATCAGGAAAAGGTTGGTAAAAATCCTTAGAGGAAAAAAAAATAGAGAGAGAGAGAGAGATCTCAGACATGGAGAAAAAAAAAGGAAAGACAAAAATCACCAATCATTTCAAAAGTTACAAAAATAAATATGACAAAATACACGCGTCATTAGACAGAATGTGTCTCAATGAAAAGTAAAAATATTTTAAGTTACTTTTAACTCAACAATTCCTCACGTTTTTTATTGCATAGTACGGAAACATCGCTACAGCTCTTGTAATAATCGTACTATCACTTTGTAATAAGAAAACTATTTTAAATCCAAAAGTAAGGAGGGATCACAGATCGATATATCAATGTGGGATAAAGAAGCGGTTCTCGAACAGGAAAAAGTTGGAGCACCCTCGTTCAAAGTTACTAGATTCAATGAGTCTAAAAGGTCTTCAATTATGTTCCCCTGAGAATCGGTACGATCGCTACCCCACAGGGGAGAGCGTCCATTAAAATCTCGTAACAACAAAAAAGGGGTAGGTAGCTGTTGGATCAAATTCTCAAGGTCATTTTTATTTACCTTTATTGATGGGGTCAAATATATAGAACAAACCGAGGGATTTCAAAAGAGATACTCTGGCTGCGACTGCTGGTAAACTTGTATTAAGTAAAATTGGGTTAAATGGGACGTTTCTATGAATAAAGAGTGAAACGCCTCTAGAAGATATACAATCTAGAGCCGAATAACCAGTAATATCTATAAGCTGTTTCTCTGATAAGAGAGTTTCCTGAATGGCCAACACTTCAGGTCGATCCTGCAAAAGTACAGAAATTTGCCGCGAATGTGGAAAGGATAAACACGAAAGTGCTTGCAAAGATCCTATTTGCTGTGTAAATTGTGCGGGCAAGCATGCTTCCAGCTCCAAAGATTGCCCTCAGTGGCAGTTGGAGCTGGAAATTCAAAAGGTTCGGGCCACTGAGAGGTGCTCCTTCAGTGACGCGAGGAGAAAAGTCGCAGAAAGTAGGCCGGCTGTGCGAGAGAGATCATTTGCGTCCGTTGTTGGTTCCACACCTCTTGTGGAATCTAGCACACACCCGGCAACGGAAATTCTCTTAAATAAAATGACCCAGATTCTTGAAACGTTGTGCAAGCGGATGGACACTCTGGAAAAAATGCTCACGTTTGTTCAAAAGGGGGGTTCTCCAGCCCCACCGATTACACTGGAGAACGTGCCGACGGGCACGTCCCCAACCGCCACCCACAACACGCAGACCCTACTATTCTCCTCAATAAAACTCCAATAAAGGCGGTCCCACAAGTCAAATTTTTGGGTGTTATTTTTGATCAAAAGCTATCTTTCATTCCTCATCTGAAAATTTTGAAAACTAAATGTCAACAGGCCTGCAATTTGCTCAAGGTTATCAGTGGTACAGACTGGGGTGCTGACAAGAAAACTTTATTGCTGTTAGACTATGGTTGCATTGTCTATGGTTCTGCTAGAAAATCTTATCCTAAGATGGTAGATCCAGTTGCCCATCAGGCACTACGCATTGCTTTGGGTGCGTTTCGCACTTCCCCTTGTGAAAGCCTTTACGTGGAAGCTAACGAACCTCCGCTGGAGCTGAGACGTACAAAATTGTCAATGAATTACTATTTAAAATTAAAAACTGATCCTATGAACCCTGCTTATGACTGTGTTTTCAACCCATATTTTGTTCAGAAATTTGAAGCCAAACCTAACACAATTCCTCCGTTTTGCATCAGAATGCAAGCTCATTTGGTAAAAGCAGGCATTGATGTTGCTTCCATCAACGACGATGAACTTCGAACTGAAGCTTTCCCATGGAAATTATGTATCCCAAACATTAATTGGCAGTTGTCCGCTTTCCTTAAAAACAATACATCCGAAACCGTATATAACCAACTTTATTTAGAACAGTGTGCTTTATACCCAGGATATGAACAACTTTTTACAGACGGGTCAAAGAAAGGAGATTCAGTTGCTGCTGCGTCGGTCTCTGGGATACTTTTAGACCAGCCTTTGCAACAGCGTTTACCTGATTTTTGTTCTGTTTATACAGCTGAGCTCAAGGCAATTCATTTAGCTCTGAAACAAGTTTATCAATCCAAAAGAACCTCATTTTTAATCATGTCTGATTCATTGTCAGCACTTCAGGCTCTTTCCACGAGAAAGATATCACACCCTTTTCTGGCAGATATCCATGACCTCCATACACAACTTGTTTCTGAGGGTAAAAAGATAGTTTTTATGTGGGTCCCTGGTCACATGGGCATCCGCGGCAATATTGCAGTAGACAGGGCGGCTAAAGATGTTCTACATCTCGATTTCCCTCCAGAGATTTTCCAGTTTGTGCCCTACTATACTCTGACCTACGTTGTATGACTGGATCTTATTGTAAACGACTGTGGCAGACTGACTGGTCTAACCATGTCAACAACAAATTATTTCAAATTCTTCCCGATTTGTCCACTTCTTTGCCTAACTTTGCATCCACTCGCAAAGAAGAAACAGTGTTATCTCGCCTTCATATTGGGCATACTTATGTCACCCACAGTTACCTTTTAAAAGGAGAAGAACCACCATGGTGCTTTGCATGTGATCAATCTTTTTCTGTTCGCCATTTTATGTCTGAATGTGCTGATTTGATTGAGGAAAGGGAAACATATTTTGGTTCCATACCTTTCAAAGAGATTTTTAAAGTATGTAATGGTCAACATCTGTTTCAATTTTTACATGATGTTGGTTTGTTCTATCGCATATAAATTGTATCGACATGTTTTGTTTAGTTTGGATTTTATTAGGACTGAATTTAGTGATTTGATTGAAGAAAGAGAATATATTTTTAATACATCAGTTTTAAAGAAGTCTCTTAAAGAGGTGTCATATGAAAGTTTGTTTGTGTGTTTAAGAGTAACAGGCTTGTTTTTTAAGACTTGAATCATTTTATAATATTTTAAGATAACGTCTCTCTGGTCCTGATTTGGCTCGGAAGAGTCCGCTGGACCTAAAGCAATAACCTTGTATTGTATTGTAAGGGTAGGTCAGTTTTTATCGACAATTTTTTCCCCTTCAATTTTATAGCAGACTTCAGCACACTGTCCCTGTCTTTCAAACGGATGAATCGCACAATGCATGTGTCACCGCGCAACGGATGACACGTCGCCATTTCAATCTGTTCTGAGTCATGCAAGCCTAGCTCGTCTCGAAAAAATGCACGAACTTTAGCTTCACAGTTCACAGAGTTAGTTTGTATGCCCCACAAGAGCAGATTATACTTTCTAGAATTAAATTCCAAGTCTTCAATTCGTTGTTCTAGAGCTTCTCTTGTCTCCTTTACCTTCTTGTCGATTGCGCAAATCTTACTTTCAATACTTTCTGTCAGTACCGAAATCTGCTCTCTCACCTCTTGAAACTCGCTAGACAATTTCTGTGCCCAAGCTGGTGGGTCCTCGTCATCTCCAGAGTTCCCAGCAATGGATGGATATCGATTCATGGTGTTGGTTTGGTTTTGTGTCTTCCTGGGAGGCATGTTTAGTGGAGGATTCGTCAAGGCGCTGTCTATTCCGCCATTAACCAAACCGGAAGTATCAAAGGCAATTCATCTAGCTCTGAAACAAGTTTATCAATCCAAAAGAACCTCGTTTTTAATCATGTCCGATTCACTGTCAGCACTCCAGGCTCTTTCCACGAGAAAGATATCACACCCTTTCCTGGCAGAGATCCATGACCTCCATACACAACTTGTTTCTGAGGGTAAAAAGATAGTTTTTATGTGGGTCCCTGGTCACATGGGCATCCGCGGCAATATTGCAGTAGACAGGGTGGTTAAAGATGCTCTGCATCTCGATTTCCCTCCAGAGATTTTCCAGTTTGTGCCCTACTCTGTATGACTGGATCTTATTGTAAACGACTGTGGCAGTCTGACTGGTCTAATCATATCAACAACAAATTATTTCAAATTCTTCCCGATTTGTCCGCTTCTTTGCCTAACTTTGCATCCACTCGCAAAGAAGAAACAGTGTTATCTCGCCTTCATATTGGGCATACTTATGTCACCCACAGTTTCCTTTTAAAAGGAGAACCACCATGGTGCTTTGCATGTGATCAATCCTTTGCCGCTCGCCATTTCATGTCTGAGTGTGCTGATCTGATAGAGGAAAGAAACATATTTTGGTTCAATACCTTTCAAAGAGATTTTTAAAGTATGTAATGGTCAACATCTGTTTCAATTTTTACATGATGTTGGTTTGTTTTATCGCATATTAATCATATCGACATGTTTTGTTTAGTTTGGGTCTTATTGATTGGACTGAATTTAGTGATTTGATTGAAGAAAGAGAACATATTTTTAATACATCAGTTTTAAAGAAGACTTTTAAAGAGGTGTCATGTAAAAGTTTGTTTGAGTATTTAAGTGTAACAGGCTTATTTTTTAAGATTTGAAACAATTTATAATATTTTAAGATAACGTCTTTCTGGTCCTGATTTGGCTCAGAAGAGTCCGCTGGACCTAAAGCAATAACCATGTAATGTAATGCATCAAATACTAGGTCCTCCTTGATCGACATTTCATCGTGGAGTAGCACGACATACCTTTTATTTTCGGACAGCTTACTGGCAGCTGTTTTAATCTCATCAAGAACTTCAGGCTGGAATCCTGCTCTGGGATGAATTTAATTGATGTAGTCGTGCAAAGTTGATTCACCTGGTAACCTCAGGACACCAGTCTCTCTTAGCGTTTTGTAGGCTGAAGGTCCCCTGCTGTGCAAAAGCAAAGCCATCCTGATCATCATGGGATGCCATTTCATTCCCTTTGGTCCCTTGACACTGAATGCTTTTTTTTGTTCTTCCCAGAACAACTTGGTTAGAGGGTCAGCAATGATGTTTTCTGAAATGATCTTTTGCAGATCAGTATGAAGGCTATCATTCACAGGTACTGACTCTTTGTTAAGTTTTTCTCTGAATGCATCAACCTCAGCTTTTAACCTTTTTTCTCTCTGTCTGCACTCTTTCAGTTCAAATTTAAGTTTCTCGGCCGACACAAAGTGGAGTGGATCATTTTTTTCAAGGGTTTAGCCTCCCTCTCCTTCTTTCTGTCTAATTTTGCCTGCAGAGTTTTCTCTACCTTTTCACAATCTGCAAAAATGGTGCAATTCTTTAATAAGCCATGACACTGGCTAGCTCTGACACATGTGTTAGCTTTGGGCATCCCACCCACAAAGTCATTTTGCACATGCACATAGTACACACTTGCCCCCGTTGGCAACTCTGCAAACTGCTGCAGCTCTGGAGATGTCACTCCAATGCAGGTTTGCAGAGAAGACAGCACAGTAGCGCAATGCCTATGTGAGCAGCACTCTTAGGTTCTCCCACATTTTGCTGGCTGCTGACTATTTATAGCTTGCCTACACCCTCCCTTTCAGTGAAAGGAAAGGACAGAAGAGCACCGGCAAAGCTATTTATAGCTAGCCTGGCTGAACTAGCTTCAAAACCTAAAAGCTTTGGTTGAGTCGGTGTGGTTAAAAATTGATCCAAACGTACTGCCTCTAGGTTTTGGCAACAATTTGATACCCTTAGGCCTCCCAAAATTCTGACATCCATACTCAAGTCTGCATAGACATCAACACGGATGGTAATGTTACAGTTCTGCACAACTCCAAAGGAGACAGCGTCCTCTTTCTCCTGCAGTATGATCCACGGGTATGGTAGCCTCCTCATTTCCCTTCTTACATCACTTAGGTTGAGGTGGTAGACCTTCTGGGGAAGTGGGGGAGCCTCACGAGGGACCTATAACAAACACAGTAGAGCTACGTTAAATCAGTAATCTACAACCGGTTCCTCTTTTTTTTTACTCCTCTTACTCCTAAAACACCCTGCTGGATATTGCCAGCAGGCGGTTGTGGAGTAAAAGGGTAAAAAAAAACACAACATATAACCTTCAAAGCATGAGGAGCATGGAGGTCAAGTGCAGCTTTAGCAGGCGCACAATTCAGCTTTATACTTAACCCACCCATACCAGGACCTTCCTGCAAGAGGATTAAAAGACCAACATTGTATCAAGCCTGACACATTAATTATAATGATATTTGCTTGGTCACATTCTCACACAGTTAGTATAAACAGTTAACATGGTCAAAACATAGGACACGAAGAACAAAGCATTGTTTCAGCTATGAGGATTCTACATTTATTTTTTCTAACTCCCGGATCTCCAAAGACATCTACAAATCTAAAGTGTGGTTCTGAGATGCTGCTAAAGGTCCAGGACCTGAGCTGCAAGCTTAACATTCATGAGAGTACGACCAGAGGGGAAAATATAGTTGCCCACATGACTTCATAATTATGATTATGCCCACCTGATGACCTTTGTGAGAGCAGGGCTTCCTGTTCAAACACACTTTTTAGCACCCTCTGCCTGAGCGATGTTCACTCTCAATAACGGTAATGCATGCATATAACTACCCTTTATATAACCAAAGCGTTCATGAACGTGGGTGAGAGGGGAATTTCTGAAAAAGGCAAAATGAAATGTCTCTGCAAACTTAGGTTTTTTGTTAAATAGAAGAAAATATTACATTGTATGATGCATGCAAGCTGCAAAAGTAAAACAAAAACACTTAAGGAAATGTGCTATTGCAGAGCGTAAGTAGCATTTGCTGCGAGGGAACTTGAAGACGGTCCAGTAATCCACTTTTATTGTGTTAATTCACTTTTCAAGCTTGTACCATAGGAAAACGCTTTACATTGAAGCTGAGGAAAATGCCAAAAGTAAAAATACTTCTGAAATGCTTGGAACAGACAACTTTGAATCTAGTGATCCAAGAAAAATGTTATATCCACCCTCCCACCACTCCTCCTTTCACTCATTCCCGGTGCAAAAATTGTACTTCCTTTATTAGCTCTGAGCGCACTATTTTGTGCTGTTTTTAAACAAATCCTAAAAATCATCCAAGGGTACTAACAATCTAAATCTTATATTTTTAGAGAGAGTAGACGCCATCTTTGAGTCATGACGACACGTTGCATCGCATGCGACTCGGAAAATCGCGAAATCAGCACAGTTAACTATAGTCTGTTACTACCAATGAGCTATTCTCGCATTGGAAAAAGGTCCTGTAATGCTGTAGGCAGTTATCTCCCTCGTAGTGTCGGCCGCATTCAACGCTAAAAATAACGATGTAGACCGGCAAGCTGGCTACGCACTATTATGCACCGGCAAACCGGGAATGAGTTAACTCAGGTATGTGAGTTTGGAGTATTTGAAAAAGAAAATTTGGCAAAAACTAGGGCAAAAAGTGTACCTGAATCAATGGCTGATTTCACCACCTCACCCCCCCCCCCCCCCGCCCCCCCAACCCCCCCAAAAAAAGAAAAAAAAGTAGGATATATTCAGTAAAAATGATAGCTGCTGTATGAATATTACGAAATGCACTTACAGGTGGCTTTCTCTCAGGTGCTTTGGGAATTTCAATTGACTTGACTGGCAGATTCCTGTCCGGTAAACTTCCAGGGATGAGTTTCCTTCTTCCAGTAGGGCCTGTTCAGAATCAGAGCAACATTTCATAAGTCATCATACTCCCACATGTTGTAAACATAAAATACATTTAACTCTTCAGACGTCAACATTTAAAGAAATTCCCATAAGACAGGCTGATAATAAAAAAATGGACAAATGAAGCTCATACAATCACCAGTGTCATCAATGCTGATGTTCCATTTCCAAATACAAATACACAAGTCAATGGCTCAAGATATAGGGCCTTTGTCCAATTTGACAGAAGCAAACCAGTGCAACCTTGGTCTTTCTGTAATGTTACAAAAAAAATCCCATCAGCCTTGAGTTTAAAACCTTCAAATTTACCACAGGCCTATCCTGTCTAGTCCTGTTCAGTACTACTACCCCCCCCCTCCCTCCCACACACACACAGTCATAGATGCTGATAAGAGAAAACAAATTTGAAATTAAGACTACATACACCTGTGCAAGGCATTCAATCATCATCATCATGTCACATGTGTGTGTTTGAGAGAGAGAGCTGCACATGATCACACTGTATAGCCTAGTATAGGCCTACACGCGCTTTTGTAAACAAGGCCAAAAAAACAAAGGGTGCACAAGCAAAATAAATAGCTGGTAGCCGTGAAAAATAGAGTAGCACTACTCAAAAATTATATTGCTTTGAGTTATTTACCTGTTGTGAAGCATGTATCATCGAAGTGACGAGAACAAATGTGCGCTGTGTCGGGGTTGAAACTGGGGTCACACCGGTTGATGATGTGTAGAAGTTGGCTCCGCCACTCATCATTCACCCCTTTCTGAGGAACTGTAGCAAAGCAGAGTCCTTTATTCTTGCTTTTGGACGCATGACAGTTCACAACGGAACAATTTGCGCCACCCATTGTAGATGAAATAAAAGCAGTAGTGAAGAACCATACAACCACACGTTTTAACCGGAAGTTGACAGGGCAGGTTGTGCCCAGCTAGCAGAAGTAGCGCACTCCAACAACGCCTGCGCGAAGCTGGCGGTCCCTCTGTATATTGTCTCTGGTTGTTGCTAGTAGGGGAAGGGGGGGGGCTAAAAGTCACAAATTTGTGTTTTAAGTAGATTTAAGACCCTATTTTTTATTCAAACCTAATGAAATTTATCACATAGCAAGCAATACATTCATACAACAATAACAATACCAGAATATGATATTTTCTTTTTATTTATTTTTTCAACATTGATTTCAAGTTGCTTAGTTGTGATTGTGACAACGTACCCCAGGGTGGGGTAATTTGTCACATAGCATGGCCATGGGGCAAAAAGTCACAAGTTTAGATGATCAAAAACAAAATCACCAGAGATTAATGTTTGAAAAATCAACTTGAAAAACCAGGCCGGATTTGGTTCTGGCGGTTGTTCCTGAGCCCACTGGACTGGGAAGAACAGCATGAATATCTTCTTTGGGAACAGTTCCAAGGTCGCTAATGTCCGGCTTTAGGAACTTCCCATTGATCTTTGTGCTTCGCCGAAGAAAAGAAATTTCAACCTCACCATCACTGTCTTCCTCTTTAGTAACACCTATCCTATCCTATCCTGTCCCATAACCCGAAGGTCGTAGGGGCACCACAGATGATCGCTTAACCAGCATACTCCATCTTTCTCTGTCCTCAGCAGCCCTCATGGCTTCGCTCAGTGTCAAACCAGTCCATTCTCGAATGTTGTCCTCCCACCTCTTTTTCGGTCTCCCCCTTCTTCTACCTCCTTAGTAACACATCCCACTAAATATTTCATGTGAGTGTCCCTGTTGAAAGCAACTAGCACATAGTCATTGACATTGATGTTGGTGACCTGTCCCAATTTGATACCACCTGACTCTTCCTTTTCAGGTTCAGACACAGTGTCATCACTGTCATCATGGACAGAAATCTCCGCTTCAGATTCTTATTCAGATTCTTCTGAAACTTGTTTCTTTCCTTTTCTGGAAGCAAGCTCCAACTCTAGCCTTTTTTTCACAGGGGAGGAAGTGTAAATTTCTGACGACATTGACTTCCTCTTTTGTGTCTTCCGGGGTGCTGCCTTTGCAAACGGTTTCACTGCAAAGGGAGACACATTTTCTTTTGTGCCTCCAGTAGGCTTAGCAGATTTTGAGTGGCTGGGCAAATCACTCAAGCCTGTGGTGCTAGGACCTTCAGCTGAATCAGGACAACTGGTGGCTTTGGCTTCAGGAAGGGGTCTGTCAGTAGTGTATGATGGAAGAAACTTGTCTTCTGAGATCACATTTCTGTCAAAAGGATAGATTCCTGTTGATCGGAAAGCAGACAATATGTTTTTCTGGTTGAAGGCATGGACAAAGCCATAGTTAACAATTGAAGGAAGGGTGTCTTCCCAGCGTTCAACGGATCATGGCACCACCGGTCCGATGCCTGATTGCAGAAAGTCTTAAATGGCCCAAAGACACACTTGTCCAGTGGCTGGAGCTCATGGGAGCAGTGAGGAGGAAAGCTTAGCATCGTAATGTGGTTCTCCCTGCAGAAGTTCACAGATTCTAGAGAAATGTGAGATTTGTGATTGTCTAGCAGAAGAAGAACAGGATGTTCTGCAGTTGGCTTCGTGAATTTTGCAAAGTGTTTCAAGTATGACAAGAAGTTCTCATGCGTCATCCATCCACTTGCTTTTGGGTGGCCTTCTACTGCAGATCCAGGTGGCAAATGAAGTCTCCAGTGGTCTTGGGTGTTAACTCTTGGAAAGATAAGAAAAGGTGGGATGTGATTGCCAGCAGCACTGATTCCACAACACACGGTGACAAGCGTTCCCCGCTCTTGGGCAACAACAGCACCAACCCTCCTTTCTCCTTTTTTAGCTATTTGCTTTGTTGGTTTTTGGACTGTAGTCGCACCGGTTTCATCAATATTCCATATTCTGTCACAAGTGATTTTTTTATCCACAACTTTCTCCAGATTGCTGTAGAAAAGCTCCACGTTGTGTTTATTGAAGGAAGTCATGCGCTGGAGAGATGTTGGCTCTGGAACTCGCAGTGCTATCTCATCTTTATGCCTTTTCATAAAGCCTTTTGCCCATTCTGCTCCTGCTAGTCTAGTTTTCGTCCAAGTCTCTGGAACTGCAATTCCATTAGCTTCTGCTAGCTCAAAAGCTAATCCTCTCAGCTCATTCATAGTCAGGCCATGGAAGATTTTTCCTGCTGTGATTAAGTATTCCACCAACTGGTTTTCAAGCTCTGCTCTAAAGATGAGTCTTGTTTGCTTGTAGCCAAAGCTTTTGTTATCCAAAGAACCATACTCTTTCTTGTGATCAACATATCTACCCAAAGTCTTATAGTTTACTTTATGTTCTTTGGCAGCTTTTCGGAGCGACAGTCGATTGTTCATGACATCATCAACAGCTGCTGTCATGTCCTCCTTGCAAAACTCCCCTCGAGTTGTTGACCGAATGTAGTTACGCATGATCTGGAGAAGAAAAAAAGGTTGACTATAATTCAACATATAGTTTGGTTTTGACATCATAAACATAAAGGAAATTTACTTAACATTCTGAAGCTTAACATAATTATGTGTGTACCAATCAGTTTTTTTTATATCTCTTATTGCATTTAGTAAAAAATATAAGCAAGCAATAAATATAAATGCTTCCCTTAAAATTATTACTTAGTTTCATTTATAACATTAAAAAAATAGAAGCAAAACAGTACTAACATAAAATTTTCCAAGAGTTTTGATGCTTTTTTTTCGATGGGGCAAAAAGTCACAATTGTGACTTCTAGCCCCACTTAGTGTGACAACCTGCCCCAAGCCATTTGTTCCCTGATGCAAACACATGTTACCTACAATTGTTAAAAATGGAGAAAAACAGAAGTCCTAATGCGTAGAAAAGACAATAAAGTATAATTCTGCTTATTTTCGCAATCATATTCATATAACATAAGGGCATACTTACCAAAAAATAATGAAACTCAAATCCCGCTTTGAGAGAATCTGAAAGCATAGCACTGCTGCATGTGCTCATAGATTAGTGTGAGTGACTTCCCTTTAACAGAGCTATACACACATTTAGTAAGCATGTTAATGATAGTTTCGTATTTCGGTTTCACTTTCATACATAGGCCACAGAGCTGTTGTGACAACTTACCCCTGTGACTTTTAGCCCCCCCCTTCCCCTACTTCGCCTTGCCTTCAATCCTGCTTGTTCTTCAGCTATGATTTGTTCAGCTTAAATGAATAAAAATGCATAAAAAGCAATCTACTTCAGTACACAACAAAAATAAAAACAAACTTACTATCCATTCATTCGAATGTGAAGGTGGCAATCCAATGGAAAAACTAGAAGATCTTTCAAACCGAGAAGCTGAAGCGGCGGCAAACGACATCTTGAAACGGAAAAATGGCCAACGCGACTTGTGGCGTCCTCACGTGACGTGTTGAAAAACTGACGTGAGTTGTGTCCCCTTCATAAGGGACTTAGGGGCCTTACCTTCCCAACTGTTGTACTGATCCCCACCACTTCTCAATAATGCATAAAACAATGACAGAAACACACTATCCATTAATGGATATCAGCTTATGCACTAAAGATATTGTTACGTTGAAACGTGAACGAAAGTATGTCGGAAGCGCGCACGATAGATCTAATCGTTTCGTTTTGCAAAGTATTCAATAATGGAGTTTATTTACCTTTGATTTGAGTTTGCATTGTTGTTAGGAGAGGCTTTGTATAACGTTGATAATTTGCGTTAGTCGATATTATTTGAGAATCTTCTGGATATGCGTGTTTACTCTTGATAGAAATTTCCCGATGCATGTCGAAGCAAGAGGTCGTTCTGGAAGATATAAAAATATGTATTGACGTAAGTCAGTGATGACGATCTTTTATTCGATTGGTGGCAGTGCGTCATTTCTACATTATTCGAAATTCTTCCGGAAGAGAGAGAGGTTATTTAATCGTGTGCCGAGTTGCTGTTGAGAGAGTAAAGTTGTTGATAGTGATTTGGAAAGTTGCTGTGAAAGTTGTTGAGTTGAATTGAGAATTGTATGCAGTTGTTGATGTGTGCTGAATAAAAGTGGAAAACTTCATACGTCGACTTTGTGACTTGTATGCTGTTTGGACGGGCTGTGTGAATAAACGAATCTGAGTTACACAGCTATCAGGAATTCAAGCATCGGAGCTGAATCAGATACTGATAGAAAACACCATCATCAAATTGAGTGTAACATTTTGGGGGCCAAGCCGGGATTCACGCCATAGCCAAGGGTTCAACTGCTACAACAAGCGAGTCAACGTTACGAGAGGCAGTCATCGAGGGTAGCCGCCAACGAGTTGCGTCGAGAGGGGCCAACATACTGGGACTACATCACCGATAGGTTCGGGTTGACTGCAAGGGCGTGTAGTCGCCGAAGAGTTGCTTCGTGAGCGAACAACAGAGCGGGACTACGTAGCTGCCGCAGGACTACGTCGAGGGACAGTCTTGGAGCTACATCGCCAGTGTTACAGCGAGCGACGTGCGGACGTCGAGTCTACTTCAGCACAGGAGCGTATACATCAACACCAGCGTGGTGCAGCGTCGCATACGACGAGGACAGCGGGGCCTGCGTCAGCGAAAGCGACTAGCGACAAGCATCAGCGCTACTGCAGAAAGAGTGCTGTTCTAGAACAGTCTAGAAAGGTACAGCACAGTCAAGAACTTTCCAGAAAAAAGAACTCTACAGTCAAGAACTTTCTAGAAAAAGAACTTTCCAGAAGCATCAAGATGGCTGACTTCTGGCAGAAAGGGGTTGAACTGAATCTAAAAGGCAAGCAGCTGACGGAGTACGTCAAGTCTCAGGAGAGAATACGAGAAAGAGAATTGGAAGAGAAGCGTCTAGAAAAAGAAATAGAACTAGAACAGAAGCGTCTAGAAGTAGAAGAGCAGCGTCGCCGTGAAGAACGAGAATTAGAAGAGCAGCGTCGCCGTGAAGAACGAGAATTAGAAGAGCAGCGTCGCCGTGAAGAAAGAGAATTTGAACTGAAGCGTCTGGAAATTGAACAGCAGCGGCAAGAAAGAGAAGATGAGCGCAGGCGTGAGGAAAGAGAAGCTGATCGTCAGTTCCAACTAGAGTTGGCGCGCATCCAGCAACAGCAGCATGCGCCACAAGTTATCAGTGACAACACGGCTCCAAAATTGCCAGCTTTCGTCGACGGGAAGGACCAGATTGACAGTTATCTGGCGAGATTCGAAAGGTTCGCTGAAAGCTCTAACTGGCAACCTCAAGACTGGGCAATTCGACTGAGTGCACTTCTGACGGGGCAAGCTCTCGAAGTTTACACCAGACTGTCGAACGATGACGCCAAAAACTACGACGTCTTGAAAGAGGCCCTGTTGCAGTGCTACAACTTTACAGAGAAGGGCTACCGTAAACGCTTCCGTGAATGCCGGCCTAAGTCAGACGAGACGCCAAAGCAGTTTGTGGAGCGCCTGTCGTCATATCTACACAAGTGGGTGGAGTTATCAGGCGAAACGAAGTCTTACGACAGTCTCCATGACCTGATCGTGAAGGAACAATTTCTCAATGCCTGTCACAAGGACCTAGCGACCCACTTAGAAGAACAAAAGCTGCAGACGCTTAAAGATGTGACTGAGGCTGCTGAAAGATATCTCATCGCTCATGGGAAAACCCTGGGGCCACCCAACGCGACGAAACATTTTCAGAAGACTGGAAACCATGGGAACCAGATCCAAGGAAGCCAGACGAGCCAGAGACAGACAGACTCCACGCCTCCTCCCAGGGAAGGGCATTCAAGGGGCTGTTTCACCTGCAACGCTACAGACCACAGAGAGGCTAACTGTCCTCAAAACAAAAGTAGCGGACAGCGGAGCAGTACGGACAATTCAGCGGCGGGCAACCGGCAGAGGCGGTTCTCCAATCAACGGCAAACCAGTAGATCTGACCATCAAGTGTGCGGCGGGAGCGTCATTCTTCCGAGTGAGACCGAGCGCACAGCTACCCCTGCGGACGTGCAAGAGTGCATGACTGATGGCCAACTTCTCCTTGCCAACGGAAAATTCATCCCCGTCGTCGCCAGCGCAGCTGTGACCGTACAGAACATGCCTGTTTCCAAGGGACGCGTCGGAAATCATGAAGTGACTGTTTTAAGAGACTCTGGCTGCAGTGGGGTCATCGTCAGAGAAGACCTAATCGCTAAAGAACAGTTCACTGGCGATTCAAAATGGACACTTATGGCCGACAGCAAATGTGTGAGAGCGCCAGTTGCGAAGATTCATGTCAACACCCCTTTCTACATAGGCGAAGTCGAAGCGGTTTGCCTGAAGAAGCCGCTGTATGATTTGATGATCGGGAATATCGACGGCGCGAGACGACCCGACGACCCCGATCCAGGGTGGAGTCCTGCCTCAACCCAACGCGTCGAAGTTGTGGAGGAGGATCCATTGCCGTTCCCCGATGGAGACCTTACAGAGCTGCTACGGGACAATGTGGTTACTCCGGCTCAGCCCTGCCGACCAGAGATCGTCGGTGCTGTTACTACCAGGGCCCAGGCCAAGAGAGACAAGACGTCTACGCCACTGAAGGTCGCCGACAACTCCAAAGCTGCCATCGTGGACAGAGATAAGCTGATCCAGCTCCAGGAAGCTGATAGCACTTTAAACAAGTATAGGAACCGCCAAGACCACGTGACCAAGGGCAGTGGCACGGTCTATTTTGAGGTGAAGGCCAAGATCCTGTACAGAAGCTTCCAGCACCCGAGGGTCAACGGAGGTAAACCACTACGTCAAGTACTGGTACCATTACCCTTAAGGCGCCAGGTGATGGAAGTAGCGCATGGCTCAATTATGGGAGGTCACCTAGGTATCAAGAAGACGTCAGACAGAATCCAGGCGGTGTTCTACTGGCCAGGACTTCATGCGGACGTCAGCCGTTTCTGCCGATCGTGTGACATTTGCCAGAAAACCATACCTCGAGGAAGGGTCCCGAAAGTGCCTATGCAGAGGATGCCTCTGATCGACCGACCTTTCAAGAGGGTGGCCTTAGACTTAATCGGCGAAATAAGACCTCCGAGTGAAGAAGGCCATCGGTGGGTACTGACTTTAGTGGACTATGCGACTCGGTACCCAGAAGCAGTGCCACTGAAGAAGATTGACACTGAAACTGTAGCAGAGGCACTGGTGGACATGTTCAGTAGACTTGGAGTGCCCGAAGAAATTCTGACAGACCTCGGGACGCAGTTCGTCTCTGACTGCATGAAGGAGGTCAACAGACTGCTGAGCATCCGGCATTTAACTACGACACCCTACCATCCAATGTGCAACGGGCTTGTCGAAAAGTTCAATGCTACGTTGAAGTCCACCTTGAAGAAACTGTGCAGCGAGCAGCCCAGACAATGGCATCGCTACATCAACGCCTTACTGTTCGCCTACAGAGAAGTACCGCAGGAGTCCACCGGCTTTTCTCCGTTCGAGCTGCTGTACGGAAGAACCATCCGAGGGCCGATGAACATCCTAAAAGAACTGTGGACAAAAGAAGTAGAGACCCCAGAGGTGAAGAACAGTTACCAGTACGTGTTTGAGCTACGGGAGAAGCTGGAGCAGACTCTCGAGATAGCCAGAGAAAACCTGAAGAAGTCCCAGGACTGTGGAAAGCACTACTATGACCGTAGGGCTGTGAACAGGAAGTTTAAACCTGGCAACAAAGTGCTGGTGCTGCTACCTACTGATCACAATAAGTTGCTGATGCAGTGGAAGGGCCCGTACGAAGTGGAGACCGTGGTGGGGATCAACGACTATAAGGTGAAGGTCGGCCAGCATTCCAAGATATACCACGCCAACCTTCTTAAGCTGTATGTGGAAAGGCCATCAGAGACTGTGCACGCGGCCACAGCAGCTGTGACCGACGACAGCTTTGACAGCGAAGAACTGTTGGAACTGGGAGACTTCCACAGCAGAGAAGGCATCGATGATGTTAAGCTAGGACCGAGCTTGACGGAAGGTCAAACGTTGGAGCTCGAGGACCTTATGGGCGAGTTTCCCCCTAACTTCAATGATGTCCCAGGCTCTACGACTTTGGTCGAACATGAAGTCCACACCCAGACCTGGAAGGAGCATCTGCAGACCATGAGGGAGCTGTTCCACCGTCCCGCAGAAGCCAACCTGACCGTGAGACCCAGCGAATGCATTCTGGGAGCTGACAACGTCGACTGCGTCGGACATCCGATGGAAGAAGGAGACAACGGAGGACGCACTGATTCCAGGGAAGCCCACGTGATCATCGTCTTTGACCCTGGGCCGATGACGACCGCAACTGACGAGGGCGTCGATTCCTTGCGGATGGAAGAATATTGACTGTGTGGATGAACTGTGAACATTGACAATATCCAGATAGACTTGAAGATGAAAACCATTGACTCTGTGTAGATAAGCTGAGCGCAATTACAGTATTCAGAAAGTCTTAAATTAGTTTCAATTGAGGATTTTGTTTGTGCATTACGTTTCAATGTTGTTGAAAGAAATTGGGTAAATTTCTTCTTGAGTGGGGGGTTATGTTACGTTGAAACGTGAACGAAAGTATGTCGGAAGCGCGCACGATAGATCTAATCGTTTCGTTTTGCAAAGTATTCAATAATGGAGTTTATTTACCTTTGATTTGAGTTTGCATTGTTGTTAGGAGAGGCTTTGTATAACGTTGATAATTTGCGTTAGTCGATATTATTTGAGAATCTTCTGGATATGCGTGTTTACTCTTGATAGAAATTTCCCGATGCATGTCGAAGCAAGAGGTCGTTCTGGAAGATATAAAAATATGTATTGACGTAAGTCAGTGATGACGATCTTTTATTCGATTGGTGGCAGTGCGTCATTTCTACATTATTCGAAATTCTTCCGGAAGAGAGAGAGGTTATTTAATCGTGTGCCGAGTTGCTGTTGAGAGAGTAAAGTTGTTGATAGTGATTTGGAAAGTTGCTGTGAAAGTTGTTGAGTTGAATTGAGAATTGTATGCAGTTGTTGATGTGTGCTGAATAAAAGTGGAAAACTTCATACGTCGACTTTGTGACTTGTATGCTGTTTGGACGGGCTGTGTGAATAAACGAATCTGAGTTACACAGCTATCAGGAATTCAAGCATCGGGGCTGAATCAGATACTGATAGAAAACACCATCATCAAATTGAGTGTAACAGATATAAATACACACTTTACAATTTTTATTTTGTAAATGTGCCTGCTTGCCAGCAGGAGTTTACTTTTGTCTTATTTGTTAAGGATTCTGAATTTATGTTTTTGGAATCATTCCTATATAGTGGCTTGTAAATTATTGCTGTTTATCTTCCTCTCTGATTCTCTCTCTCTCTCTCTCTCTCTCTCTCTCTCTCTCTCTCTCTCTCTCTTACTCTTACTGCTCTGTATCTCCGTTTATCCCCTCCTTCTTCCACCTCATCGTTTTCCTTTTTCTCTAGGCACTTTTGCCATCCAGTTCGAAGGTATGTGTCCGTGCAGCGCATGCATTTTGCGCACAGTGCACGGACTTACGACCTTTTTGACGATTGCGAGGTTGGGTGAAGTTTTGCGTGCATTTTGCGTGCAGCTTGTTTTCATTTACTTGTTTGTTTGGTGAGATCTGAACTCATGTATAGTTTTGTATTGCAGCTATTTCTTCTACCTTGTTACTTTTTTTTTTCTCTCGCATTTTGAGAAACCAAAAGGTCAGTTATTAATTGATTGCATTTATTTTGTATGGTTTAGAATGTGAATATTTAATTCCAATTCTATTTGTGTTCTTTAGATTTCCTTTTATTTCCTCCTCCTTTGTGTCTTTTTCTGCCCTTTTTCTTCCTCTTTCCATCCTTTTCTCCCTCCCTCTTTCTTCCTTTCTCTCATTCTTCACCTTTTCCTCCCCCCTCTTTCCTTTCTTTCTACTTCTCTCTCTCTCTTCTTCTCTTCTCTCTCTCTCTTCTTTCTCTCCCTCTCTTTGTTCCTTTCTCACTTCCCCTCCCATTCTTTCTCTTTCTTTCCAGTCTTATCTTTTTCTCCCTTTTCAATTTCTGTATTCTTTCTTCTCTCCATTTTCTCCTATTTACTTCCTCTATTTCTCCTTTATCTTATTCACTTCTATTTCTTCCTTTTATTTATACCCGTCTTTTATTTTTCTTCCTGTCTTCTCTGCCTCATCTCTTTTAGGAGGTCGTTTTCTTTGGATGGTTTGTTTTGTTCCAAGACCTTTCCTTGAGTGTTCTTCATGTGCGGTGAAATTATTGTTCTAACTCTATCATATGAATGTGTTCTTACATATGCTTTGTTTGTAAGTTTTAAGTCTTTTAGGGAAATAGGTTCTCTAAAATTCTGTTTAAGAAAGATGCATAGGTAAACGTTTATTTTGGGAGAACACGTTTGTGTGGTCTATGTTGGAGTTTTGATGCCGTCTGCTCATGTGAACATTTTTGGAGTTATGCTTGGTTTAAATAAATAATTTTATTTTGGCATGTATGTTATTTTCATATATACTATGTTATGTTACGTTGTTTAACATGGGTGTTTATGTTCGACAGCTTTCACCTAAACAGTCACCTAGATAGGCTTGTGGTTCGGACTGGGTCTGTTGGTGTACTCTCTTGTTTCCCTTTGAAAGCAAATAAAATCAGATACTGTTTTGAGTGAATCTTGCTTAAATACAAGATGAATGCGAGTTGGTAGATTAGTGGCTAGCACAGTAAATGAGGAGGTGTTTTGCAAAGTATATAAAGTTGCTAATAAATTGATAAATTGTAACTTAATTTTCTTTTAAATGTCAATAGCTGACGACAAACACGAGCAATTTCAACTAAAGTTCGCACATCCATACAATGTGTTTCAAAGTTGTCGTCACACTGTCATCAAGCATAATTGTCGAACACATGCGCACTTAAGATGAAAAATTCTTAATATGTGTGTTGAATTGTTACCTATGTGAATTACGACTTATCCAGTACTGCAATCTCTCGAGCAATATATTGCAAACTATTCATACAAGACATTAACATGAAAATAAATGTTCAAAACAGTTATCAGCGACATTTGTCGACAAAGAACATAGAGAAACGGAAAAATGTGAAAGTTACATATCACATTTTTATGTGTGCGTTTTTATTAACATAAATTTTGTGAAAAAAAAGAAGTGAAAACGTTCCCCTTGGGCTTTGTGTTTCTTTGTGATTGGTTTACAGCTATTAAGGATTGTGCATGCACAATTTGGAAGGATTTCGCTGTAAACCTTTTTTTTTACAATATTTTTCCATTCAAGTTAGATTGTCGTGATGTACTGACACAGGACGCACACAAAACTTGTTGCAGATAAACGAGCTTTGACATGTTCTTGATACAACATGTACCCAATCCTTTCACTGTACACTTCTTCTAATTGCTTGATGACATTAACAAGTATGGGGCTTGGCACTTCCAGTCCATGATCGTTAATGTGAGCATACTGTTTGTAAATGAGCTGAATTTGTTCGTCAGAACTTCCTGCAGCACCAGATACCAAATGCTGACATGGCTGACACAGACTCAAGCGAATCTTCTTCACAATATAGCCAGCAATGTATGTGAGAATATTGTCCTGCACTTTCTGGCGCAGAGGCTCCTTTGGCAGTCGGTGTGGGGTTTTAATAAGCCGAAGAGATTCAACATCATCAGCAACGCCTTTATCGAAGTCTTCTTTTTCATGATCATGGTGATCGGCAACACTGTCATCAAAGTCCTCTTCCTGCTGATGCTGCTGCTGAGGGAGGTCTGCATCACAGAAAGGACTAATGTTTTCCATATCTTCTTGCTGCTCTTGCTGGTACTCTTGTTCTTCCTGCTGTTGCTGCTCTTGTAGCTTTTTCATGCATTTTACATTAAGAAGAAATCTCCCCCCATCATCCTCACAGTTGCTGTGTTCACTGTGCTGAAAGATCTCGTCGACCATCAAGCGTCTGATGATGAGTCTGAGCTCCCCTGCACTTGGACTATCCACATGGGCGTTATTGCATCGCACTCGTGAAAAAAAATTCTCGAGGGCATCTTGATTCAGCCTAGATGTCAGAAGAAACCTAAAGCCATGGTTCTCACGGAGATCTTCCCACAGCATAAGCACCGACCTGATGGCCATTCTCCACCCAGTTAGGCAAGGCAACTGCCGCTTGCTCTTTGTATTCACAGTGTCCAGCCAGTCCAGGGTCTCCATGAAAAACTGCTCATGGCCTGATGTGATTGACATGGCATGACCCATGGGCTGGCTAGAATGCAAAGAACGGCTGTTGAATGCATTGAACAGGGCATCAAATTTGTCAACAAACGTCGCTGTCGTCTGTACTTCAGTTGAAAAGACAGCCAGTCTAGGGTTGGAAAGAGTCCTCAACGCAGCAGCCACTGAATGGGAAATGACCTGTGCTGCATACCTGACGCGCAAGGTGGAGAAAGGTGGAAGCGCAATATGTTTGTCAGTCAGGCGAGGTAGCAATCTTGCAATGTTGCAGGCGGAAGAAATGCTTTTAATTATTTGATAATTAATAACTTCTTATCTGTTGCATTTTTCTTTTTCTTCTGGCAACCTTTTCTCTTCTTTCGGAGCCTGTACAGCTTGGCTCTGACAGCTCTCAGTTTCTGTCTGCATTCTGCCGAGCATTCTGCAAAATACACATAACATTTAAAACTATATAATAGGTATGTTATGTTTTTGACAGCATCCATTGGCAGCAACACCAATACTTATACTACTACTACTAATAATAATAATATTATTATTAAATAATAATATTAATAATAATAATAATAATAATAATAATAATAATAATAATAATAATAATAATATGAATAATAATACGAATAATTACAGAATTTATTATGCGCATTTCTTAACAACAGCTATAAATCTAAGTGCAGGACCTCGTTTATTCTCTCATCTGCAATAGTCTGGCAGTCAGAAAACTTCATGCAGTCATTGGTCCGCAGCTGGGTATCAAACCCAGGACCTCTTGCATTGGAAGCCGGCGCGCTGCCACTGCGCCACTGACCGCCCCAATTATCTCTTTAATGTTTGCTTCAAATTGATAAATTTATAACAGAACTGATTATAAAAAATGCAAGGTTATGATATAAAATGAAGTTCTTTACCAACAACAACTTATTATATTTGAAATGCAAAATGCAGAGCTCTGCATTGTACACAACCTCTTGTGACTCTCGAATGCTGTTTTTGACTGTGCTGCTTGTGGCAAGCTGACGAAACATGATAAATACCACACAAGCATATTTAAAGATCTTGCAAGCAGTTTTAAAATAAAAACATTGTAAGTAAAGTGAAAACGAGTAATGTCTGACAATCAGAAATGCGGACAACTGAACACTTGTTATTGTAACATAGTGATAACACAGAATGGCACACCTCAGGTTGATGGAGAACCTGCTTGACCAAGCGTCTGGCCGGTTTCAGGCACAGAATTGCCACCACCATTGGAAGTAGCTTCACAGTCAGAAGCAGCTCCAGCCACAGAACTGCTACCACCATTGACAGAAGCATCACAGTCCAAAGCAGCATACTTATCCTGCATTTCTGCACAAACATACAAACATAAGCCTGACATTCAAACAGCCAAATCAGGCTGACAAAAACTAATCACCACAACTAAAGCTTGACTATATTGCAGAACTTTGCATATGGTGTCAAACTCCACTCTGATAAACATACAGAAAAATTATTAAATCTAAATAGCAAGATATTAGTTTGCAGCTTGGGTTTCTCTTAAATTGATAGATATTACAATAAATAAGACACAGCTTATTTTTATTTATTCAATTGGCATTTTATTTATTATTATATTTTTTTACAATTATCCATATAGCCGCCCTTTGGCTTATATTCTGAAACGACAGACACATACACAGTCAAATACAATATATAAAATAAATTAAATATAAAACTATATATAATATGGGATAAAAATGAAAGTTTGACTACCTTTGTTTCTGATTCTAGCTAGAGGTGAGCGCGATCTGTTTCTAGGTGCAGGTGGTTTCCTTCCTGATGCCAGCTGATGAGGTGGGTTCGGGACTTTAAAACATGTGGGTATGGCATTCCAGTTCAGCCTCTTCTTTTCATGGTTTGTAAACTGGCTGTCTTCAAAGTGTTGGCTACACAGAAAGTAGCCACCTCTATGCAGGAAATCTGCTGGCCGCTTCATTATATCCTCCCTACGGGCATTTTGTTTCCATTTCTCACATCTGAAATCACCACAGATGCTTTCTAAGTACACATTTTTATACTAAAAAATAATAACAAAGATTTTACTAAGCCAGAAATATATAAGTGTTTGTGGCAATTTCCTTTTTATTTAACAGATCAAGTGTGCTTAAGATTAAAGATCACATGCTAGAGCGACAAATCAAATCTACAAAATGATCTTACATGTCATGACATGTGCATTGCTCAATTTGGTTAATTTGCAGGTATTGCTCACAAGTACTCACACTGACTGCGGCGGCACAGTCGCCCGCATTTATGATGTTGTTGTTTGTTTGTTTGTTTGTTTTTTTTTTTTTTTTTTTTTTGGGGGGGGGGGGAAACAAATAATAGCACAGTCATAATATTTTGGCACAACACACCCAATGCATCATTCTTTTAACTAATATTATCACTTTTGCACTAAATATTGATTTTGATGATTAAAAATAAATTACAATAAAACTGTGTGAGGCACGATATGTCAAAACTAGGTATCCCACTATGGACTATTAACCTAATAAAATCCAAACTTCTAATGGTATTAATAAGTTATTTTACAATCATGTAGACATGATGTATGCTCAGAGTTTGAACTATTCTCAGACTCCTGAAGCTACTGTGAACTTAGCACTGGCATGGCAAGCTTTAATATAAAATTATTAAATAAAATAATATATTCATAAATTCGCTATTATGTTTCTATGCCTTTTGTATTTATTTTAGTTCTCGCTCTAGCCATTGCATCAGGCTGCAACTTGTCCAACAATGGAGTTAACATGTTAATATTTGTAGAAAATAGAAGCAAAATAGTGGGAAAGGGTGCAGTTTTACGCAAACTTTTGATATCCCCAAACAGCCGGTATAATTTTAATATATCAGTAACCCCAAAAAATGGATACATTTTGATTGAAAACACAGATTTTTACTGCTGTTTGCAATGCAATTTCGTAAATAGGCACGGGAGCTAGCTTCCCTTATTTTTTTTTTTTTATTTGGCTTGGAGGTCTTATTATTTTAGAAGTATTGTGATTGTTAGCAAGACACTATCAAAAGAATCTTCCCCCATTTTGTACCTAAGATGTCCTACCTTTACCCATTCCATATTGAAATATCTTTTGAATGACTTATCTCTGGTAAAAATCATTAGTACACATAAAACACAACTGATTAGCCTATAGATTATATTTTTACACATCATTTTTTTAATTTCAGACTGATTTTTTTGCTAAAATTCCGGGGGACTGTGCCGCTTTACGTTAAGCCCTATTTATTACTAATTAGTATTATTCGACAATAAAATTTTCAATGATGCATAAATTTGAGTCTTCTTTTCATCCAGATGTCCTTTTCCTCCATTCCTTTTTTTTAATATATATAGTAATATACTAAAACAAAAACAAAACATAAAGCTTTTGTGATTTTATCGCAAGATTTTAAGAGTCGATTTTATCCGGGAATCATGATTCATAAAATTTCATTCATTCAATCATTGGTAGCAAACGTTGAGACGGCGATTGGAATTAATTGATAATCTAAGCTAGTTATGATCAACAATTAAATAAATACTCATACACTAGTCTTGGCACATCATTTGGAAAGCGATAAAAGGATAAATTTTTACACTCAGGCTTGTAGCACGCATTTTTACAGCCGTAGGCTGAACAGAAATCGCCTCCTTGTTTCTCTCTTGCCTTGCTTGCCGCCATAACTGCAGCATGACGTCATGGGGAGATCACTCACAAGGCAGCCACGCTAAAATAGGCCCGTTGTCATATCTCCCCTTGTAAGATTTCTGGTAGTAGTAGTAGTAGTAGTAGTAGTAGTAGTAGTAGTAGTAGTAGTAGTAGTAGTAGTAGTAGGGACAATAATAGGCTGTGAGGCCTTTTGGTATGTCCCATCTTTTTAAAATGTAAATCTTATTGGTCCGTAACATGCATAAAAATTTTGCCTAATCATTATTCATCAAAATAGTAAAACCGTTCTTTAACTTAAGTTTAGGTGAAGTATCCAAGTAATTTTTAAAAGAATCAGTGCATGGTTTAGTTTTTATTTCTTCAGGGAGGTTATTCCAATCGTTAATTAATCTGTTAGTAAAAGAAAATTTTCTCAAGTTACTGTTAAACTGATGTTTAAAAATGTGTCCTTCCTGATAACGTGTTATATCACAGACAGGTTTAGTAAAAAAATGATTCCAATTTAAATCAACCATATTATTATAAATTTTAAATGTTTGAATTAAATCCCCTCTTAGTCGACGGCCATGTAAGGAGTGTAGGTTAAGAAATTTTAGTCTCTGCATAAGGTAAATTGTTACAGCTTTTGACTAGTTTGGTCGCACGTCTTTGCACCTTTTCTATTTTTATAGATTGTCTTTTTAGGGATGGGTACCATACTACGCCTGCATATTCGAGATGTGGTCTAACTAGGGCTTTATATAATTTGCAGAAAATATCCTTATTTAAATAAATAAAAGTTCTTTTAATTAATCCCATCATCCTATTTGCTTTGCTAGTACAGCTCTGTATATAATAGTCGAAAGTAAGGGTGCTATCAAAGATTATTCCCAGGTCCTTTTCTTCGTCACATGCTGTTACGTTGAAATGCGAACGAAAGTATGTCTGAAACGCGCACGATAGATCTAATCGTTTCGCTTTGCAAAGTATTCAATAATAGAGTGTATTTACCTTTGATTTGAGTTTGCGTTGTTGTTAGAAGAAGCTTTGTATAACGTTGATAATTTTTGTTAATCGATATTATTATAGAATTCTCTAGATTCGCGTGTTTACTGTCGATAGAAACTTCCTGATAAATGTCGAAGTTTGAGAACGTTCCTGGAATGTTTAGAAAAATGTATGACGTAAGTCAGTGATTCATTTATTTATTTTATTATTTATTTGTTTCTTTACTTATTTATTATTTGTAAGTTTCAACTTGGCGTCTCCCCTAGAAGCCTCTCATGAAAACAGTGACCAAGATCTATGTTGCAAGCCTACCTTCTTAAAGTTTTAGTGTGTTTGTTTGTGTGCATAAAGTATCCTTTAAAAAAATATCGCATTGTGATTGCTTGTTTTAAGCTCTTTTTTTTCTTTTTCGTAATCCTGTAAACCACTCACACAACAACGAGGTATGTGTACATAATTACTTGTATATGCATGCCATATTAACCTGGCTGCTTCACTCGATCATTTGAACATGTTTCAATTTTGTTTATCCTTAAAAAAATAGTTTGTATATGCTAAAGTCTTCATTACATGTATAAAAACCACAATATTATCTTCACTGCTAATTTATGCTTTGAAAGCTGGATAAATTGTGTTTATATATTTTTTCCAATAGAACATGTGTACATTTCTCTAGCACATTTTGCATTTTATACTTATTTAAATATTTTACTTTCAAAATGGTGTGTACATGTGTGAATACTAGACACAGCATGAAACAAAGCTAGAGAGAGAGTGAGTGAGAGAGAGAGAGAAAGAGAGAGAGAGAGAGAGAGAGAAATAAAATGAGCTACTTAAGAGAAAACATTATGTTTGACACAAATAATTTGAGCTGGTTTTTATTAACCACTTAAAAGAAAAAAAAAAGAAAAAAAATGTACCACACTGAAAGTGATCACCATATTCAATAGTGTAAAATCTGCTTATAAAATACATGTACATTTAAATAAAACTGACCAATGCAAGTTTCATAAAGTATTCACCCATCACTGGCAAGATCTTTATAATATAAAATAAAACAAAAACAAAAGGAAAATATGGATGGATGCAATATTTATCATTGTATTTTCTTTCATTGCTGATTTGATCGTACTATTTATTACGATAAGGATATGTTCCCAAAATCAAAACTATTTAATGGCTTTATTCTGCAAAAATACTATGACATTATTCCTCTTAATCTAAAAAGTAAAAAAAAAAATAGCACACATATATGCAAAGGCGAACACTCAAAGTAATATAGACATGTGTCTATCATAGCAGAGGATAACATGATAACTAATTGTTATTATAGTAGAACTAAATTAAAGAAATATAAAAAAGATAAAATAATAATATTAAACAATATAATAGTTTTCTAGGGACAGAATTATTGCATTAAGATAAATTCTAGATTGGCACCACAAGTGCAGGCACTTATAATGATGGAAACAAGTTCTAATTGTAACACCATCAGAGGAGACAGCATTTTTATTTTAAAAAATAATGGTAACAAGGTTATAGTTTCAAATATTACACTATTATTATTAATAGAAACAATGGCAAAAGATCTGCTGATTTTAACTATGTATCATTACTATTATTTAAAAAAATACTTCCAGCCTTTAAATTAAAAATACTTTCACATCAGTTAAAAAAATATGAACCTATCCTCATTCACTTTGCAGTGTGAGTCTTTCCAAGAGCACTGTTTGTGAGTACACAATTGCTTAGTGAATGCTTTGCTTTTTTCCTTGGTAAACTGACTTGGCTAAGTGGGTGTTCACCTTTTTCTGGCTGAGAGGATGAAGTTTTGGGGCGACCAACTCTTGCAAAGTGCTTATAGCCTGAAACTAATCTTCGCTGCTTGGCAGCAGGCTGCACTCCAATGTCCTTGTTGCTGACTAGCCGTCGTTTCTTTGATGTTGACGGCAATGCAATCCCTGAATATTTCCCAAAGCATGTCATGGCTGATGCCAGATGGGAATCTGTTGTTATCTGTGAGAAAGATTTGAGCATCTGCTGCATTGGCACCCGAATAACATCACCACTTTGCTGGAACTTTGTCGTTATTACGTTAAACATATCTTTAAAGTCGTGCAGTATTATTGCATCTTGCTCATTATCTTGTGACTGCATATGCTGAGTTGTAGCAAAATCTTCAGATGCTTCTGAAATCAGGTTACACATGGCAGAAGCTGAGGTACTTGGCTGCACTGTAACTGTTGATTCATTAAGATTTGCTACATATTCGTCTGGTTGCTTGTGAAGGGACTGGAACCAGGAGGTAATGACATCCCTGCCCATAGCAATTTTGTTCAGCAGCCTTCTCATGTCAGGATCATGAACTTTCATGGCTTTCTTCAGGAATTGCCGGTTCTTTCATGATGTAGCCTTCGAGAGGATGGCTACATTCTCCTGCAATGTATGTATAAGGAGCTCTCAACGTCATACCAAAACTTGCAATTTGACAAAAGATCTCAAATAATCAAATAAAAATAGGTCCGGTGTGAGACGTACATAAATGCAATATATATGAACAGCTCAGACTGATCCTGAAACACACAATATCTAATACGTTGTTGACAGCAAAGCTGATTTTAGTACAGAAGTTGTCAATATTGTTATTTTCATGCACAAACAAGTAGATTGAAATCTTGTGAATTCTCTACTTTCTTGTTTTTGCCTCAAATTTTATTACTCAGATTAATTTACTGTACTATTCTCTAGCAGCTCTGGGGCATTTGGAGCACTGCATCTCACTAATTGCCACATATAAACACATATTAACTTGCCGGCAAATGTATGAATATATTCATTATCATTTAGATAATTTGAAGAAAAAGAAGATTGCAAGCCATTAAAATGTATTTGTGTATTTTTGTTTGTATTTTGATTAGATTCAGACCCATTAAAAAAACTAAATCTCACAAATACCTACTACATCTACCTACTAGACATTTATACATGCTAATCATATGAATAGTTTTTAAGAAAAAAAAAGATTTGACAAATATAAAATTAACAAAGACATTTTACACACTCTCGCAAGCACACATACCTTTACATTGTGTACAAGACCACCAGAAATGATTGACAATTGCTTTGATCCAGTGCTGCAATACTTTCAGAGATTTCTGCCCTTTCATAGCTTGGTTTATCCTGAAGAAAATACCAGGCCCAAAATGTAACATAACTGATGAGTGACGGACAATAATGGTACTCAAGAGTTTATATTATAATAATAATAATAATAATAATAATAATAATAATAATAATAATAATAATGATAATAAATTTAAAAAAGAGAAAAGGAATGTCTTGAGGTATTGTGCCCATACTCATTCAAATGAGCGCATAAAGGTCTAAGTCTAGTATGAGCACTCACGCATTCTATCGCATATGTACGGGCTGCAATCTTATCGCCTGACATTCAAGTACACTGCCAAACACCACTGAGCAAACTACGCACCCCATTGATAGCAATATGCAAACTGTTATGGAAGTAAGAAGACTCTACATAGATGTGGCTTTCTATGTTAATTTTTAAAAAGGAATTAAAATATACAATTTCTCAGTAATAACTTTTTAAGCAACACAATCAAATACAATTTATGCAAATGAATTGTGTGTGGCTTATGCAAATGAATTGTGTGTGGCTTCTCCAATAAAATGTTCAGGCGAGTAAACCATCAGCAAAGCCTTCTGTATATTTTCATACACATTGTGTTGAACTGTTCCTACTGTATTTCGGAAACAAATTTTAAATAACACATTCAATGATTTCCAACTAAACTTAAAATCTAGAGATGTATGAATTAAACTTGAAAAAGTAACGAACATTTCTGCAATCCTTTTGCCCTTGTGCCAAACATCCATCTGATGCAGAAAGCGTGATGCATTGTGAGGCTGAGCTGCAACAGTTTGTGAACAAGTACAAATTAGTATTAAGATAGGAGAATGCTGGTTAAACGATCATCTGTGGTGCCCCAACGATTTTCGAGTTATGGGATAGGATAAGGGACAAATTATTATACTACTGTTTCTAGCAATTCCATTATAAACAGGGTTTGTAAGTCACTTTTTTTGGAGGGGGGAGGTGTGGGGGGTTGGTGGGGTGGGGTGGGGTGTTAACAGTTATATCAGTACAACAAAACTATAAACAATATAATAATAATAATAATAATAATAATAATAATAATAATAATAATAATAATAATAATAATAGGTAGGGTAAAGCCTAGAAAGATGGAGTACACTGATTAAACAATCATCTATGGTGCCCCTACGACCTCCGAGTTACGGGATAGGATAGGATATGGTAAAGCCTAAAATACAATGTACTTATTAAAAAATAATACAAAATATAGCACTACAACTTTTTCTTGAATTATTTTCATCTGAAATGCATGGATGGGTGAACAGAATATTCTTACCCATCTTTGATTTGAGAGTGGAGCTTGCATCAGTAATAATTTCAGTAACACCCATTTTGTGTAGCTCATCCAAAAGGGTTTCAACATTCCTTCCTTCCATTGCTGGGGAATGAAATTTCACCATTCTGTGGTCCCCAAATTCAGCAGCCACAATGGCTGGTGTTTGAACATCTATTGCAATTGTTGTTGATTTTGAAGCGCAAAACCCTGGTGAGTCATATCTTGTGTCCAGCGCAACAACGCCTGTAAGTGTAATGAAGGGTTGAATATGTGACATTGATTTCTTGTAAAACGATGTTATCCCTCGGTAGGACATCTGCTGCAGAAAATAAAAGCTGCTAGCATAAGGCAGACTCAGATGAATGAAAGAAGCTGCCTGAGAAACATGATGATATGTTAATCCAGACAGCAGAATGGCTAAAGTCCACAGCTGCCCTACAAGGGACCGGCCACTGTAAAATGGAGTGCTACACCAGTTCTGATGATGCCCATTCTGAAAAACATAATCACAGCCTATTTTAATATTTAGAAAAAATTATTAGTGTTATGTAAATTCTGGAAAAGTAAATTTATAAAAAGCAGTAGGTGCAAGAAGTAATTGTTATGTAGCACTTTACGTAAAAAAAGGAAAGTTCAGACATACGTACCATACACTCATAATTAAAGTATATCCCAGCCATTACATATTTGTGTTTCACGGACTGGGACCGTGTGGCAGCACCACAGTTGCTACAACACATTCGCTCCATGGTCTGCAAAATATACAGTATAGTAAAAATAGTCAAAAAACACTTTTTAACTTTTAAGAATACGCCATCCATAAATTAAAAAAAATAATTAAAACCGAAAAAGAAAATAACACTAAAGCCCACCTCCCTCCCTTCAACCAAATCACCACACAAACCAACAAAGTAAAATTTAATTTCACCCCACCTCCATCCCACTTGCTATCAAACTGAAATTCTGAAGTAGTGAGCGTAAAAAAGCTCATTAGGAAAATAGTAAGTTATGCATCACTATCAAATGTCCACTTCCATACTGACCACACACACACACTTAGCTGATATATGATATATGATGTTACATGATATGATATATGTTACATGATATGATATATGATGTTAGTATTGTTACATGATATTTGTGTTTCTATATTTGTGTTCACAAAAGTAAGCTACTTACTGCTTTCAATACTGATAGGGGAACCACATATTTCGGATCATAGATGTGCTGGCGCAGTTGAGAAACAGCTGCTTCATTCACAGCTTTCAAACTGAAAAAATGCCAGATAAAAACTGAGCAGCATTGACACAGGTTTCAGCATAAATCCATAATAACAATTACTATAGGTTATGTTCAAGATACATTAAATTTCCAAAAAGTGTCATTACTATGAACACTTCTTCTCTCCCCCCTCCCACCCTAGCCCCCTCTACCCCTACCTCCAAAATATACACACCTTTGATTCGAACCAAAACATCTTCTGATAAGACTGATAGTCGTACAGTAGTAGAAATAACATGCATAAGGAGAATAAAACCAGGTTTATTGTAGAAATCACAAGGAACTGAAAGCCAATATGTCACAGTATTATTATTAGTATTAAAAAAAAACTAAATCAAGCAGTCGTATTGCCACCACACGAGTTCAGTAACTACTACTATTAAATAATATAAAATTATAAACAACAATACCAAAAATGTACATGACATAAACCAAAAGACAATGTGACATGGATCCAAATGCAATTGTCAACTTACTTTTCATCCACATCCTCTTCTGCTACATCTGGCAAACATCCATCAGCATTAGCATCATCTTCATATTGCCCATCACTTTCAGCCATGAATGCTTGGAATTCTTCATCCTGTAGAGTAGAGCAAAGTGAAATTGCAGTAACAGCTAATAGTGCTACACACTTTTATGATTAGTAAATCATCTACAAATACCAAATAGTGTCGTTCACCTATTTTTACACAACAAAACCCTTCCCAGCCTGTGTCTCTGCATGCATGTATAGTAGTATAGTAGCATCGGCGTAGCGTTAGGCTTCTGTGGCCTGTCGCCGAGTCTGTTGTCAATATTTCTCTAACTAGGTCAGCAAACCCGGTCTTTTGACCAGGCCTAAACTAAAAACTTTTTGTTTGTGCGGAGGCTACTGATCTTTTGATCAGATCTAACAACTGTGGGAGGCTCTTCTAAACTATGAATGTGTTCGTGCATATGTTCATCTAGTCTATTTTTGAAGGCGTTCACTGTCGGTGCTTCCACAACGCCTGCAGACAGATTGTTCCATCTCTCGATCACTCGTTGTGAGAAGAAGGTTTGCCTCAGTTTCGAGTTACATCTGGGCTTCACGAGTTTAAAGCTGTGACCTCTGGTGTGGCTATCCTTGTCTAGAGTGAACAAGCTGGCTGTAGTCTTATACAGGTCATGTGTGTGCTTATACGTTTCAATTAGATCTCCTCTCACTCTTCTGTACGCCATACTTGGTATTTTCATTTTAGCTAGTCTCTGCTCATAAGGCAAATCTTTCAGACCACTGACAACTTTAGTCGCTCTTCTCTGCACGCCTTCTATCAGTTTTATATCCTTTTGAAGATGTGGGTGCCATACAACATTACTGATCTCGAGGTGAGGACGAACCAAGGCCGTGAAGAGCGTTCTCATCGACCCACAGTCCAAATACTCAAATGACCTCCGGATAAGGCCCAGGATCTGATTCGCCTTATTCACTTGGATTTCTACGTGTCGTGAGAACTTCAGCTCGCTATCTATGTGCACCCCCAGGTCCCTTTCAAGATCAGATGACTTGAGCACTATCCTCTCCCCACTGCCATGCTTACGCATCTCATAGCTCCTGGGTTGTTTATTCTTCCCACCCAAGTGGAGTACACAACATTTCTCTGCATTAAATCGGAGCTGCCAGGTGTCTGCCCTGTCCACTAGTCTATCGAGGTCATCTTGGAGAGCTGTACAATCCTGTGCACTATCCATCCTGGAGTAAACCTTGGTATCGTCAGCAAACATCTGACACATGTTTTTGACTGCATCAGGAAGATCGTTGATGAACATTACGAATAGAATCGGACCCAAAACACTTCCCTGCGGGACTCCGCTCTTAACTGATGCCCAGCCTGACAAGTGCCCATTCACACAAACTCTGTTTTCTACCTACTAGGAAGTCCTTGATCCATGACAGTCCTTTTCCCTGGATGCCCAGTGTCTCTATCTTATGCAAGAGCCTCATGTGAGGCACAGAATCAAACGCCTTTGCCAGATCTAAGTACACCGCATCAACCTCAGCCCCCTCGTCCAGAGCCCGTGTCCAGTCCTCCAAACAAGCCAGCAGATTCGTAGAGCATGATCTACCTGAGATAAAACCGTGTTGGCAATCTGACAAAAGTTTATTCTTGTCCAAGTGTTCAACGACCTTATCCCTGATAATAGCCTCCAGCACCTTGCAAACTATGCTGGTAAGACTCACTGGTCTGTAATTACTGGGTTCACTTTTTTCACCATTTTTGAACAGAGGTGTCACTTGTGCTTCTTTCCAAACTTGTGGTAACTTGCCATTCCCAACAGATTTTTCAAATATTACTTTTAATGGTCCGGCCAGTATTTCTGCTGTTTCCTTTAACAACCTAGGATGAAAGCCATCCGGACCAGGTGATTTGCTAGGATTTAGGTTTTTTAGTTTCTTGCATACTTCCGCCTTGGTTATTTGTATCTCACCAAGAATGGAGGTCAGCACTGGTTTGTCACACGCAGGCATATGAGATAAATCTTCATCCGTAAAAACACTACTAAAAAAGCTGTTGAGGACATCAACAGTCAAGCACCCACCAACACCGCACGAGCCAAATGGCAAATCCAAAGTAAGAACCTGCTAAGATAAAACCATCCTCTCCACATAACAGTCACCACACAAGGAACCATCTTGAAATAATCTCCCATCATGCCGTCGCGAGCATGCGCAGAGCGCTAACAAATTCAGCCAATAAATTGAGCTGCATGACGTCATGATGTCATCTCATTATCTCGCTGGATAAAACCGAGAGAGGGCCGAATCTGTGTGTAATTGTGTGTACACACACTGCGCGTGTTTTAGTGGTGTTATGTGGTACAGTAGATTTTTGCAGCATTGTAAAGAAAATGAACTTTGTAGGCTCTCTAAGGGGTTCGCGTTATGGGGTAACGGAAAAAAGTTACCCATAAAAAAAGTTACCCACAACTCTGGATTGAGTCCAATGTGTAACCACGTAACGTAAGGTAATCGAACCCACACACACCCACATACACACACACATACACACACACGTACATATATGCATATACATATAATTATGCTTTCATAATTCATTTACCTCGTGGCCTCATGTGGATGAGAAAGCAGTGCACAACGATTTCTTGGGGTTCAAAGACGACAACGGAGCTACGACCTTACTTCAGCATGGATGGATTCGAAGTGCGCACTAGCATTCAATGCTTTGAACTACGCGCACATGCGAATGAATACAATGACAAAATATAATCATTAAATTGCTGTGGCTACTTGCTAAATTTAATGAGCATTAAGAACAATGCTAAAACAATGTAAAATGCTACATCATTACGTCAAATGATCAACCACAAATTTACAGGACCTAAGCGAAAGGGATGGAACTACATGATGCTGCGAAAGCCGACATCTTAGGCAACTTCCTGTAAATAGGCACAGGCGCCTGACTACACTATAATGAATCCTTGCGGCAGCAACAGTTAGACATAATTTGGTTTACTAGCACACCCTTTGCTAATGGCGCACTGAAAATCTAAGATATGTGCCAAAAGGTGCATCATTTTTGCAGACCACTGTGCCACATCGTTTTCTTTCATTCTTGGCCACTGACGATGTTTTTCCACCACTAGCATCACAGACTATGATGGAATACAATTTGATTCCATTATCAGTTGTTTTTGTGGTACTAAAATGCTGTTAGCTCTCCACAGTTCAACACATAATAAATTTATTTCAAACATCAGTTAAGCCTTGTATTAATCAAACATTCCTTTTGACTGCAGACAAGAATGGTTTAAATACCAATGACAAGACAAGGCTTTACCAATGCACATAATTATTGTCCAAAACAGAGTTGTACATTTATACATAGAATCAGTATGAAGCCTCACTGACACTCCTACAGTCGCACCAAACAATAAAATCATAAATACCTCGATTGACTGTTCAAACAAGGTTTACAATTTCAAGATAATGTCTTGGAAAAACCACAACAAGGAAAGCAGAAATACGGATGGTTTCAGGCAGTAGTTCCCAGAACAGTTCTGATGCTATTTTTATGAACAACTTCAGCCTTGAAGTCTTAGTCAGGCACTGAAGTCAGGCTGAAGTTTACAATTTTGTCATGCACTGTGGGTAGCAAGAGCCTTTTCTCCAGGATTCAGTTTTCAAAGCATTTTACAAGTCGCGCTTTTTACGGCAGCTTGGATCGGCGGAAACGAAGTGAGAGCGAACCAAATGACAACAATTCGCATGGGAATAACAAGTGGCAATAAGCTGCGAGATCGAAAATCAACAACTCACCCTAGTCATATACACTAAAATTGTCTCACCTGATTTAAACCGATCTCAAAAATTACCCTGGGATCTTCCAAAAGAGAGGATTTCCGCTAAAAAGCGGAAGATTCTCATCTTTGATGTTAAAAGCAATAGCAACGACAGACCCAGGAGAATAAAATTGTAGGATACAGTGTAAAAATCTGGGGTGCTATACCCCATGCTAGTGCTGAGCCTCCTTATGCAAGTGAAAATAAAGAGTTTAAGGTTTTGTTTTCATTGCTTGCTTTTGTAATCGGTCGCCTATGTCTGCTGGTAGTGATGTACATGCACTAAAGACCAGTTATTTAATGCTGGAACAAAACAAGGTGGGGAATGAAGTTTTGTTCAGGCACTCGGCATGAAATGTTTTCATTATTATTAATACATCTAAGCAGGGTTGGGCCTGGTGAGAAAACAGCATGATTTCAATGAGCCCTAACATTCGGCCTAAATACACTTAGGCCCTATCTGTAATCAAATTCAGAGATGGGTCTTGACTTTGATAAACTTATTAGGTTCCAATGTCATCTTTGAGGAAATGTACACACCAATAATACTGAAATCTGCTCCCAAAACTGGAATCAAATTGTATTCCATCATAGTTTTGGGACAACAATTTTTATCTGCTAGTTACATCGTTGCTCTACCTTCTACCAACGCCAAGTATGACTAAAAAAAAAATAAACTTGAAACCAAACAGGTAAAGGTATTACTAGACAATGCTACCTTGTCTTCTCATGCATGTCCTTGGTGGGCTTGTCAGAGTGGACACAGAACTCCTCTCGGACGGGTTTGAGGATGTTCAAAGACTTGCCAAAGATCTTCTGGGCCAGTTGGCGTTTGCGCTCCAATCTGCCTTTTCTGTATCTGGACGCTCCTTTTGATGTCTTACCAAGGCATCTTTTTTTTTTTAAAAAGACATTACGAGCAGTTCATTAGCAACTACACAGGTTATGCCAATTAGGTAAAGAAATGGAACAAAAGCTTGTAACTTGGACAATAAGAGCATAAACTAATTAGCATGCGAATGCAGTAATAAAACAACTCACTTTTGATCTCTGTTGTCCCCAGTTTCAGACTCAGCAAACACACCACCTTCAACATCACTGTCTTCACCATCTACGTCACTGTCTCCATTTTCCTTAGCACTGAATAATACAATACTCAAAATAAATAATGGAATGTAACGCCAGCTTAAAACAAGTACTGGAATAGAATGCTCTCCAATGTAGTTCAGTTATACATATTTTGGTTTACTAGCGCACCCTGTGCTAATGGAGCACTGGAAATCTATGACCAGTGCCAAAAGGTGCATCATTTTTGCAGACCACTGTGCCACATCGTTTTCTTTCATTCTTGGCCACTGACGATGTCTTCCCACTACTAGCATCACAGACTATGAATACAATCCCAACAAACACTCCCATGTGGCACCCACAAGGAACCCATGCGGGAAGATTAGTGGGAAATATTTGGGAAGCCATATGGGTTGCCACTGGGTTTTGATTACGAGTGCAAATGGGACCCCAGTGGGAAAAAGTGTGGGATCCGCATGGGAAGTCCCACAGAGGCATGTGGGTTCCAAATGGGAGCCGTATGGGTTCCGAGTGGGACAGTGTGGGTTCCAAGTTGGAACCATGTGGGTTCCGAGTAGGAACCGTGTGGGAAACCTCTGAAACTATTATGGGATATCCCACTGCTTTCCCACATTCATTCCTGCCCCCTCCCCAACCCTCCTTTCACTCAGGTTTGCTTGCATCATATGAATCATGTGAGTGAATTAATACTTAAGACATGAGTATAAGACTTGACATTTATTCATCCAAAGGTTCACATTGGAAAAGTTGTTTCCGGCCATGCGAAACATGCATATATCAAGTATATATAAAACAATAAAATAATAACACAACATAAAAAAATAATTAAAGAGAAGTTAGTTAGTTAGTTAATCATTGCTTATAAGGGTCCAGCGGACTGCAAAGAGCCGAATCAGGACCACAGCTTGTGTGAAAGAGGACTCACCCCCCATCCGTATAAAAGGTCTGCAGAAACAACCCCAACGGCAACATTGAAGGCACTCTACCAGCCAGTCACTTTACAATAAAGGCTTCCCACGCAGAGGACGCTGAGGCTTAACTCTAATTTAATCGAACCTAACACGCAGGGGACGCTGAGGCTATACGTACTCTAATTTAATCAAAACCCCTGGTTACAAAAACAAAATAGAATATAAACATCATTACAAAATAGTAACAAAACACATACATATAAAAAGCCTACATTGCTAAATAATAATTTCATAGAAAGCCCTAGTGACCATTTGGCAGAAGCTTCCAATACCACCAAACTGACCCCATACACATTGGGGAGTTTGGGAGTTTCAGGAAAAAAGGTAGGTTGACTGGTCTAGCGAAGAAGAGGGATAGTAGATTGATAGAACAGATTAAGGAAGAGAGAAAACAAGTGAGAATGACAGAAACAGTGGGAATTTAAAGCACTAAATTTCCACAAAGTGAATTATTTATGTGGTTTGAAAACAAGAGACATGATTATAATATATATATACTGTGAACAATAGGGACAATATTAGATTTGTACATAGACAAAGATTACACTACATTATTTACAACTAATTTGTTTTTTAAATACAATCTACTTTTGAGTGATGTATGTGGGAAAAGGTCTAGCTTGAAAAAATATAATGACTAGGTTAAATGCAGGATCCTTAGAAGATACCACAAATTCACAAATTTTTCGCAAACAAATAATGTATGTTTGCCACATGTTTAATAAAAAAACAACTGAAAACAGTTTTAAAAAAAACTTCATTAACCTGGCGGATTTTGGCACAGGTTGTTAAACTCATGAACACATCCATATTGGAATAAACAAATAACATTGTATACGGTCATAATTTCCTGCAATAAAAGATCTGTTACAAAATTCTAGATCTGGTTCTTCAAAACACAAAAACCACCATAAGTTAGTCATTGCTTATAAGGGTCAAGCGGACTGCAAAGAGCAGAATCAGGACCTCCAACCGCCATAATTATAGGGAATTTTTATGGTGTGTTATGTGAGGATTCAGTACACAAGGACAATAATACAGACAAAACTAATAGTCTATAACATAAAATTATGTATATACAAGGTCTGGTCATAAATCAGCAACTATCACACCTACACACTCACAACCATACCACAGCTGCAGTCTCCCACCAAACAGCACACAGACACTCAACAAACATAATATAACATTTATCAAATTTAAGTTTTTAAAAGGTTATAAACATACAAGATTGATAACAGTAAGGTATGCAACAATATTAAATCAAATAGGATACTAACCAAATAAAAGTTGACTAGCATTAGGAATAAACATTGAGCAAAAGTTACAAAATTGAACAAAAGTTAAAACAGCCATCAATGCATACAAAGATGTAACAGTAAATTTTAAAGAAGTTTTCTGTATGTAAATGAAGCTAAAAATATAGTCATAAAACACAATCAATAATAATGCATTAAAAAAATATTAAAAAACTGTAACCATCATAGTTCTTTGCACAACCTTTCCCCCCTCACTTTCTCTCTCTACAAAATCAGTTCAGATCTGATCTTCTACGATCAAGTAAATATCCTCATCGCTGGCCAACATTTTTCCGTCCTGGTCGTCTGGCTTCCTCTGTGTTCTCCGTCGCCCCTCCCAGTCTCTGGCATCTTGGAGTGTCCGACCAACCACTCTGTCTAACTCGTTGTCTGTGGCATCCTTACATTGTGCTTTAACTGCCGCTGAAACATTTGATGAGGAAGACTGTCAATGGTTGACTTCATTGTAGAAACAGCTAGGATACATTTAACATATCAATTTTCAGTAGAATCAAACAATGAACAAATAAATATAAGCTCATATGTGTGCTCTTTTTGGTGCTATTGCACTTCTATAATTGTGTACGTGCTTCTGAAAGAAATCTGCACTTTTGGTGCTATTGCACTTAGAACTATAATTGTGTATACGTGCTTCTGAAAGAAATCTGCACTTTTCAGAAAAAAAGTTAACATTAAACTGTTATGTTCTGGCACAAAAATAGTCAAGTACACACACACACATAGCGCACTGCATGTACAGAAACTGGTTTGGTGCAGTCATGCGAAGCAGGCAATTAGCGCGCACAGCTCAAAAGCTATAAAAGCTATTTAGCTCGCATTTCTTCGCTATTTAGCGCGCACTCTCAAACAACAGTACATGCTCAAATACACGCACCCCATCTTGCTTTTTAGCGCGCACTCTCAAATCTTACGAACAACAGCTAGTACAAGCTCACATCGTGTATCTTATACCGTTTATGTTCACGGATCATGATAAGCGCACTACAATCGCTGAAGTCTGAGCCATCTCTTATGATTTTATTATTTTGGTATGAATGGTTGAGCAATATGTTATTATTCAGTGATTTTGATGCGTGCCTAACAGTGAGCGTTTCGTTTAATGCCTTTAAACAAAAAGTTTAATGCATGTGTACGTGAACACCCATCTGAACGGTTGAGCAATATCATATTCAGTGATTTTGATGCATACCTAAACACACAGAGAGAGAGAGAGAGAGAGAGAGAGAGAGACCTATCTCTTATGTTTTAATTTTGTTTTGAACGGTTGTAATTTGGTGATTTTAATGTTTAATAAATAGAATACTGTATCTGCGAAGTCTTATGTTAATTTTTGTGACCATAATGTGGCGAGAGAGAGAGAGATGGAAAGAGAGAGCGGTTGACTAAAAACGTTAAGTGCACGCTTCCTGACATTAGGATGTTAGTGTTGTAAAAGGACATGCGTGCAAAATGGCATTCACCACCAATGCGCGCGAAATGGCAATTGGACATTTGCGCGCTAAACGGATGCAGCCCAGTCATGAAGTTTGTACTTAATTATTTTCAGAAATAATAAATCCAACTGGCAGAAAATGGCGATATTTACCATAAATAACTTCCTTCAGCTTAAGGTTTTTGAAAGGTGCCTTCTTCCCCCCTTGACCAGTCATGTTGTACGTCAAGGCCAGTGTTGCCTTCAGAATCCTTTTCAGGACATTCCTGACCATGTCTTCTTTGCCTTTACCACCAATGGATGCCAGGTAGTTGAGCTGCAATCAAATGTAAATCAAGATGTATAAATAAATCATAACAAATTTGTTTGCAATTACTGTGTAGCTTTGGATCCTTTAAGCACTGGGTCAACAATATAGTGGAAGCTGTGAACAAAGAACCCTTGAAGAACATCACACCATCTCCTGGCTTGTACCCTGTGTATGTGTGTGCTGGGTGTGTAAGCTGGGTGTTTATGCTGGGTGTGTGGTACCAAATGGTTGACCTCTTAAACTTAAATGGATGCCGAGATGCAAGACGGGTTGCGTTCCTCTTACTAGGGCTGCTGGGACAGCTAAGCATAATAAATTGAAATTATTAGTGTATGTATACAGAGCAAAACAATTAAATTCAACACATTTTATACCCAAAAAACTGTTATACAACTGAGCTGTCGTTGTTTTACATGGGGAAGGATGAGAAGAAAAGCTATTTACTTACCATCTTTCTTCTGATTTCCTCATCGCCGAGGAGTTGTTCCAGGTTGTCAACATCCTCCATAGATGACAAGGGGAAATCCAGGCCATCAGGTAAGGATGCTCCCGATGAAGCTCCCTGTCCTATCTGACCAGCCAGCACCTTGAAGATGTCATCTTGCCTCTGACGTACGTCTTCGAGGAGCGTGAACATGACTCTGAATATCTCTGAAAATGAATTCAAATTAAAACATGAAAAGCTCACACTTTATTTTTTGGGCAGGGTATCATATCAATGGATTAAACTGTTGCAAGCATATTCACACATGTTTATTACAGTACACACCGCCTATACCGACCATGATTTATAACGGCCATCGCTTATACCAGCATAGCAAACAATTTTCCTGCCAAAGGCCTTCTTTGACATAACTAAAAACTCCTTGGTTATACCGGCACAGCTTGTACTGACCACTGCTTATACTGGCACCGCTTGTACTGGCCACCGCTTATACTGGCCACGATTTTTCTCATTTTTTGAGTACACACACCGTCGGTACCAAAAAAAGTTAAAAAAAACCCAAAAAACCTTGCTGAAACTGAACAAAATTGTCGAGGGTTGGCTTGGAAAATTAGGGTTGGTCGGGTGATTGAAAACAACTTTTTTTGGGGGGAGGTGGGGGGGGGGGGCCTTAAATGGAAAAGAGCGTACCTTTAGTTGGTTGCTGAAGCAGCTCATCCATATTGCACACTCTACCTCCTCGGATGCTGTAGGTGGGCGCTGACTTTGAAGCATGGCTGCCACTTCCTGCACGTTGTGCTGGGCTAATTGGCGTCCTTTGAGTTTGTGTTGGGCTGGCAAAACACTGACTTGCACTTTGACGCGATGGTCCTTGTGCTGGGCTAATTGGCGCCATTCGAGTTTGTGTCTGACTGGCAAAACACCGACTGGCACTTTCACGTGATGGTACTGGCTGCGAGGGGAAAGACCGTTGGTTGCCGTTGTGGCGAGAAGATCCAACATGTGAGGTTGAGCTGGAAGAGATTGGGCTGCCATTATGAGATGATCCCGGCTGTGTTGCCGGTTCTGGATGCACTAGTGGCCGGCAAGAGATCGGCTTGAACAGCTGAGCTGGTGTTAGCGTCCTTGTAGTTGTAGAAAATGCTTCTGAAAAAAGTTTTAAAAGGCAATGTATGTTGGTGATTGCATACTGAACATGCACAATATTCAAGAGCAAAGATCTGAAAAGCCACCGTATCAATTTAAGGTCATAAAACCTAAGTGTCATCAGCAAGCGAGCAGACTATGTTAGCTTCACATAGTTGTTCACTCTTCTTTCATGGATTTCTTTACTTTGCATCATATGAAAAGAACACGGAAACCTCAATCAAAGTTTATGAGTGCTCCTTCACCGACCGCTGCACTAAAACCTAGTGGTTTCATGTTACAGCATTTTTCCTTCTGTACAAAGGCATAGAGATATATATGAGCAAGAATAAGATGTACACATAAGTATTTCATCACGGTACAAAGGCATAGAGATATATATGAGCAAGAATAAGATGTACACATAAGTATTTCATCACATCCTCAGACACTAACGTGGTAGTGAAATATAGGCAGGGTTCAATTTCAATATCTGAAAGTGACGCACTGTACACGTAGTTGTGGGTCAGTTGATGCATTGTTCCACATTATATCGGTGCGTCCGACTTTTGTGTCGTTTTCCTTAGCACCTACCTTTCGTTTCCGATGGATCTCTGTGCATGAAAGCATAGTCTGCTATAAATAGGGAAATTATTCTACCCGCAGTAGTCCGATCCCCTGACTGTGATTGGTTTAAGCAGAATACATTTAATCCAATGGTGTTTCTTCTTCTTTCTTAAGGCATAAACTGACAGGTAATTCAATCATAGAATTTTTTTTAATTTGTTTATTTATTTATTTGTTTATGCTTTACAAAAGTATGTATTTATATTTATTTTATGATTAGAACAATAATTATAAGTATTGAGCATATTAACTTTTAGACGTTGCGCCCACTAGGACATTAGGGGCCCTTTGATTTCAGGGTTGAGGGGACAATTGGCCCATGTCATTTTTTAACTTGGTTGAACCATGTGTAGGTGAGATTTTTTTAAAACATAAATTATTAAAAATGTACAGCACAGATTTGTATACAACTAATATCATGTGTACTGTTTATTTAACCCATTAGACTTGCATAGCTTATACAGGCCGTGTCCAGATACACACACCTCACAGGGAGCTGATGTCTACCGAAAAATCAACAATGACATCCGAAAAGGCATGCTCACAGCAAAGGAGAACTGGATAGAAGATCAATGCCAGGAAATAGAGAACAGTCTGAACAAGAACAACAGCAAGAAGGCCTACCAGACTGTGAAGCGGCTGACAAGTGTCAAACAGCCCAAAGTCCCCACTATCCAAAGCAAGTCTGGCATATGCCTTACAGAAGAACAAGAAGTCTTGGACAGATGGACAGAGTACTGCTCTGACCTTTACAACCATACACCAAATGGAGACCCATCAGTTCTAGCATGTCCCGAGAACAGAGAAGAAGAAATCCTCCCAATTCTCCGGGAAGAAGTTGAGGCAGCAGTGCAAGCGCTAAAGAAAGGGAAGTCAGCGGGAGTGGACAACATACCCGCGGAACTGCTACAAGCAGGAGGAGAAGCGATGATTGATGCCCTCACCATTATCTGTAACAAGATCTGGCAGAGTGGGGAGTGGCCTATACCATGGACCCAGTCGCTTGTCATCACTCTTCCCAAAAAAGGTAACCTTCAGGAGTGTGAAAATTACCGGACCATCAGCCTCATCAGCCATCCCAGCAAGGTCCTCCTGAAAATAATACTCAACAGGTTGAAACCCCAAGCTGAACAAATCATAGCTGAAGAACAAGCAGGATTCAGGGCAGGGCGAAGTACCACTGAGCAGATTTTCAACCTCAGAATAATCTGTGAGAAATACCTACAGCACCAACAACATCTATATCATGTGTTCATAGACTTCAAGAAGGCGTTTGACCGAGTCTGGCATGCAGCTCTATGGGCAACAATGAAAGTGTACAACATCAGCCCTAAAATAATTGAAGTCATCAAAAGCCTGTATGACAAGGCTACCAGTGCAGTCCTGCACAACAGAGCCATCGGGAATTGGTTCAGAACAACAATTGGTGTGCGTCAAGGATGCCTACTCTCTCCAACACTCTTCAACATCTTCCTAGAGCGCATCATGTCGGATGCTCTTGCAGACCATGAAGGCACAGTCAGCATAGGGGGTAGAGCAATCTCCAATCTTCGTTTTGCAGATGACATTGATGGATTGGCTGGAGAGGAACAAGAACTTGAACAGCTGGTACAGAGGCTTGACACCACCTCCAAAGCCTATGGAATGGAAATAAGTGCAGAGAAGACCAAAACGATGACCAACAACACCAATGGCATCAATACGGACATCAAAGTCCAAGGCCAATCCCTCGACACAGTGCATAGCTTCAAATATTTAGGAGCCATTGTATCAGACAATGGGTCCCGACAGGAAGTCCTCTCCAGGATCGCACAAACAACTGCTGCCCTGACAAGGTTGAAGCCCATTTGGAAAGACAGGACCATCAGTCTACATTCCAAAGTAAGACTGCTGCGCTCCCTTGTCATCTCCATCTTCCTATATGCTTGCGAAGCATGGACCCTCACAGCAGATCTCCAACGAAGAATACAAAGCATGGAGATGAGGTGCTACAGAAGACTTCTGGGCATTTCCTATACCCAACACATCACCAACGACGAAGTCCGACAGACCATCACACAAGCCATTGGACAACACGATGACCTGCTAACAGTGGTGAAGAAACGGAAACTTCGGTGGTATGGCCACGTCACCAGATCATCAGGCCTTGCAAAGACTATTCTGCAAGGCACAGTGCAAGGAGGTAGAAGAAGAGGGAGACCGAAAAAGAGGTGGGAGGACAACATTCGAGAATGGACTGGTTTGACACTGAGCGAAGCCATCAGGGCTGCTGAGGACAGAGAAAGATGGAGTATGCTGGTTAAACGATCATCTGTGGTGCCCCTACGACCTTCGGGTTACGGGACAGGATAGGATAGGATAGTCCAGATACATCTTCAACGTCATGGCATTCTTTGCAAATAAAGCAACGCTAATAACAATGTTTTATTATTTTAATGAGTAAGATATTCTTCTGATGGTAACAGCCCTGCATGCCTAGATTGTGAAGGTTGTGTTCAAGGCAGGTGGTGCTCTCTAGAAAACAGGTGATGAACCTGTATTAGAAACACGTCTTGCTTGAAACTTAAGCTTATTTTGACCTGACAATCAGTATAAACCGAGTATCTTACAAAAGACAAAACTTTGTTTTTAAAGTTCTGTCACAACTGCAATATTCCATCAATAGTATTGCAGACCTGTGCACACCACGAAGAGCCTGTCAGTAGTAGCCAGACCCTGTGTCAGTAATTCATAGTATCTATCAGTAATATTTACACGTTAGCAACAAACATATTGGGTACAATGCTTTCTCCAAGTTTATGAGTGTTGAGCGAGTGTATTAGTTTAAACTGCAACAACACAATATAATTACAAAACTCAATTGCAAACAAGAGTGAAATCCACAACATAATTAATAGGAACAACATCAGTCATATTTATTCAACCACATGAAACTGGTGCTTTTTGTTGTTGTTGTTTTTTTTTTTACCGTGCCAATCATGAATCAGAATAAAATAAAGTGGGCAATGTAATGCCAGAACTATAGCTACATTACCGTTCTTTAACTGTACACTACATTACAGCCACCAACTGACCAAGTTCTGCTTATGTTCTGCAGCCTACTGTTTGTTGACCTCGGGCTCAGCTGCCTGCTTTCTGGACTGTACAGCTGCATAGTGTGCTGATCACAACTGTTTCAGTTGAAATGTAAAGTTCTTGCAGCTCTCAACAAAATTAAATGGGTTCGACTTCACCACTGATGAACGACGTTTTAACTTCCTAATGGTTTAGCGTTAAAGACGATCATCACCACTAGCAGAGTCTATGTCAACAAATGGCTGATCGGGCAGAAGTGAAACTTGCCGCAAGGCATCATAAGTTTAGCAGAAGGGCAGGGCATCTTAATACCGGAAAAAACACAAATGTTTTAACAAACAATCGGAAATAGTTGGCGTGACCGTAATTTTTAATGGCAAACCGTAAACCCGTAATTCCAGCTTCAAAAACTTACGGTCAAACCGTAGATGTGCACACTTACCAGACAGCTTGCTCTTTTTTGAAGGGACTTCACCGTCAGTTAATCCCTCAGGCTCGTCATCAGACGAAGACAGGTCAGACATCAAATCCCTAAAAATAAAATATCCAGAGTTAATGTAAAAATTATGATTAATTAATAATAAATATAGGTTATAAGCTGTTCTTATGCAGCAAGCAGCAAAAACTGCTATGACTGGCAGTGTCAACAAGCATGTTTGGCATCTCTCTCTCTCTCTCTATTATATATATAACACATGTTAACGACTGTGGGCCAATGTTATTAAAATAAAGATCTGACCCACTGCTTTTACAATAATATCGGAAACTTACTCTGCCTTCGAACAGTTCTGATTTGGCTCACTCAATTGATTCAATATCTCATTTCAAAATCTTAATCAGGGTATGAAATTGGGCAAGATGACTGGCTTACTGAGCCTGGGTCAAGGGGCAACGCCCCTCGGTGGGAGGTGGGGAGGGAACAGGGGTGGGGGTGGTAAGGGGGGGGGCGGCGACGACGACGGCACAGTCCCCTGGAAAATGTGAGCATTTTCAGTTTACAAGGCATATATTTAAAAGCCATTACTTATTTATTGGCAAAAAAAAATTTTAAAAAATGTGCATAAGTTAAGCTGTCTTGGGCATGTGCTTTATGCATTATAGAATTACTATAAATTGGAATTCCTCCTTCCCCTCAGTGATCAAAACAAAGTAACGGTCCATCCACTCCGTTTCAAGAATAGCTAGCTTGATCGTTTTACCTTTATCAGAAAAAGGTCGGCCGTGATAGACTATACCAGTTCTTACAGTAGTTAGCGATTTTCCTCTCACAGATTAAAAGTCAATGTGACACCGTGCTAACAAAAGTGGATTCAAGCGTACGAGCTAAAGCTAAATACAACCGTTTGAGAATAGATCAGAATGCAGAGAATAGATCAGTACCGTTTAAGAATAATCGTTTCTTTCGCGTTTTGGCCTACGCCCCTTTAGGTTTGGCACATAGAAGATTTCACGTTGGCGTAAATACGCCATTCCGCGTTCAATTTTAGGTCCTGCTTAACATAATAATCAGTATAAATCTGAAAACGTTTTATAATCCCAATCACTGCTCACTATAATATGTTGTTTTAAGTCCATACCTCGGACATTTTTTTCTCTTGCCACGTCCCAAGTCTGTTGGCACATCTGACTCTGACAATTCAATGTCAGTAGACTCTCTTGCAGACTTTTCAGCTTCCTGGATTTTCTTGAACTGATCTGTTAAAAGACACGCACGCACACATACATTATACATGAAAATTTAGCAAATTGAACTTAAATTGGAAGTATTATGATAATGCTACATCTGTGGCATGCACTCTCCCCCACCCTCCCCAATAATAACAAAAAAATCAATCTTCAATTGTACTAAATGACATGAGATATAAAATTAAACAATATCCTGCCAGCTTTATCTGCCAAAATACATTCTTTTTTTCTTTTTTTTTAATTTCACTACCCTATACTATAGTAAAAGTTAAAAAAAAAAGGTAACCCTGAAACTGCAGGTTAATACACGACACTAAGTAAAAATACTCCTGAAGTTTATTAAATTATGGACGGTTCAAGCTGTCTGCTCACGCACTCTATCTCATTGCAGGGCTAGGGCTCAAATTGTAAAAGCTATACACTGAATACAATTATCTAACAATAAAACTAAAATAAATTTTAAAAAATCATGACTTACTGCTCTGAACAATGATCTTGCCCTTTGTTTTAATCCAATTGGAATCGGGTTGCTTTCCTTTAAGAATCCATTCTGTTGGAATTCTGGTTGTGTTTGGCCACCACACAGATACTTTGTTGACCTCCTCATTTTCTTTAGCCCATTCACGTGGAATTATTGACATTGTCTGTATCAATTCATTATCTACCCTACTATTCTCCTCAATAAAACTCCAATAAAGGCAGTCCAACAAGTCAAATTTTTGGGTGTTATTTTTTATCAAAAGCTATCTTTCATTCCTCATCTGAAAATTTTGAAAACTAAATGTCAACAGGCCTGCAATTTGCTCAAGGTTATCAGTGGTACAGACTGGGGTGCTGACAAGAAAACTTTATTGCTGTTATATCGTTCTTTAATTAGATCCAAGTTAGACTATGGTTGCATTGTCTATGGTTCTGCTAGAAAATCTTATCTTAAGATGCTAGATCCAGTTGCCCATCAGGCACTACGCATTGCTTTGGGTGCGTTTCGCACTTCCCCTTGTGAAAGCCTTTTAACGAGGAAGCTAACGTACCTCCCGCTGGAGCTGAGACGTACATAATTGGCAATGAATTACTATATAAAATTAAAAACTATCCTCTGAACCCTGCTTTATGACTGTGTTATCAAACCTGTTACACTCAGTGTTGATGTTGGTGTCTTTCTATCAGAAAATTGATTTCAGCCCAAACCTAACACAATTCCTCTGTTGTGCATCAGATTCGTTTATTCACGCAAGCTCAGTTGGTACAAAGCCAGTCGAGTCTTGATGTTGCTTCCCATCTTTCATTCAGCACGACGATGAACTGCATACGGATTTCTCAAAGCACTCAACAACTTTCATGGAATCTCTATGTAATCACTAATCAAACAATTTACTATTCTCCTCAACAGCATCTCGGCCACGATCTGAATAACCGCTTTCCGGAAAAAGATTTCGTATACAGTAGAAATGACGCTAATGCCACCAATCGAATAAAGACCGTCATCACGACTTTACGTCATAATTTTATTTAGAACATGTCCTTTATAACCCAGATAAGGAACAACCTTTTTAACAACGGTCAAAGAAAGCGATTTCAGTTGCTGCTACGTCCAGTCTCTGGAGACACTAGACCACCTTTGCCCAACAGCGTTTTACCTGATTTTTTGTTCTGTTTATCAGCTGAGCTCAAGGCTATTTCATTTAAGCACTGAAACAAGTTTATCAATCCCAAAGAACCTCTTTTAATCATTGTCTGATTCATTATGCAGCACTTTGTTCAGAAATTTGAAGCCAAACCTAACACAATTCCTCCGTTTGGCATCAGAATGCAAGCTCATTGGTAAAAGCAGGCATTGATGTTGCTTCCATCAACGACGATGAACTTCGGACTGAAGCTCCCCCATGGAAATTATGTATCCCAAACATTAATTGGCAGTTGTCCGCTTTCCTTAAAAACAATACATCCGAAACCGTATATAACCAACTTTATTTAGAACAGTGTGCTTTATACCCAGGATATGAACAACTTTTTACAGACGGGTCAAAGAAAGGAGATTCAGTTGCTGCTGCGTCGGTCTCCTGGGAGACACTTAGACCAGCCTTTGCAACAGCGTTTACCTGATTTTTGTTCTGTTTATACAGCTGAGCTCAAGGCAATTCATTTAGCTCTGAAACAAGTTTATCAATCCAAAAGAACCTCATTTTTAATCATGTCTGATTCATTGTCAGCACTTCAGGCTCTTTCCACGAGAAAGATATCACACCCTTTTCTGGCAGAGATCCATGACCTCCATACACAACTTGTTTCTGAGGGTAAAAAGATAGTTTTTATTTGGGTCCCTGGTCACATGGGCATCCGCGGCAATATTGCAGTAGACAGGGCGGCTAAAGATGCTCTACATCTCGATTTCCCTCCAGAGATTTTCCAGTTTGTGCCCTACTCTGACCTACGTTGTATGACTGGATCTTATTGTAAACGACTGTGGCAGACTGACTGGTCTAACCATGTCAACAACAAATTATTTCAAAGTATTCAATAAAAGAGTTTATTTACCTTTGATTTGAGTTTGCATTGTTGTTAGAAGAAGCTTTGTATAACGTTGATAATTTTTGTTAGTCGATATTATTGGAGAATTCTCTGGATTTGCGTGTTTACTGTCGATAGAAACTTCCCGATAAATGTCGAAGTTTGAGAACGTTCTTGGAATGTATAGAAAGATGTATGACGTAAGTCAGTGATGACGAAGTTAGAAGCGATTGGTTAAATTGCATCAGACTCGATTAATCCAGGGTGATCGGGAGAAGAAAGAGGCTATATATGTGCCGCACTGTTTTGTGTTGTTGTTGAGTGGAGTTGAGAATTGTATGCAGATGTTGATGTATGCTGAATAAAAGTAGAAAACTTCATACGAAGACTCAGTGACTTGTATGCTGATTGAACGGGTTGCGTGGATAATCGAATCCGAGCTTACACTCATCAGGAGCATTCACGCATTGGGGCTGAATCTACTACTGATTGAAAACACCACCATCAAACGGAGTGTAACACAGGGTTTGGTTTACTAGAACGCCGTGTGCTAATGGCGCACTGGAAATCTAAGACATGTGCCAAAGAGTGCACATCACTGTGCCACATTGTTTTCTTTTATTCTTGGCCACTGACGATGTTTTCCCAAAACTATGATGGAATACAATTTCATTTTAGTTTTGGGAGCAGATTTCAGTATTATTGGTGTGTAAATTTTCTCAAAAATGAAATTGAAAGCTACTAAGTTTGTCAAAGTCAAGATCAGCCCCTGAATTTGATCACAGATAGGGCCTAAGTGTATTTAGGCCGAATGTTAGGGCTCATTGAAATCATGCCGTTTTCTCACCAGGGCGAACCCTGCTTAGATACATGTATTAATAATAATGATAACATCTAATGCTGAGTGCCTGAACAAAACTTCATTCCCCACCTTGTTTTGTTCCAGCATTAAATAACTGGTCTTTAGTGCATGTACATCACTACCAGCAGACACAGGCGACCGATTACAAAAGCAAGCATTGAAAACAAAAACTGCAACTCTTTATTTTCACTTGAATTAGGGGCTCAACACTAGCAGTTGGGATATTACCCCAGATTTTTACACTGTGTCCTACAATTTTTATCTGCTAGTTACATCGTAGCCCTACCTTCTACCAACGCCAAGTATGACTCAAAAAAAATAAACTTGAAACCGAACAGGTAAAGGTATTACTAGACAATGCTACCTTGTCTTCTCATGCATGCCCTTGGTGGGCTTGTCAGAGTGGACACAGAACTCCTCTCGGACGGGTTTGAGGATGTTCACAGACTTGCCAAAGATCTTCTGGGCCAGTTGGCGTTTGCGCTCCAATCTGCCTTTTCTGTATCTGGACGCTCCTTTTGATGTCTTACCAAGGCATCTTTTTTTTTTTTTTTATAAAAAAGACATTACGAGCAGTTCATTAGCAACTACACAGGTTATGCCAATTAGGTCAAGAAATGGAACAAAAGCTTGTAACTTGGACAATAAGAGCATAAACTAATTAGCATGCGAATGCAGTAATAAAACAACTCACTTTTGATCTCTGTTGTCCCCAGTTTCAGACTCAGCAAACGCACCACCTTCAACATCACTGTCTTCACCATCTACGTCACTGTCTCCATTTTCCTTAGCACTGAATAATACAATACTCAAAATAAATAATGGAATGTAACGCCAGCTTAAAACAAGTACTGGAATAGAATGCTCTCCAATGTAGTTCAGTTAGACATATTTTGGTTTACTAGCGCACCCTGTGCTAATGGAGCACTGGAAATCTATGACCAGTGCCAAAAGGTGCATCATTTTTGCAGACCACTGTGCCACATCGTTTTCTTTCATTCTTGGCCACTGACGATGTCTTCCCACTACTAGCATCACAGACTATGAATACAATTTGATTCCATTATTGGGAGCAGAGAAGAGAAGATATCATTGGCACTAGAATTTTAAAAAAAGTGAAATCCCCCCATGACGGATGCATTAAGATGGCGGCACAAACAGAGCATGGAATTACCCCTGTTAAAAAAAGAGGAAATACCATCCCCCCTGTGGCGGGTTCGGGGGTATGGTCCCCGGAAAATTTTTAAACAATAAATTAAAATCTGTGCAATCTGGTGCATTTTAGAGAGAAACTTAGCAATTTAACCCCATAAAAATTTTGCCCTTTTTTTCCTTAAAAAAATATTTATTAACTTTTTCTTCAATAAGATCTGATTATACAGGTGAAAACAAGGATTTTTCTTTCTCTGGTCACCGAATTATTAAAAAATTTTAAAGAGTTCAAAATAATTTGATTACACTTGACTGGAAATACATTTTAATGAATTTATTCATAAATAAAACTAAGTATCTATATACACAGTTTATGTGTGTGAATTCCACTTTATTTGAAAAATAAGAGCAATGAACTCTGCTTCTTTTTTGTGGGGACTGGTGACTGGCAGTAGCTTTCTAAGGTGAAATGAAAGCAGTTCTTCTCCGACTTTTACTTCTAAACAATCCCACCTCCACCCATTTCTAGCAGTGTCATCAACGAAAACCTCACCACGATTCGCAATTCGCCTCTCCGCCATCTTTGACAACTAAAGCTACCCAGCTACACCAGTGTATCGCGCTCTTAAGATTAGCAACCCGTTTAGAGATTCATTGGATCAGAACAAGAAAAAAATCGGTTAGCTGTCACACCTCCATAACAGATTTTTTTTCCGCGGAAACTTAAAAGATTTCAGCTAAAAGCAAGGCCCTGTACCGCGGATAATCGCGGAAACGCAGACAATTCCATGCTTTTTGTCACAGTGTATTTACCAACTTCGTACTCTTGCCCAAATATCTATAATATAATTTTAAATTATCACTACAAATAAAAAGACTTGACAGAACGAAAAACAGAACAGAATACATGTATCAGCAATTGTCAGCTAAACATTATTTACCTTTTTGAATATTCTCTTATAAGATTTTTGTCCAGAATATTCCTCTCTGGCTCCCATGAACTTGATCTGAAGCAAATGCAGGTCCACAGTAAATTATCTTTTAGTTCAAACAAGAGAAAGTTATAAATGTGTAAATCACATACATGTTGTACATAAAATCTTAAAAAATGCAATGATACAATTGGCCATACTGCTTAGAAAACACACATTATATGGCTGAAATTGTGTTGTCACCACTTTAGTCTATCCTAGCTCATTGCCTGCCAATCGACGATATATCGTCGTTCTGAGCCGCCATGTTTTTGCCAATCTACGATATATCGTCGATTTCAGTATTCCGTTTCGTTCCGTTTTTTTGCGCAGTCCAATCCAAGTTTTATTTTAACCAAAGAGAGATAGCTCTTTCTACTTTCGTTCTCGATCGACACGCGCGTGGTTTCTTCAAATTGATTCGTTTTTAGAGTGTTTTTTTGGTGCATTTTACTAAGCATTGTGATGGGCACAATCGACAGTGTGTCAAACTCTGCTAATAACCAATATGATTTCAAACTGTAAAGTGTATTTTGATCCTAAATAAATTTTCTTTCTGGTGTGTGAAGCTGATTCAGTGATTGGAATTATTCCTCCAGATTTTTTTTATCACTGTGGTATGTAGAAATTTTTTTTAATTATTTTATCATTTCAAAAAGATCAACATGCTTTCAAAACACATATTTCAATAATAACATAATCAAATTAAAATTTTTGTTGTTTTTTTCTTATTCTTCACTCTTTTACCTTTAATTTGATATGAAATATGTCTATTTAACAACTAGTATTGAAAGAACAGTAGCTTAAATGCCTAAGGTACTGAACTTTCTTTCCGGTGCCAGAGAAATGTCTGGCACAAACGTGGAAACATGCCTGGCAGGCAAAGAGCTAGGCTAGATAGACTCTCCATGAAAAGTGGTGACAACAACCACTTCTGCAGTAATATAGGTGAGTCTCATAACCATGTTATAGAACGGTATCACAGCATAACTCATCAGACAAACTTGTCATAAGATCGTTGTGGTCATTAGTTTCTAACAATTTATTTTTTCTATTAAGTTATAGTTGTAACTGACGTCACGTGATAATCCACTGGCACCTACTTGTTTATTTACCCCTTGGGGTTATGAGCAATCTTGCCACTGTAGATTGTTCTAACCTATAAAGGGAAAAGTGAAAGCCCCAGTTGAAAACCTGTCTTGCCTTTGTAGGCATGACTGATTCACTGCGGCAACAGTACCCCCGTTGGAGTGCCGGGGGTTTCAGTATAAATAGTATCCCCACTTTCTGGAAATTTAGTGCTTTAAATTCCCACTGTCGCTGTCTTCCTCATTTGCTCTTTCCCATTCCTGATCTGTCCTATCACTCTGCTATACTATCTTCTTCTTCGCTAGATCAATGACCTACCTTTTTTCTTGAAAACTCTTCCTGGACAAGACTCCTTGTTTGTGTATGAGGTCTGTTGGATCAGCTTGGGAGTGTTGGACGCTTTCTGCCGGGTGGCCACTAGGGCTTCCTATGATGTTATTATTTAGCACTATAGGCATTTTATATGTATGTGTTATGTTGATGATTTATAATGATGTTTGTATTCTATTTTGTTTTTGTAACCGGGGGTTCGAGTAGTTGGGGTAAAGCCTCAGCCGTCCCCTGCGTGGGATGTCTTTATTGTAAAGTGACTGGCCGGTGGAGGGCATTCAATTTTCCCACTAGGGTTGTTTCGGCAGATCTTTTATGCGTATTGGGGGTTGTCCGGTCCTGATTTGGCTCGGAAGAGTCCGCTGGACCTAAAGCAACAATCAATCAATAATCAAAACTTGTTTATTTTTACTATTTGTTGTTTGCGTGTGTATGTGTGCACGCTTGATAGGTATTTTATTAGCTGGTAAACGTGTGTTTGCATGTATGTTTTATGAATGTTACTGCCACATCGCAACATATTCCATGTGCATGTTTTATGTCAATTTGGCCAATAAACGTCGTTGAATCGTTGAATCGTTAGCCAGTTGTGTTACAATTATATGAAAATACATTATTTGCAAGCAATAAATGCAGAATACTCACGTCACAGAATAGTTTCTCCATTTGACTAGGTACTCTGCTTTTCCCTGAAAATAAAAATAAACTTTTTGAGCGTAAAGCCTTTCAAATTATACAAAATTCAAGACCGCACGACGAATGGTTACGCCCCTTCCGAGTCGCCGCCATGTTGTTTTCATTCGTTGTCACGGCTTTGCACACACGCATTCAGATTAGAACTCATGCGTTTCACTTTAAGTTATGATGTTATGTCAACTCCAGGGGTGAGTTTTGTTTGCAAAATAATGTTCTTTCTTCTTTTATGTTTATTTCTGTGAATATTGCAAGGTCTTCGTTTTGCATAATTAATTCTCCAGTGAGTTAGGCCTACTACTAGTAGTTATTCTTGTAGGCCTCCATCAGCACGGCAGTAGTAATACTAGGTTTGTAAGTGGGTTAGTGTCCCTTGATTGTCTACAGGTCCCAAGTTATAACTCTTAAACAAAATTTAGGCTTTCAATGTATTATGTTTTTTGTTGTATTTTACACCATAACTCCCAAAAAGATCTTCATATTGTCGAACAATTAATTAATATGAATTATGAATATATATAAATGCATATTTATTTTCGTATATTCTGCTGAAACTGGCAAAACTTTTTGTTTTCTGAGCATACTAGAGGGTTCTGCATTTTGTTGTGTAAATACAGTGCCTTTTTATGCACTTTGTATTAATTTTAGACACTTGAGTCACTTTTGGGAAAAACGCGTTTTATTTTTGTGTGACGGTTTCCCACTTTAAAAAGTTAAATTAAGCCTCACGGCTTATTTAATGTCCCCTCTTTAGCACATATATTTCAGGTCTGATTTAAGCCGGCTCAAGACGCTCAACTATCAAAATCGTATTTTATAGATTTTAAAATTTCTTGTTCATCAATAAGATTTTTGAAACTGTTTAAAGTTTTTGCCTGTTTAATATTTTGTGGAAGTTTGTTCCATAGAGGTGCAACTCTATTACTATTATTATACTATTACTTTAAATAGCAACAATATCACAAAGTGTACTGACCTTCACTATTCTCTTGCTTAATATGTTTTCTGCCTCGAAAATGTCACTCCCGCGTTTTGACGCCATCTTCGAAAAATAGGCATACTCCAGTTCAGTTGATGATTGATTAACGTCCCCGGACACAATGCATACTCTACTGAGCTGTCTATGTTAATATACAATTCAGTGGCGTACTCACGTGACCCCTTCAGACGCTGTGGAGTTTAGTTATAGTATGGCGGCCTTCTAGCGCCAAAACCTGATAAATACAATTATCATGTGATAATTACAAATATCATGGGATAATTACAATTATTAAGAGATAATTACAATTATCATTGAAAATTTTACAAATATGTTCGCATGATCATGTTTAATTTTCAGTTTTGGCTCTATCAATCCGCCTGGAAATGCGCCAAAACTGAAAATTGTAATTATCACATTATAATTACAATTTTCACTTGATAATTATAATTTTCACGTGATCATGCTTAATTCTGATAAGGCGGCTTACTAGCGTCAAAACCTGCTAAACTTACATGTATCAGTGATAATTGTAATTAACACGTGTTCGGTGTCATTTACAGAGATACCGGTAATTTACAGTGTTAATTATTAATTTTCAGTTTTGGCCACGCTTTACTAGGACCAAAACCCCAGGCGTGCTGGGAACAGTGCTCCTGATTTGGCTCGGAAGAGTCCGCTGGACCTAAAGCAATAATATATAAATGGAATAATTTTCAGAAGAAGAATTTGCAGCAAAAGAAGAGGCCAAAAGATCAGCTACTAGTTTTTTTTTTATCTCCGATTACGTCCCCCTGCACAGTGAGGCAGGGGCTGACCTGTTTGTTACTTTTATTTTTGAGTTTGCGGACCACTTTCCAAACCTTCGACAGTTTCGCTTTCGAATTTAGCGTGGAGCAGAAACCTCTCCACGATTCTCTCCTCTTACTTTTGAAGAGCTGTCGGCATTGGGCTCGCAAACGTTGGTGGTTCTGTTTATTTTCAGAGCTAGGATGCAGATACATCATTCTTAAAGCTCTTTTACGGGCTTGCTGAAGTTTTTTACATTCATCATCAAACCAGGTTTTTTTTAATTGTATACGGTTTTGATGAAGTTTGCGGGATGGACTCCTTGGCACTGTATATAACTATGTCAGTGTAGAGCTGTATTGGATCTATGGCATTCGAAAAATCCTGTTCCTTAGCACGTAACTGAAACTCAGACAAGTTAGAAAACAGACTCCAGTTAGCTTGTTTCAGTTTCCACCTGCCATGAGTTTGCTCAAGGTTGTCTGAATCATGTTTTAATAAAACCGGAAAATGGTCGCTGCCATGGAGATCTTCTAAAACTGTCCATTTAAAATCCAAAAGTAAGGAGGGATCACAGATCGATATATCAATGTAGGACAGTTCTTGAACAGGAAAAAGTTGGAGCACCCTCGATCAAAGTTACTAGGTTCAACGAGTCTAAAATGTCTTCTATTATTTTCCCCTGAGAATCGGTACGATCGCTACCCCACAGGGGAGAGCCTCCATTAAAATCTCCCAACAACAAAAAAGGGGGAGGTAACTGTTGGATCAAATTCTCAAGTTCATTCTTATTTACATTTATTGATGGGGTCAAATATATAGAGCAAACTGTGAGGGATTTAAAAAGAGATACTCTGGCTGCAACTGCTGGTAAACTTGTATTAAGTGAAATTGCGTTGAATGGGACGTTTCTATGAATAAAGAGTGAAACGCCTTTAGAAGATATACAATCTAAAGATGAATAACCAGTAATATCTATAAGCCGTTTCTCTGATAAGAGAGTTTCCTGAATGGCTAATACCTCAGGTTGATGCTCCGTCAGCAGACAGCAGAGCTCCTCATAATTTGCCCTTATCCCTCGGATATTCCATTGTAAAATGGTCATTAAAAGGAAGTTAAAAAAAGCTAGAATTTTCATCTCTGAGAGCACAATTACGTCTCTTTAGCTTTCGGACCCTCGTCCATCTCTTCATGGTCCATCATCCCCCCGAAACGGTTCTCCGTTTCGAGAGGCTGATGGTGCTTGGAAGAAAGGGGTCCGGGCCTTTGATTTTTGGTCAAAGCCCCGGAACCCGAACTGCCAGCCGACTTCCTCCCCTTCTCTTTCTTTTTTTTGGTTGATGCCATGTTAATTATTTGTTTATTCATCCCCCTGCTCCCCACCCACCATGGAGTCCAACAAGGGGATGCGTCCAAGCGGAAAATCCAGCAAGGGAGCGCACCAGGGCTACAGGGAGGATATACACCCAGACAATCCCGCACTGCCACTACGGTTTTGTTCAAGTTTGACCCATGAGCCGCAGCCTTCTAGCAGAGCTAGGGCAATACACGACCAGCCGCTTGACTGACGCGGGCCACGCCAGCCTCCCGTCTAGGAGAAGTCCGGGCCAAAGGGGTGTGTTAGTGTGAGGGACCGCAGTCCCTCAGTGACCTCAACCTCCAGGATCCCATTCTCCCCCGACACGGGTTGCCCTGCACGGCAAACGCAGGGGGCCAAGAGAAGGCCACAGAGAAAAAGGAGGGTAGAAAAAGAAGAAATGATGGGGAAAAAGAAGACAGGAAAAGTCCGGTAAGGCAGAAGAGAGGAAGTCAAAACTGCACAGTTTAGTGGGAGAATTTATGTGTGAAAAGAATATAGATGAAAGGACCAATAAGACAGAAACAAGACAAAAGAGAAGAAAAAGGGGTAGGCAACTTTGTCACCCAGCCAGAGAGAGGCATGGGGTCCACCCCTGGCGCGCGGAGCCGAGCCCATGGGGGGCACTCGGACACTGGGGTGTCGGATAGCGCAGTGGTTGGAGCACTCGCTACTGTGTCGCAATTTAAGGACTGTCCAGTGCGGTTAGCACTTGGATGTGTGACCGCAAAACGTGAAGCGACAAATAACAACACCCCCAGTTGACTCAACTGTGACTGAGTACCCACTCTCTTAAGGGTTGGGAAGGTAAAGCAGCGAGAGAGAGAGAGATGGGCATCACCCTCATTACACTGGCCCAAGATAAGTGTGATCTCCAACATCACGCTCCCCTACGGCCACAAGGCTATGGGAGTACCTTTACCTTAATATTACTCTCAATAAAACTCCAATAAAGACGGACCAACAAGTCAAATTTTTGGGTGTAATTTTTGGTCAAAGGTTATCCTTCCTTCCTCATTTGAAAGATTTGAAAACTAAATACTGTTCTATCAATCTACTGTACTATCTTCTTCTTCGCCAGACCAGTCACCTACCTTTTTTCTTGAAAACTCTTCGGGAACAAAACTCCTCATTTGTGTGTGAGGTTTATTGGATCAGCTTGGGAATACTGGACGCTTTCTGACAGGTGGTTAATGGGGCTTTCTATGATGTTATTATTTGGCAGTATAGCCATTTTATATGTATGTGTTTTGTTGATATTTTATAATGATGTTTGTATTCTATTTGAATCATTTTATAATATTTTAAGATAACGTCTCTCTGGTCCTGATTTGGCTCGGAAGAGTCCGCTGGACTTAAAGCAACAACCATGTAACCATGTACCATGTTTGTATTCTAATTGGTTTTTGTAAACGGTGGTTCGATGAGTATAGCCTCAGCGTCCCCTGCGTGGGATGTCTTTAGTGTAAAAGTGACCGGCTGGTGGTGTGCATTCAGTGTTACCACTAGGGTTGTTTCGGCAGAAAGTTGTATTGCAACATAGTCACTTGAACTGTATTTTATCGGAAGAGTCCGCTGGACCTAAAGCAATAACCATGTAATGTAATGTAATGTAATGAACTGTATTTTTGTAGCCCACTGCCTGTCTTCGCATGCTACACACGTGTGTGTGTGTGGGTGGGTGGGTGGGTGGGTGAGTGGGTGTGTGTAGGTGTAGGTGTGTGTGTGCGTGCGTGTTGTCTCGATTCTGAGACATATTCCTTGTGTTTTATCTTGGCAATAAAATTATTTGATTTGACTTGAGATCTTTTATGCGGATCAGGGGTGAGTCCTCTTTCAGCGAACTTATGGTCTGGACCTAAAGCAATAACCATGTAATGTAATGTAATGTAATTCTGTTCATGACAGACACGGTAATTTGAACATTTATATTTTATGGTTTACTTGCTGGAAATAAAATATTAAAACTAATTTTGTAAATGCATAAAATATTTTCATAAATTGATAAATGTAATTTTTTTGTCAGACCGGAACGGGATTGCTTCAGAGAAAAATAAGATTATATTATAGTTCAGCTATTTATTATTTTATTACTCTAGGACCTATAGTGTTTTTTGAATTCCGTTTTAATTATTATTCTACAAATTTGACTGAGAAAGAAAAGAACAATAAAATTAGCAAAACGTAAAATCAGTGTTGTGTTCCAACTGTTGTGTATTTTACGTCTTCGATGTTTCAAGTTTATCTTTCTGTCTCAACTTGTGCAATTGGAAATGAAAGTCCTGTTGATGAATGCGTGTATACGTGAAATTGGAACCTTAAAAACTGTTTACAAATTAATATCAACTTTGTAGGAATCTTCTGAGAATAAAGCTAATTATTCTATAACACGCACAAGAACTTTATGTAAACCACAGTTTCCTTTTAAAAGGAGAAGAGCCACCATGGTGCTTTGCATGTGATAAATCCTTTTTCGTTCGCCATGTCATGTCTGAATGTGCTGATCTGTTTGAGGAAAGATAAAGATATTTTGGTTCAATACTCTTCAAAGAGATTTTTAAAGTATGCAATGGTCAACACCTGTTTCAATTCTTACATGATGTTTGTTTGTTTTATCGCATATAAATCATGTTTTTTTTTGTGTTGGTTGGATTTTATTGGTAAGACTGAATTTAGTGATTTGATTAAAGAAAGAGAACGTATTTTGAATACATCAGTTTTAAAGAAGATTTTTCACGAGGTTGCATGTGAAAGTTTGTTTGAGTATTTGAGAGTAACAGGCCTGTTTTGTAAGATTTGAACCATTTTATAATATTTTAAGATAACGTCTCTCTGGTTTTGATTTGGCTCGGAAGAGTCCGCTGGACCTAAAGCAATAATCATGTAATGTAATGTCCTCGAGATTCCGTCATTTTTAACAAGAGCTCCGAACAGAATGCAGAATCGCAGCCACTGCTCTCCCTGGCCCCACTATCTATAATTGTTTTAAAATGTTTACTTATTCAAGCGGGTTTTGATATGCAATCACCACCCAACCCTCTCCCAATTATTTAGTTTTGCTTTGATTTATTGTCTGGAATATAAAGAAGATTTTATTTTTAGATCCTTGATTCACTGCTTCGCACTGCCAGATTGGGTTAGTTCACAGCCGAACTAGGTGTTATTCTTTACACTTAAAAACCGTCCTTTCTAGACGGTATGAGCGAGGCGCAATGGATGAAGGCTCTCCACCAGCCGGTCACTTTACACTATGATTTGATTTGATTGATTGTTGCTTTAGGTCCAGCGGACTCTTCCGAGCCAAATCAGGACCGGACAACCCTGATCCGCATAAAAGATCTGCTGGAACAACCCTAATGGGAAAATTGAATGCCCTCCACCGGCCAGTCACTTAATAAAGACATCCCACGCAGGGGACGGCTGAGGCTTTACCCCAACTACTCGAACCCCCGGTTACAAAAACAAAATAGAATACAAACATCATTATAGATTATCAACAAAACACATACATATAAAATGCCTACATTGCGAAATAATATCATCATAGGAAGCCCTAGTGACCACCCGGCAGAAAGCGTCCAACACTCCCAAGCTGATCCAACAGACCTCATACACAAACAAGGAGTCTTGTCCAGGAAGAGTTTTCAAGAAAAAAGGTAGGTCATTGATCTAGCGAAGAAGAGCAAATGAGGAAGACAGCGACAGTGGAAATAACACATACATGTAAAATGCCTACATTGCTAAACAACACTACCATAGAAAGCTCTAGTGACCATTTGACAGAAAGCGTCCAATATCCCCAAGCTGACCCAACAGACACCCTTCCACAAATGAGGCGCTTTTGGAGAGTTTTCAAGAAGAAAAGGTAGGTGACTGGTCTAGCAAAGAAGATAATAGATTGATAGAACAGATAAGGAATGAAAAAGAGCAAATGAGAATGACAGAAACAGTGGTAATTTAAAGCACTAAAATTTCCACAAAGTGGGGATACTATTTATACAGAAAACCCCGGCACCCCAACGGGGGTATAAGAAAAAGAAGGGTACCATAAAGAAGGAGAAGAAGAAGATAACATGCTGTGAAGACCAACAAGAACCAGCACCCTCACAAGAATACGAACAATGCTAGAACGAGAACTAGCACCCTCATAAGATTAAGAACAATGCTAGAACAAGAACCAGCACCCTCATAAGATTAGGAACAATGCTAGAACAAGAACCAGCACCCTCACAAGATTAAGAACAATGCCAGAACAAGAACCAGCACCCTCATAAGAATAAGAACAATGCAATAACAAGACATCAGAAGAGGGATAAACCGGTACTTTAAAAAGGTTGTGATGAGTTAAACAGGTTGTAAGATAAAACCTGGCCTTTGGACAAAACTCTTTCAATGGGCTAAGGTGTTGACAAGGCTAAGGTGTTGACATGGCTAAGGTGTTGACAAGGCTAAGGTGTTGACAGGGCTAAGGTGTTGACAAGGCTAAGGTGTTGACATGGCTAAGGTGTTAACAAGGCTAAGGTGTTGACAAGGCTAAGGTGTTGACAAGGCTAAGGTGTTGACAGGGCTAAGGTGTTGACAAGGCTAAGGTGTTGACAAGGCTAAGGTGTTGACAAGGCTAAGGTGTTGACAGGGCTAAGGTGTTGACAAGGCTAAGGTGTTGACAAGGCTAAGGTGTTGACAAGGCTAAGGTGTTGACAAGGCTAAGGTGTTGACAGGGCTAAGGTGTTGACAGGTACAAGGGCTGCAGGTGAACGACGAACAAGAGGAAAGAGGAACGTATATACAAACAAACACAAATTACCATCACTCGACGTGGGATTTGATTTGTCATTTTATTATTGCTATTGTTGAAGACACGAACCCAAGCATTGGAACAATACGATCAAAATAAAGAGCGATAGGAAATAAAAGGACACAAATTAATCAGAGCAATTTCTCTCTCTCGCTCTCTGTCTGTCTGTCTGTCTCTCTCTGTCTGTCTCTCTGTCTCTCTGTCTCTGTCTCTCTGTCTCTGTCTCTCTCTCTCTCTCTCTCTCTCTCTCTCTCTCTCTCTCTCTCTCTCTCTCTCTCTCTCTCTCTTCGCTCTCTGTCTGTCTGTCTGTCTGTCTCTCTCTGTCTCTCTTCCTCTCTCTCCCTGTCTGTCCCTCTCTCTCTCTCTCTCTCTCTCTCTCTCTCTCTCTCTCTCTCTCTCTCTCTCTCCCTCCCTCTCTCTCTCAAAATACGAAAGTACAAGACCAAAGTTTCATGTTCTCAATAACAACGGTCACGTGTCCAAAATACTTATCGTCTACCTAATGCATATATTAATCAGATAATAATGATTATGCGACTAGTGGTAATCGTTTACGTAATCATCATCATTAACATCATCATCAGGCACATCATTATCATCATCATCATTTCCTCATAATAATCATTACCACATCATCATCATTATCAACAACAACAAACAATAACAACATCTGTTGTGGTTGTTGTAGGTCCTGTAGGTGATGTAACGGGACCTGACGCTTTGAAGATTTCACGAGGTCAGGCAACAGGATTTTATAACGTCAATAGGCCAAACAACGGGCTTTGATAACGTAAATAGGTCAGATAGCCGATTCTTAATACATCATGAGGTGAGAAACCATTCTTCGATAACATCAGTCTTTGATGACGTCACGCGTCGAGACAACCGGCTTTGATGACGTCACGAGACCTGCCTGCAGTGCCGATGACGTGTTACTCTTCAAATTGTTCAATGGGTTCAAAGTCCGACACGAAAGGACCTGTCATAACACCAAAAAACAAAACCATAAAATGAAACAAAAACTCCAGTGTGATTATAAAACATGCATCAAATACACGACGATTCAACATTATTTTGCCTCAAATCTTGCCGAACATCGGTGCATTCCACTGGATTTATAGCCTATTGGAAACAGCATTACGAAGGTTGTGTGCCTTGCTTATGATGGGGTGGTGTTTGACACTACAGTGAATTAAAACGCCTGTTGGACTATGCGAGTGAGCCTTTGCCACGCGCATGGAGTTAAGCTTTATAATGTGGTGCGCTATATAAATACTATTTATTATTATTATTATTATTATTATTATTATTATTATTATTATTATTATTATTATTATTATTGGAATTTCTTTATTTCTTGGAGTTCTGTTGGGATATCTTATTTTGTTGTCTGTTGTGTTTTGTTCGCCTGAAAAAGAGCATTGCTCCAACATGTACATTGTCGTTTTCAATTTGTCTTGTTTTTTGTTTATGAACATTATTGTTCTCATTATTATTATTATTATTATTATTATTATTATTATTATTATTATTATTATTATTATTATTATTACTATTGCTGTTGTTGTTGTTATTGCTGCTGTAGTTCCTTCCTATCCTTCCCTATCTGTTACTGTTGCTGTTGTTGTTGTTACTATTACTCTTACTGTTGCTGCTGCTGTTGTTGTTAATAAAAATAATAATAATTATTATTGTTATTATTATTATTAAACAATTCAATTCAATCTATTTCAAGGCTGTTCCCAAATTATATATTTTAGACAATAAAAAATATTTTTTTAAAATAATAACCAATTTATATTAATGTTACAACAAAAGTATAGAAATAAAAAATAAATTTAATATTTATAATTCTTCTTCTTCTTCTTCTTCTTCTTCTTCTTCTTCTTCTTCTTCTTCTTCTTCTTCACACTCATTCTCTCACCTTGCTGGACAGAGTTTGAATGGTGCGTATGGTTTGAATGATGGGAATGAGAAGGAGAAGAAACCGAAGCAGTGAAGTACGTCCTCTTGCTGCCTGCGCGTAAATCCCTAGCTTTGTTCATTGCTCGTCTCAGCCGTCTGATGCTGGTGGTGCCGAATCGCTCATACAGCTCTCTGAAAACATACAGTACAGATTCTCTTGGGATTTTACATTAACATTACAAAAACATTGACAATTCAAACGATGATGCCACCATGATGACATCACTCGATTTGCATAAGTGTGAATTTAACTTGACGACATAGGTAAAAGTATATGACAAATTTGGACCAAAAACTTCCAGTAATTTGGGAGAACGTGCGATCAGAAACCAAACAAACAAATGTTGACATGGCCATGACGACTTGGTGTCATCTTGCAGGAATTTTCGTGTTCTAATTACATTAAGAGTTTCACCAAAATCCCTCCGTTAGTTTCAGAGAAAAGTGCCGACGCACGGACGGAGCCACAAACATTAGTTCTACAGCCAACGCTCCCGAACTATAAAGACACTGCCATTGAGACTTTTTATTGTTTATGATACAGTATAGGCAATCTACCGTTCGAAATATATAAGAAAGATTACATATGTTTAAAGGAATGTGTCAAAGGAGTACAAACAGAACAGCGCCACCCACACAGAAAAAAAAGGACGCTTTCATTGCTAAACCGCCCGATTCCATCGGTGACTTCTCAGGGAGAAAGTCTATCAGTCCGCTCTTAACCTTAATTTGTGCCTTGTGGAAGTGATGAAATGTGATTGTGTTAGGGAGCTTTGATAATAGTACATGTAGTAGTATGAAGGTGTTGTATTGAGGAACATTTTAAAAAAAAAACTGATTTTGTATTGTATTGCATTTTACAAATGTCGCCAGCTTGATACCGACTACAGCAAGCTGGATAACCACTGTACTCTTAAAATGACACAAGAGCACACAATTCAGCGTCACAGATCATTTTCAAATTCACAAGGAGTGTTGTCCCCACCCATATCAGTAGACGTCTCATTTGGCAAAAGGCATTAAACCCGTCAATGTTTCCCAAGTCCAAAGACTACATTAAATGTGCGCCTTGAAAGCATGCGCCTCTAAGTGGCAGTAGTAATAGTTGATGTAGTAGTATTTAGCAAAGGAATGCTAATAGTACCTGGCACTATTTTGTTGCTGTCGCTGACAGATCTCGTAGACAATCATCGCAGTCATCAACAGCAGAAACCCCACTAAGATCAGTGCTACTTCTGTTGAATATCATCACCATCAACATCATCATCGCCATCATCACCATTATTATCATCATCATCACCATTATCATCACCATTATCATCATCATATCATCATCATGACATAACCATTGTATTCCACCTTGATCATCATCGTCGTCCTCATCATCATCGTCATCAACAAGACCATCATCGTCGTCATCAACATCATTACAAAAGCATTGTAGTCAATACACAGAGACCATCATCTTCCTTCACGGGAACTGGAAAATACAATGTAATTTGATCATCATCACCCATCCAACAATCAAGCATCATCAATAAATCAATCAGTCAAACTAGCAATCATCATCATCATCATCATCATCATCATGAAATAAGAGAGTGGCCTTGTGAATGCGACAGAAAATCTTTAACTTCATCATCATCATCATCATCATCATCATCATCATCATCATCATCATCATCATCGGTGTCGGTGCCGTGTGTCTTAAGCAAGAAAAACCTGGCAGGGCCCAATCCTCTCCAGGCTGTTGGTCACAGCCGATATCCACGAATACAGTGTGGCTCGTCTTGGCACTGAGCACGTGGTCGTTAAACCTGTATTAACTTGAGGTTCCTCCGCCCTGGCCGGTGACTTCTGTGTAGAAGACTTTCGCCCAGTGATGCCGTGCTGACATCACCCCTGTTAGTCGCCTCTTACGACACGCCGGGAAACGTTGGGTCTATTCTATTCAGTGCCCGAACCCACAGGGTAATAACAACAACAAAACAACGTTATCGATTCTAAATAAAATACTTACGACTCCAGTTCGTATCACAATCAGAATCTGAGCACCTGCAACACACAGCCCACAAGTTGAGACGTTATGGTTCTATTAATATTACTATACTTGGGGTAAAGTTGGCTCAGTGGTGTACGCCCGCCGTGGACTCGTACGTCAGGCGATAACTTTGCAGCCTGTACAGGCAGGGGTTCAAACCCCGTGACAGCCAGGAGTAAACTACTACTACTACTACTACTACTACAACTGCTACTACTACTACTACTACTACTACTACCACTACTACTACTACTACTGCCACTACTACTACTACTACTACTACTACTACTATTACTACTACTACTACTAAATTCTAAGTAGAATAATAAACACATAAATAAATAAATAGATAAAAGTTTTAACAAATTACCCTGATATGCTATCCTACTCCTTAGAATGAGAGTATAAACCGAGATCTAGTCTGTGCACGTACGCATTCCATGAATGCACTTTATTTAAAGATCCTAGCGCTGATGTCCTAGACGCGTGAATGCCGGCTATATAAATACGCCCAGAACGCACTAGGTCCCTAATTCTTCCAAGGACTGTGCTCAGTGGTGTTGGCGCGCCCAAAGATTGCAGATTGGTGCCTCAGATACTGTATCGACCAGCGCCTTGAACAGCTCTTGAGTTGGTTAAATAAAATACAACTAGCAGTTATTACCCGTGCAAATAAATTTTTGATGACCCAATTGCTGGGCCTGATGTTATATGCCCGTTTCAAAAATTTTCCTGGAAGTGACTTTTTTTGTGCATTCTGCAGCATTTTGTCATTTTATGTTTGTTTTTAATCTGAAGAAGAGCAAAGCACGAAAATTCATTTGTCTTGTATTGTTGTATAATTAAAAGTTTATATTATATTTCTTTGTTGTTTTGCTGATTTTATGCCCGTTATAGGTTATCTTTGGGTGTCCAAGCTGTCAGCCACTGAGTGAAGTCAAATTTATTTGAGACTATAATGTTCCATTGTAGCATACATAGTGTATAGTTTATTTTGTGGTGTTGGTACAATAACTACATGTAGGAAATATATCAATTGCCTGAAAGTGGAAGAAATTGTAAACACAACAGGAACTGCTAAGTATTTTGAAAGTAAAATACAATTATAAGTTTATCTTTAATCTGTCTCTTTTTAGTGATTCACCACTGACAGTGCACTTCAGCCTTCCACTTCCAGAATCATAAACACAACTAAGATATACATACCTGTCAAGTCTTATGCTTTTGACATAATTCTTACGGAATTTTGGCAATTTTCAAATCTTATGGCATAAGGTGAAGATCTTATGGGTTTTTTTAAAATTGTGGTGAAAAAATAATTTATATTTTATAATATAATATGCTCCCCCGCATCAATGCTGATAAGGAGAGGGTCTTCTCCATAGTCAGGAAGATCCACACTGAGGCCATGCAGGAGCAGTTTGGCCCCTGACACACTGACTGCTTTCTTGCAAGTCAAGCTCAACTCAGATTCTGGTTGTCATGACTTTGCTGTGACTGGCAGCATGATGGAGAAGGATAGATCTTGTACAATAAAGAGCATCAATGAGTTGTATTCATGTGTGCATAAATGTTTTATTTTACATGGATTGGTTTTCCATCTTAAAAATTAAATAAAGTGCAGTTAGGTATTGAGAAAAGGGTGTTTTTCTGATTTTGAAACAGATTGATTGGTTCGTTATGCATGGTGTGTGTGTATACAGGTGTTTAATTCTTATTCATGTTGAATGTGACAATCCATGCATTTTCTTATGGTATTCTGTTCAAACTTTTGGATTTTGGAAGCAAAATCTTATGGTAAGAGTCCACAAGAGCTTGACAGGTATGGATATACAGTATATCAAAGATACTTTTAATTAACATTAGCTCGAAAATTAATTCACATTGTATAAAAGTATCTTTGATATAAAAATCTTTGTTGTGTTTATGATTCTTGAAGTGGAAGGCTGAAGTGCACTGTCAGTGGTGAATCACTAAAAAGAGACATAGATTAAAAATAAACTTATAATTGTAATAAAACACAATAACCATTTATTTGAGGAGAACAGCATTACTGATTTATTGCACATGCATGTGATTAAAACAATAAGGCAATGCTATCACTGCATGCACAGAACTTTTTTCCTTATAATACATACCAATGAAATACCAAATTGAGGCAATCATTATTAAAAAAAAAAAAAAAAAAGCACCAAGCCATGTAAATATGGACCTTTAGTCCCTACAGATATTTATTTTGGAACAATTCAGTTTTAATTTAGATTCGAAATATTTATTTTTAATGTAAAGTTTGCTGTTAATTTAATATTATTTTCTGATGAATCGAATGACAATTAATTATGCTATGAAATTTACAATAAAACTATAATGTTATTTTTTAAATGCTTTTTTTTCAACAGACTACCTATACCTAATTTTTAAAAAAACAAGCATAGATGTTAAGTGTTCTAAGAAGTACATGCATCATGGATAAATGAAAAAAAATAATATGAAGCAGTTATTAATACCCGTGCTATGATTTTATTTTTATTTATATATTTATTTATTTATTTTTTTTTTTTTTGCATTTAACTTGCACCCCGTTTTGTTTTTTCAGTTGCCTCTGCTCCTCTCTTTTTCTTTATTATCTATATCTCTCTTTTATCTCTCTCCCTCTGTATTATTAAATTTAAAAAAAAGTATCCCCAGCGAGATTCGAACCCGGGTCGCCTTGACAGTCAAACACCTTATCCATTGATCCACGGGCTGCTGTAATTCTCCAGCCTTATTTTAGGTCCCATATCGTAAAACATGTTGAATCCTCGATTTTATTAGTGTTATAAACTTTAAACTGCATTAAACAACAATATAGCGAACGCCGATCGATTAAAAGCGATTTGGAATAAAATACGAAATCCTTGGTAGAAATGGTATGCGGAAATGATGGCGGGGCGAAGGACAAAAATGATTGGTTGGTCTATTCTAAAAATACAGTCTCACACATGTGTTTTGCAGTGTTTTTCGAGGCAGTAAAATGCAAACTAAAGCCGTTTTGCGATCGAAAATAATGTTAAGTTTCGTTGTATTGGCAGCGCGTGATCGAGCGGCGAATGGCAAAACTCGCGTGGAAGCAATTATACGGAGAGTTCAGCTGTAATGTGCACAAATTCGAGCAAAGTGAAGCTCGAATTAAGCTTCACAACAAAGCCGCTGGTTGGCTAAAACGGCCCCTCGTGATCTAAAACGGCTTGTCGATTAATATATAGATAAGACGCGATGCATCTGTATTGTCCCAAATTGGACGTACTGTGAAGAAATAATTCCCAGGAGAACTGAGACAGGACTGCACAAGCCATGTCCATCCAAGTACTAACCCCGCTGGAAGCTGCTTAACCAAACATTTATAGCGTGTTACCAACCCACTACTCTCGTGCGCCATTGAAGTAATATTATTAAGAAGCAGCAGAACTTACGAATCGCTGTCATTGTCTTCCTTCACGGGAACTGGAAAATACAATGTAATTTGATCATCATCACCCATCCAACAATCAAGCATCATCAATAAATCAATCAGTCAAACTAGCAATCATCATCATCATCGTCATCATCATCATCATCATCATCATCATCATCATCATCATCATCATCATTAATAAATAAGAGAGTGGCCTTGTGAATGCGATAGAAAATCTTTAACTTCACCCTACAGTTTGCTCTGCACAAAGAGGACATTTCACACGTTTCAAAACAATATTTAACATCAAAGCTAACTCACCCTCGCACGTTCTCCCCTTGTACAAAGTCATGTAGTTGCCAAACATGGCTGTGAAGTTGTACCTGACGTCACGAGGACTGACGTAATCTTCGATGACCTTCAGCTTCTCGGCGGAAGTGTCGTCATAACCAAAGTGACAGAAGCAAAAGAACGACCCAAGAATGTTGATGCAGCGGGCATTTGGAGAACAATCATTCGTCCTTTTGCTTTCACATTCATCATAATCTGTAACACGAAAACAATAATTCTTATCCTCGTCCTAATCACCATCATCATCATCATCATCATCATCATCATCATCATCATCATCATCATCATCATCATCATCGATCATGCATTCATGAATGATGATGGTAATTACAACGACGATAAAGACAGATGATCGTGATGCTGTTCATGCTGCTGCTGCTTATGTTGCTGATGTTGCTGCTGCTGCTCATGATCATGGTGATGATGATGATGATGATGACAGACAGACAGTCAATCAGACAGACATAGATAGATAGATAGATAGATAGATAGATAGATAGATAGATAGATAGATAGATAGATAGATAGATAGATAGATAGATAGATAGATAGATAGATAGATAGATAGATAGATAGATAGATAGATAATTAGATAGATTCGTTACCTTCAACACTGACGCTGTTTGAAAACGGAGGCTGCAGCTTCAATTGACTGGATCCTAGTTCACCCTCAGATCTTGTAACAAACATCACATTTCATAAATAATGCGTATATATTAGAATCGTAACAAGATGGGAAGATATTCAAATGTATTAGAGTATGCAAATTAACATTTGCAGATGTATTTGTAATTAAAAAACAAAACAAAACACAACAATGTTTTGGTTTCACTCATATGAGTCAACCTTCATTAAGTAAAGCTAAAATATTTTAAAATATGTTCAGCCAATGTGAAAATCGTTTTTTGAGAAGGCCTCGATCCTTGGAAAAAAACAACTGTGATGGCACGACCAGCTGATAAGTGGTTAAGGTATTTATTTGGCTAAATAAAAATGGTCAAAATCAATAGGCCTATAATTTATCCCAAGATAGTACAACAACGACAACAACAACAATAATAATAATAATAATAATAATAATAATAATAATAATAATAATAATAATAATAATAATAATAATAATACAGAATGCAGTCACGTGCTGTTTCTTCAATCGAACTAAAAGCGCGGCGATCTCAAGTCATCGCTATTACAGAAGGTGGAAACAAAATCAATTTTGTGTGTAGAAATTCAGATGGAGTGTATCCGATACTATTATGGAAGGGAGGGAGGAAACCGGAGAACCGGAAGAAAACCCTCGGTGTACTAAAAGTCTCGTGCACGTAAGTTCGGCCCTTGCGGGGTTCGAACCCGCGACCTCCGGCCTGGGAAACCAGCTGACTATCAACGGTGCTACCAGGCCATCAAATCACGTCACTTGAATGCTTTCTAATGCTTCCATCGCTCGTACTCATCTCCGCCTTTATCAAATACTCAGTAAGCAGACTTACATGTTGGGGTTGATGACTTCTATTCCCCTCTCCCCTTCCCCCCCCCCCCCCCCCCCCGCACTCCATCCTACCTCCTCCCCTCATCCCACAACGTCACAATCCTCTCATCTTTCGGACGAGAGTATAACCCGAGGTCTAGTTTGGGCACGCTGGCATTTCAACGCATGGACTTTAAAGACCCTGACGCCCATGTCCTACACAAATACATCCAGAATGCACTAGGTCCATTCTCTCCATCCCCGGTCGCCCAGAATTGTGCTCAGTCGTCTGGTTGTCAGGCAATGCGCCTCAATTTCAGTGTATCCAGTGTCAGTGCATCCAGTGTCAGTGCATCCAGTGTCAGTGCACTCAACAGTGTAGTCCCCCTCCTTCAGAACCACAGTTTATCAAATGTATCGTATATATCCAGTTCTCTGCCCATGGCCTCAAGCACATGCCGACGCCATGTTTTGTTGTGAGAGCCAGTAACTTTGTCGCAGGCCTCGTTTCGTACAAGTAGGCCTATTCGCTGCACATAGACGTGCTAATGTTAAAGTAACACGAGGTCGAATGGATGGAGAGTGAAAACTGGAGGGCTAGGATTCAGCAGCGTGTGTGTGTGTGTGTGTGTGTGCGTTGACTAGCATATATATATTTGCCCTTTTGTACAGTTCATCTGTTTCATGATTTTATCTTCTTATCCTTTTATTGTGATTTGCTGTTAGCTTGTTCACATGTTCTCTATGTTTTATATATGCTTTTGTGTGGTGCTGCAGCTTTGACTAAATGCATTCCTTGTTTATTATTCACTTGGCAATAAATTATCTTGATTGATTGATTGAAAGGTTGCAAGTAGGCGCCTAGGGCCGCTTGAGTTAGATCCTGTATCGACCAGCGCCTTGAGCTGCTCTTGAGCTGGAAAAGCGCTATATGAGAACTGTGAAATAAATCTATGAATTATGAACTGGGCGATGCAGCTTTCACATTCACAAAGAAACCGACCAGAGTTTGAGCCCCATTGGGTGGTCCTTGTCACCTGTTCAGTTGACGAACGATGATGGTTGCAATGTCCCCCAACGCCATTGGATATAGGTAGTTCTGGTAGGTGGCAGTCAGGTGCAGCAAGGTCACCACCTGCAGGCCCGGATGTAGATCAGACATGCGCAGTACCTCTATGTCCACGTAGCGCTGTTTGAGATGTTGAGTTGTTGACTTTATCAGAGTCCTCAACTACAATGGGAAAACATGGAAAATGATGTGGTCTATATTCACATGTAGGCTAATTGAATTGACAATACGTAACATTGTTGTATCGATTGGAATTTCAAATACCTGGTTAATATCAAGGTATAAAAGGTAACGGTAGTCCCATAGCCTTGTGGCCGTAGGGGAGCGTGATGTTGGAGATCATACTTATCTTGGGCCAGCGTGATGCCCATCTCTCTCCCTCGCTGCTTTACCTTCCCCACCCTTAAGAGAGTAGGTACTCAGTCACAGTTGAGTCAACTGGGGGCGTTGCTATTTGTCGCTTCACGTTTTGCGGTCACCCATCCAAGTGCTAACCGCACTGGACGGTGCTTAACTTGCGACACAGTAGCGAGTGTTCCAACCACTGCGCTATCCGACACCAATGGATAATATCAAACAATCACTTAATCAAGACAGACCATGATGATGCTGATGGTCCATTTGCAAGGCGCAGTTCACCCATGCTGCAGCATGCTCAGGGCGCACAGTCAAGGGGGGGGGGGGGGGGGAAGAGGTAGGGATCGGAGGGGAAAGGGGAAGGATGGTGGAGAAGAGGGCAAGGTTTCCACTTCGTCGTGAAAGTGTTCGTGCCCATGGGTTAAGTGTACAGAAGGGCATTTCCTGTTTCATGCGCGCGCTCGTACACACACACACACACACACTCACATGCACACACAATCATTATGGGCGCCACAAGCAACTCACCCCGGCCAAAGAGACGCGGTCAGAAAGCTTGGCGTAGGCATTGCTCCCCAGCCATAGTTCAGTGGCGGCGGTGGTGGGTGTGACGGTGGTGGAAGAGGTTTTAGTATTATTGTTGCTGCTGATGTTGTTGTCGCTGCTGTTGGCGGCGTCGCTGTCTAGGCTGTAGTTGCTGTCTTTACCGTCGCTACTGCTGCTGTCGTTATTTCTGTTGTTGTTGTTGTCGTCGTTCTTAACAGAGGGAAGGAGGGACTCAAACTGCAAAGGAAGGTAGTCGTAGCGGCCGGCAATGAGGGTGATGTTCAAGACGAGCTTGTATGTCTGTATACCTAATACATTACAAACAACATTATCAATACAGCCATCGTCATAAGCAGGGCAGAAGTAGCAGCAGTTGTGACAACAGTGGTAGTGGTAGTATGTAGTAGTAGTATGTAGTAGTAGTATGTAGTAGTAGTAGAAGTAGCAGAAATTATGTGTGGCGGTGGTGGAAGAGGTTCTAGTATTGTTGTTGCTGCTAATGTATGTGTCGCTGTCTATGCTGTTGTTGCTGTTTTTACCGTCTTTAAGCGCCATATATATATATAATGTGTAAAGAGACCTTCTCTTTAAGTCATGTACTGTTGGAAATTACTGTTTCAACAGCTTTATACAAACAACAGGGAATGATATTATTAGCACGGGATAACATTAAAAACATTTTATAGAGTTCATAACTACCTGACATTGCCGGTGTCATTATGAAAACAGACTATTTATTGACTTAAATTATATTAAATTATTATTATTATTTTTTTATATATATTATTTTTTTATTATTATTTCTTTTTGTAATAATTTTGTACTTTTTTAAACATTTATTTATTTAATTAATTTGTTAAAACTTGTTTTATTTATTTAACTAAACTTTTTTTTTGGTTATCTAAAATAAAATAGTTGTGAACAGATGTAAAATTGATTGATTGATTGATTGATTGATTGTTGCTTTAGGTCCAGCGGACTCTTCCGAGCCAAATCAGGACCGGACAACCCCCAATCCGCATAAAAGATCTGCCGAAACAACAACAGACCTCATACACAAACAAGGAGTCTTGTCCAGGAAGAGTTTTCAAGAAAAAAGGTAGGTCATTGATCTAGCAAAGAAGAAGATAGTATAGCAGAGTGATAGGACAGAGCAGGAATGGGAAAGAGTAAATGATGAAGACAGCGACAGTGGGAATTTAAAGCACTAAATTTCCATAAAGTGGGGATACTATTTATACTGAAAACCCCCGGCACTCCAACGGGGGTACTGTTGCCGCAGTGAATCTGTCTTGCCTACAAAGGAAAGACAGGTTTTCAACTGGGGCTTTCGCTTTTCCCTTTATAGGTTTGAACAATCTACAGTGGCAAGATTGCTCATGACCCCAAAGGGTAGATGCAAAATTAAAATATTAAATAGTAGTAGTAGTAGTAGTAGTAGTAGTAGTAGTAGTAGTAGTAGTCGTAGCAGTAGTAGCAGCAGCATGCCAAAAAATAAAATAAAATAAATCGATGAATATCAGTCACTTTATGCTTAATTGCCTTGAAGCAATCAAACAGACGCCTACATATGAATAATGCCGTTCAAATGCCGTGAAATATGTCAGACAATGCGCCCAAAGTCTGCAAGTGAGCGCCTCGGGCGCCTTGAGTTAGATCCTCTATCGATCAGCGCCTTGAGCAGCTCTTGAGCTGGAAAAGCGCTAAAGAACTTTTTTTTTGGTGGTAATAGGGGTGCTAGAACTTGCCTTGGCACATTTTTTCGGTACGGTTGTACCTAAACCTCCGCGGGCATGCGCAGTAACCGAGAGTGGCGTTGTCCTGAGCGTCCGGAAACGGCGTGCAGAACAGCCAAGGGTGGATCTTGGTGCATTTACTTTCCTTCAAATCCCTAGCACAAAGTGTAGGAGCTCGTCTTGGATTGCCGATACTTGCATTAGTGTACGGCTTCAGCGTCGGCCCTGCAAAGAATGGAAACGTGGAATACACACTACTAAAGCCAAGCTGTATCCGCTGTTAAAGCTTTTGACACTTTCAGTTGCTCTCTCTCTCTCTCTCTCTCTCTCTCTCTCTCTCTCTCTCTCTCTCTCTCTCTCTCTCTCTCTCTCTCTCTCTCTCTCTCTCTCTCTCACACACAAACGTATTAACGGTGGGGATCTATCAGTTAACATTTAAAGACCAATTCTTCTTTTTCCGTGTTTGTGTTTTTTGTTGGTTGGTTGAAGGGGAAGTAGGCCTAAGTCACGTACTGAGTTTAGCAGACGATCTACTCCAACATGGACGTTTAGTTCAAATTTTGCAAGTTTTAATTATCACACGCAAACAAAATTACAACTACACTATAAAAGAACAATCTGTTAGACGTCGTGTAACGT
>CM072525.1:8108359-8138359 GCA_036898135.1 Oncomelania hupensis | reverse complement strand
ATTTAGACTGCAATAACTACAGACAGAAAAATAATGTAAGAGCTCATGATCAGGTTAAACTAATGATGGACAATTTAAATTTAACAGATATATGGAGGACAAATTATCCTGACTGCAAACGATATACCTGGCGTAGAAACACTCCTCTCCAGCAAAGCCGCTTAGACTTTTTCCTAATTTCTGATCTTATTTCGTGTTTTGTTCAGGAGGTGGATATAAAGCCTGGTTACAGAACTGATCACTCCGCAGTCACCCTAACGTTGCAGTTTGGAAAAGAAAATACCCGACATTCTTTTTGGAAATTCAACTCGTCTTTGTTACTTGATAGAAAATATTTAGTGATAATAAACTGTGAAATTAAATCTGTCCTAGCTGAATACGCAGTTTTCCCTTATAATAGAGATAAGTTAGATGATATACCGCTGTGGGATATTCAGTTGACGGTTTCAGACCAATTGTTTTTAGATGTATTATTAATGAAAATCCGTAGTAAGACTATTTCATACGCTGCTGTTAAAAAAAGGGAGGCTGGTGAAAAAGAAAAAGTATTGCAAGATCGGATCGAACAGTTTGAAAGAAAAGAAACCTTAGGTGTGGAAGAACATGCATCTCTTGAAAAAGACAAGCAAGAATTAATAAACATAAGGGATCATAGAATGAGGGGTGTGTTACTGCGTTCTAAAGCTAGATGGGTGGAAGATGGGGAGAAGGTTTCAAAGTATTTCTGTAGCTTGGAAAAGAGAAATTACGTTAATAAACATATAAATAAACTAACTTTAAAAGATGGCTCCGTAACTAGCGATACTGATGTTATTGTAAACGAGGTTAAAGATTTCTATGAGCGTTTGTATACTAAAAGAGACTTAGAAACTTGTGAAATCAGTGACCTAGTTGATAATATACCGGTTCTAAACTTGTTTGAAACGGAATCTCTTGAAGGAATTCTAAGTCTTGAGGAAGCCAGCTACGCACTTAAGAACATGAAAAATGGTAAAAGTCCAGGTTCAGACGGGTTTTCTGCAGAGTTTTTTAAAGTGTTCTGGAGACAGTTGGGCGCATTCGTGGTCAGATCTTTAAATGAAGGATTTAGTAAAGGGGAGTTATCGTGTACACAAAAAGAAGGTGTTATTATTTGTATTCCTAAACCTGATAGACCAAAAGAGCGGATACAGAATTGGAGACCAATCTCTCTTCTTAATGTCGTTTATAAGATTGGATCAACATCTATAGCTAATAGAATGAAAAAAGTTCTACCAAGATTAATTAATGAAGATCAAACTGGGTTTGTTAAAAATAGATTTATCGGGGATAATATTAGATTAGTTTATGATATTATTGATTATGTAACTGCCACGGATGCGCCCGGTTTGCTCCTTTGCTGTGATTTTGAGAAGGCGTTCGACAGTTTAGACTGGAATTTCTTACTTAAGACCTTAAAAGCCTTTGGTTTTGGTGAAGACATGTGTCGATGGATTAAAACCTTACATTTTGACTGTAAATCATGTATTTCTGCAAACGGACAAGTGTCTGGCTGGTTTCCAGTGTCTAGAGGCTGCAGACAAGGAGACCCCATGTCACCTTATATCTTTATTCTATGTGCCGAAATTCTAGGTACCATGATTAGGGAAAATAATAATATTAAAGGTATTAAAATACACGAAACAGAACACAAGTTATCACAGTACGCTGACGATACAGAAATCTTCTTAGAAGGGGACAAAGCTTCGTTTGAGGAAACAATAATAACAATCAACACATTTGGAAATTACTCAGGGCTATTCCTAAATGCGAGTAAAACAAACGCAGTGTGGTTAGGTAATAAACGCAATTCACCAGTTACATACATGCAGCATTTAAACATACAATGGAACCCACGACAGTTTAAGATTCTTGGTATTCTGTTTACAAACGACCTGAAGGATATAATCGATATTAATGTTAATAATAAATTTGAAGAAGTTAAAAGATTGTACGGCATTTGGCTAAAGAGGCAGATCACCCCCCTGGGTAGAGTTGCTATTTTGAAATCGTTAATACTTTCTAAACTGACTTATCTTTGGCTGCTTCTGCCAAACCCACCTGACCATACTATGCAATCACTTCAAACAACTATTTTTGACTTTGTTTGGGGAAGGAAAAGGGACAAAATTAGTAGAAAAATATCCATGAAAAGCGTTGAAGAAGGAGGACTTGGTATTCCGAACATCCGTCAGTATGTGTACAGTTTAAAGCTAACTTGGGTTAAAAAGATTTATTTAACTGAGCATAAATGGAAATCGGTTATTCTTGGTACTTTTCCTTTAGCTAATAATCTAAAAACGGTTGGTTCATGTTTGCCACAAAATGTTGCTAATTTAAACCAATTCTGGAAAGACGTTTTTCATGCTTATAGCCTATTTGGTAAACGTATCCATGTGACAAAATCTGAAGAATTTTTAGCTGAACCAATTTTCTATAATCAAAACATTAAAGTAGGGAATAAGTGTTTATACATAAACGAATGGTCGTCTAAAAATATTTTTCAAGTAAAAGACCTCGTTCATCCTAATGGCAGTTTCTTGTCTTTCAATGAATTTGTAAGAAAGTATAATGTCCGAGGCCACTTTCTAACTTATTGTGGTTGTATAAATGCAGTTAAGGAATACGCTAGAAAGAGCGATATACTGCTTGTGAATGATATGGCCATGGGTGATACATTGATTATTAAAACGTTATTTTCTGTCCAAAAGGGCGCTCGACTGTATTATAATCTTTTAATGTCGGATGATGTAACACCAAATTTTTGTAAAACATGGGAAGAAAAACTTAAGTGCGAACTGAACTAGAAAAACATTCTGTATGAAATAAAAGCGATAAAAGAAGTTAAATTAAAATGGTTTCAGATAAGGTTGGTTCATCGTATAATTGGTACTAACGTTGTTTTTCAATACATGGGTATTGCACCTGATGAATGCTGTAGCTTTTGTGAAGAAGCGCGTGAAAATATTCAACACTTGTTTTTTCAGTGCAGGTTTGTGAGACGATTTTGGAGTAACCTGCGTGATGTATTACTTGATAGTGGTTTGGTAAATGAGGCATTTGATTTTTCTGAAGTTCATGTCCTTCTTGGATATTCTCATGACCGTACAGTATCAAAGACCTTCCAATATGTCATTTTGGTGGCAAAGTATTTTATTTATAAATGTAAATTTGATAAGGTACTGCCACAATTGTATGCATTCAGGAGATATTTAAAAATGAAGTACGAAGTAGAAAAACATAATGCACGTAACAGGTTTGAATTAGACAAATTCAATGATTTGTGGGAGCACTGGGTTTTTTTTTGTGGGTGATACAGATGTGATTGTTTAGTCAGTTTCTGACCATTGTAATATTGAATATATAAAATATTCCACGGAAATGAAAAAAGGGAAGAACCTCAGTGTATGAGTGTGTATGAGTGTGTGTGTGTGTGTGTGTATGTGTGTGTGTGTGCGTACCTAACCATAACAGTGGGTTTATGCATAGGTTACACTTACGTGCAACTGGGTTTAAAAAAATACTGGGTTCCAAAATCTGAAACTCAGTTTTTTTAAAACCGGCTTTGCAATAGGAATAACAAAAAAAGTGTATACGCAAAGTCTGAGCGAGAAACCCACAATTGCGGTTGAGTCAACTTTGAGTTTGAGCCAGTTAACACTCCGCGATGTGTGTTCCCGCTGGTCAACCAGTCGAATACACGCACTGTCAGGGGAAGTAACTCGGAACGCCACACGCTACGTGCCAGCTGGCAAGATGGAGGTACGTGTTTTTTCGTTTTATTCAGTTGTATTTTGTCCTTCTGTCTCTGTAAATTGTTCTTTAATCTATATTTTGTGCTTCTAGGATGTGGCTTTAAAATGTTCCCTTGTTAAAATTTCAAGCTTTTTCGGTGTGCTTTTGTACTTCTAAAATCATATCTATTTTCGTGTGGATGTTGTGGTCGATTGTCAACACAGGGTCTGCATTTTTGTTTGTTACTTTTTGAAGAACACAAAAAATAAATTTGCTGCATTTTAAGCGTCCTTGTATCTGATATTAATGAAGAGTCTTGTGAAGTCTCTTGAACATTGAAACAGTTACCATGAGAAATGTATGCCTCCTTTGTTCACACTGGGGTTTTCAAAACTTGCATTTTTTCTCATTTACAAAAAATACGGTCAGTGAAGATAGTACAAGAAGTAAATAAGGGAGGTATTGATGTGTTATTTTATTCATATGTAGATTGATTAAATAAATGTTTAAAAATATTTTTGCAGAATAACAATTTTAGTAGGCAAAATGCAATGTTATCAGAATAAAAAACAATAAGCTTTTAACGTGTACCGTTTATTATACTGCTACTTTTTTTTTCTCTATTTTCCTTGTGTTCTGATGTAATAAAAAAAACCACATGTTGCAACAAACAGTAAAATACAAAATTCTGGCTGCCGTTACCTACATAAGTTATAGCTTTTGGTTTATGGTTCACCTGTCTGTTTTCCTTGGATGAAGGGAAATAGAATATGTGAAAACTGATTGATGCATTAAACTGCTTAACATTTGGATTTTTTGTGGAGACCAAGCGTGTTTGCCAGTATCAAATTGTTGTATCTGGCAAACTCCAACAGTCTCAGACCCCTGTCATTTGTCTCGTTGTTGCAGTGGGGTCCACATTAATAGCTAGAGCACCATTTTCAGATCTGCATCTACTCCATTTCCCAAATTGTTAGCTGTAATTCTGAGTAAGCATAATTATTTTAATAAATTCTGTTATTCCTTTTTTTCCCAGAACATCCTTTTATGTCTCGAGTTTATCCGGTTGCGGAGAAGTCGCTGTAGTCCGACGACGACCCAGGAGGCGTTTTGAAGGAAGACGTCCCACTCCATCACCATCAACATCTTCATCGCCTTCATTGTACTCATCAGGTGACAGCTGGTGTGTGTCAGTACTTATTGAATTGTATAATATTGTTGTTCGCTTTGAAAAAAACACTCATTGATTGCTGTATAAAATCGGTGCCACAGCAAAGCAGTTAACAACTGGCAGCTCCACGCCTCAGATCAAACTGTGACCTGCTAACACAAGGTGTTGGTGGTATATTGTTTCTACATTGCAAAGGGGGAGGTGAGGAGAGCTTGGATGAGGGAGGAGAATGGGGGGGGGAACATTTGTGTACATGGCAGAGCTAGACATCCTTGTTGAATAAGATCAAAGTTTTAGCTCAATTTTACAGTTGTTAATGGGGCACATGAAATGCAGATTACATTATTATAATGTACACAATTCGCTCTGGGCTTTTCAGGTTATATAGGTATGCTTTGGATTTTAAAAAGCAGGCATGTTGAGGAACCTTTGTACTTGTGCTTTCATGGGGTGGCCTCATGGCGCAGTTGATAAGTCGCCGGTTTCCTATGCCGAAGGTCGCGGGTTCGATTCCCGCAAGGGGCGAACGTATGTGACTTAGGTACGAGACTATTGAGGTCACCGAGGATTTTCTCCGGGCACTCCGGTTTCCTCCCTCCCTTCAATAATGGTACAGGATGCAGTCAATATAAAAATTTCAAAAATAAAAAATTCGATTTTCTTCCGTCTTCTAATAGCGATCTCTCTGCCTTTACACCACCTGTTTGAGTGATGTATGTGTATTTGGTGTGTGAGAGGGTAAATGAGACAGGTGAGTGTATGTTGGTATAGATCGCCGCGCTTTGAGCCTTGGGGAAAGGCGCGTACATAGCATCCTGTATTATTATTTATTATTATTTACTGAGTAGCTAGTAAGCATAAGAGTTTCTATAACTATTTTATAACTTGGTTGCTAGTAGCTAGTGTGTCGAAGTGGTTAGTGGGAAAAAATGCTGTCCCACTTCCTCCGGGCTTTTGTGCCCTTTTTTCCCCAACCTCTACCCCCTAAACTTTAAATGTGTTTTGCTTGTTTCTTTTTTTGTAGTTGAGCCAGTTCAAGCCTCTACTCTTTTCAACTTCCATTCCCTTCTCCCACCCCAGGCCCACCACCCCACCCTTTGACCATCCTCATACCTTGGTTTGAAAATGTTCTTATGCCGCTGAATTTGTTCTGTTGTTTAAACCCTGTGTTCTGATGCTGCTACTTGTTCGCAGGAGGGCTGAAGAGCAGCATGAGGATTCTAAAGACTCTAATTCATCGGAAGGTTCAGTCAAGAAACAAGCTAGAAAAAGGCGTCAAAGCCAGCAGACCGAAATGCATACAACGTCCCCATCATCAGCTTTGTTGCTGCCATCAGTGCTACCCCGTTCTCCAGGGTGTGAACCAAGTGCCATGAATCGTTTAGATATAGAATATATATTCAAATTTGTTTGCAAATCTATTCAAGATGAGTCCTAAATAGTAAAAAATTGCATGTTTAAATAATAATAATAATGTTCGTCATTTGTAAGGCGCCTTAGCCTAAGGATCAAGGCGCTGGCCGATACAGGATCTAACTCAAACCGCCCGAGACGCCACCCGCCGCCTTTGGGCGCATGGTCTGACGCCCGGACAACTGAGCACAATCCTGGGCAGCCAGGGATGGAGGAGAAGGACCAAGTGCATGCTGGGTGTGTTCTTGTTACCGGCACTCACCCGTCTAGGACATGAGCGTCAGGATCTTTAAAGTCCGTTATGATGGAATGCATGCGACACAGACTAGACCTCGGTTTATACTCTCATCCGAAGGAGAAGGAAAACAGGAGTAAAGTGTCTTTCCCAGGGACACAACACAATGGCCCGGCCAGGGCTTGAACCCGGGACCTTCAGTTAATGTTGTCTGTCTGTCTGCCTTCCATCTGTGCAAAACTTTAAAGTGGCTAATTACACGAGACCTCGAAAATTATCAGTGATTGAATGACTACACTTCAAGGTCAAGGTCACAGGTTCAACAAATGTTAGTCAAGCTATGTCAATTTCCACAAAATTTCTTGTTAATCCTAAGTTATTAATATTAACTAAACTTATTTAATGCTGTTAAATTGTTTCAATGCTGTATTTTGTTTTAAAACTTATTTAATGCTGTTAAATTGTTTCAATGCTGTATTTTGTTTTACCTGCAGGGTGTGTTTGACTCCATAACTTTATATGACTGATGAGTGATGTATGTTACTATGTTTATCTATCCTTTAGTGCTGTATATGTTATAGGCCAATGAAGTGTATGACACGATGAATGACTGTGCAAGAAAGGATGTATTTCATTTCACTGTCGCCATGCCACACCAAAATCCTTGTAACGTTTTTACTTGGTAAATAAATATTCTTATCTTATCTTATCTTATCTTCAGATTGTTTGATGCATGATAGGTATCAATGAGTCGCACATGCATATTTTGTCAACCTTGCTCCAAGGTGAAGGTCATTGGAGATGTCCAAAATAATAAAATCTTTTGCTGTAGTTTATTTTATCGTACATGAGAGCATTTATAGCTGGAGGTCAAGGTCAAGAGCATCGAAATATCAAAGCTTGTATTACTTTGCATTTTAAACCCACCGTTTCAATCATTTAACTTTTTTTTTCTGGCATCTCATTTTTGTGTTATTTATTGGGAGTTCCATAAGGAGCATGTGAGTCATATGGACTTGCCTTTCCAGTGATTGATGGTGTTCATCATTTTTCAAAGCTTTTTGAGGTGCTACTTGTCATTAAGTAATGGAAATTTATCCTATCCTATCCTATCCTGTCCCATAACCCGAAGGTCGTAGGGGCACCACAGATGATCGTTTAACCAGCATACTCCATCTTTCTCTGTCCTCAGCAGCCCTCATGGCTTCGCTCAGTGTCAAACCAGTCCATTCTCGAATGTTGTCCTCCCACCTCTTTTTCGGTCTCCCCCTTCTTCTACCTCCTTGCACTGTGCCTTGCAGAATGGTCTTTGCAAGGCCTGATGGAAATTTACTGCTCTGTATTGTGTAGACTAGTTTTTAGGCCCGTTTTGTTATGTAGTAGATTTCTGTCTTAAACTTAAGAGAAAGCGTGGATTAATCTGGCAAAGTACCAAATTATATTTGTATGTTATTCTCGGGGTTCTTGTTCATCAAAAAGCAATGTCAAGACTAATGACTATATAATAATATTCTGCTCTTCACATGGTTTTATTATACCTTTGAGGTGCTGGAAAAAAAACGAATTATAAGTGGTTGCACTCAATTGATCCTTATTCAGAATATATTAACGTAACGGGAAACCATAAACAATTTATGTAAAACTTAACTAAATGAAGTTGATAAAAAAGTAATAATAATATATACAAATTATGCTCTACTAGACACTTTCAAAATAAAAATGTTAACAAATTATGTCTGTGTTATGTTGTTCATATGTTTGTTTTACATTACCAATTCTCTGCTTTTTTATTTTTCCATTCCTCTTCTTTTCCAATGAAGATTTGTATACTTTTCCACCCTTCTCATTCTTTCTTTTCCTCTGGAGATTTTATGCTTTTTCTCCACGCTTCTCCTCATTCTTTCTATTAATTCTTCTTCATACTCCTCATACTTTTTCTTCTTTCTCCTTCTTGACTTTTCTTCAATGATTTGATTTAAATCTGGAAGTAAAGTAATAAATTGAACATGAAAAAATTATCCACAGTTAACATTTGAGAACGACAAGATATCTTTTTTTTTGCAGATCTTCCAGTCTGGATTCAAATTAAAAAAACTGTAAAACCATACAATACAAAGTAAATGTAAGCAAAGTAAATATGACAAAAATGTTTGCTTAATGCCGAATTTTTCTTTTCGATTTTTACTGACACCAGCTAATAATTTATTTTTGGGGCTATGGGGAGAAAAAGAGGGTCATGCACTGACCTATCCAGAGGTACACTGTAACAACCTCAGACCTTTCGGTTCTCAGTTCAATGCTTTAACCACTGAGCTACCGCCCAGTTCTTAAAGTAAATGGCAAAAGTCTATCCTTCAATAACAGCTCTAATTCTATACAGTAGCCTATATATCAACTGAAAATATTGTAATTGAAATTATAAAAACAAAATCAGAGGAAATTCTGAGCAATAGTAAAAGTTGTTTCATTAGTTGAATTAAACTAAAAGTGTCAGTGTACTGCACTCACGTACTGAAAATCTTGCAAATGCAACCTTGGCCATTTATACGTTTTGGTTGTGTCCGTGTGTGTGATAAACCCAGTTTTTCCACAGAAACCCAGATGTCCAATATGCATGTGTAAAAACCCACTGGTATCAAATGAACCCACTATTTCATAGCGCAATTTCTCCTTTTGTTTTTGTCAAAAATGAAAACGGTTGTGACAGATAACCTTAACAGAGGCTATTGTATCCGTTGAGTGAATAGGAATGGTCTGTAATGAAGGGAAAGGATGGAACCCAGTTTGCCTTGTTTTGAACATAAACCCACTATTATAGTTTTGAACGTATGTGTGTGTGTGTGTGTGTTATGTAAGTTAATTACTAAGTAATGTCATGTAGTATAAATGTTGTGATTGTATTTTTTTTCTATTTATGTGATATTTTGAAAGAATAAAAAAAAAAAAAATTATTATTATTATTATTATTATTATTATTATTATTATTATTATTATTCTTATTATTATCATTATTATTATTATTATTATTATTATTATTATTATTATTATTATTATTATTATTATTATTATTATTATTATTGTTGTTGTTGTTGTTGTTGTTGTTGTTAATGTTGTTTGTCATTATTAATTTTATTTAGTAGTAGTAGTAGTGGTAGTAGTAGTAGTAGTAATATTAGTAGTAGTAGTAGTAGTAGTAGTAGTAGTAGTAGTAGTAGTAGTGATGTTATTATTATTATTATTATTATTATTATTATTATTATTATTATTATTATTATTATTCCTATCCTATCCTATAACTCGGAAGTCGTTGGGGCACCACAAATGATCGTTTAATCAGCGTACTCCATCTTTCTCTGTCCTCAGCAACCCTTATGTCTTCGCTCAGTGTCAAGCCAGTCCATTCTCGAATTTTGTCCTCCCACATCTTTTTCTGCCTCCCTCTTCTTCTACCTCCTTGCACTGTGCCTTGCAGGATAGTCTTTGCAAGACCTGATGATCTGGTGACGTGACCATACCATCGGAGTTTCCGTTTCTTCACCACTGTGAGCAGGTCATCGTGTTTTCCAATGGCTTGTGTGATGGTCCGTCGGACTTCGTCATTGGTGATGTGCTGGGTATAGGAAATGCCCAGAAGTCTTTTGTAGCACCTCATCTCCATGCTTTGTATTCTTCGTTGTAGATCTGCTGTGAGGGTCCATGTTTCGCAAGCGTATAGGAAGATGGAGATGACAAGGGAGCCTTTTGACTGTCTATGTTCCTTCTCGCTCTCTCCGCTCGTCTGCAGATTAAAGGATGTTCCGTGTACCAGAATACCACAGGGTGATACACGGTGGTCGAGCCTTCAGTTTCTTCTCCGCCCAGACCTGGAACTCGCTACCTCGGTCCGTCCGTCACAGTCCTTCACTAGGGTCTTTTAGAGAGGCCTTTTCTTAGGCGCCCTGAGTGTTTTCGGGTGTTGGGATGTGTATGTGGTTGCGTGTTATCAGAATCAGAATCTTTATTGTCCCCATGAAAACACAAGGATATTATTGACTAATGTACGCATGTTGTGTTTACATTTGTTTGTGTAAAGCGCTTTGTGATTTTGGAAAGCGATGTATAAATTGCCTGTTATTATTATTATTATTATTATTATTATTATTATTATTATTATTATTATTATTATTAAGGGAGCGCAGCAGCCTTATCTTGGAATGCAGGCTGATGGTCCTGTCTTTCTAAATGGGCTTAACCTTGCCAGGGCAGCAGCTGTGCGATCCTTGAGACGACTTTCTGTCGGGACCCATTGTCTAATACAATAGCTACTAAATATTTGAAGCTATGCACTTTGTTGAGGGATTGGCATTGGACTTTGATGTCCGTGTTGATGCTATTGGTGTTGGTTGTCATCATTTTGGTCTTCTCTGCGCTTATTTCCATTCCATAGGCTCTGGAGGGGGTGTCAAGCCTCTGTACCAGCTGTTCAAGTTCTTGTTCCTCTCCAGTCAATCCATCAATGTCATCCGCAAAAACGAAGGTTGGAGATTGCTCTACCCCCTATGCTGACTGTGCCTTAGTGATCTGCAAGGGCATCTGACAACATGCACTTTAGGAAGATGTTGAAGAGTGTTGGAGAGAGTAGGCATCCTTGACGCACACCGATTGTTGTTCTGAACCAGTTTTCGATGGCCCTGTTATGGAGGACTGCACTGATAGCCTTGTCATACAGAGTTTTGATTACTTCAATAATTTTAGGGCTGATGTACGCTCTCATGGTTGCCCACAGAGCTGCATTTCATACTCGGTCAAACGCTTTCTTGAAGTCTACGAACACGTGACATAGATGTTGTTGGTGCTGTAGGTATTTCTCGCAGGTTATTCTGAGGTTGGTACTTCACCCTGTCCTGAATCCTGCTTGTTCTTCAGCTACGATTTGTTCAGTTTGGGGTTTTAACCTTTTGAGGATTATTTTCAGGAGAACCTGGCTGGGATGGCTGATGAGGCTCAAGGTGCGGTAATTTTCACACTCCTGAGGGCTACCTGTTTTGGGAAGAGTGATGACAAGCGACTGGGTCCATGGTGTAGGCCACTCCCCACTCTGCCAGATCTTGTTACAGATAATGGATTCTCCTCCTGCTTGAAGCAGTTCCGCGGGTATGTTGTCCACCCCCGCTGACTTCCATTTCTTCAGAGATTTCACTACTGCCTCAACTTCACCGAGAGGATTTCTTCTCCTTCTCTGTTCTCGGGACATGCTAGAACTGATGGGTCTCCGTTTGGTGTGTGGTTGTAAAGGTCAGAGAAGTACTCTGTCCATCTATCCAAGACTTCTGGATCTTTTGTAAGGCATATGCCAGACTTGCTTTGGATTGTGGAGACCTTTGGCTGTTTAACACTTGTCTGCCGCTTCACAGTCTGGTAGGCCTTCTTGCTGTTGTTCTTGTTCAGACTGTTCTCTATTTCCTGGCATTGATCTTCTATCCAATTTTCCTTTGCTGTACGCATGCCTTTTCGGATGACATTGTTGATTTTTCGGTACGCATCAGATCCCTGTGAGGTGTTCTGTTTCTTTGTCATCTCTCTTCGTTTATTACACAGGTCCAAAAGTTCAGGTGTGATCCACAGCTTCTTCTTTCGTCAAGGATCTCAGTGTCGGCATCTGTCACAGCTGAGATGAAGGTGGTGGTCATGGTGTTGACATCTACTTCATCAGCTCCCAAAATGAGCAGTAGTGCAAATTTTCCGTCAATTGTTGCCTGAAATATTTCTGCCACCTTCGGGTCTTACAGTTTGTCCAGGTCGAACTTCAGTCTAAAGCACTTTGCTGTGTTTACTCTCTTCAATTGGAGCCGGAAAGACATCATCACGAGATCGTTGTTACGTCCGATTTTTGCTCCTGGAAAAGTGCGTGTCCTGCCAATGTTGATGCTTGATCTGAAGCGTTTTTTGACCATAATGTAGTCGATCTAGTTGTGATGCTCACCGCCGGGACTGTGCCATGTCCATCGTCTGGATTTTTTTGTGGAGACCAAGCGAGTTTGCCAGTATCAGTCTGTTGTATCTGGCAAACTCCAAGAGCCTCAGACCCCTGTCATTTGTCTCGTTGTTGCAGTGGTGTCCACATGTTTCTCCCCAATTGTTGTGCGCATCTTGGCCAACCTTGGCAATCCAGTCGCCTTGCACTATGACTATGTCCTTCTTCGGCACTTGATCAATTGTCACAAGCAGACCCGTTAACCCCGCACTATTTGAGCTTTTGCTTGTTTAGCAGTAGTAAAACTTAGAAGGTTGCTGTAGTCTATAGCAGACGATTAATGTATAACTGATGTGTACACACACACTGCGAGCTGACGCGAGCCGTTTAGTGACATCATCGCGGCCAAGATGGTGTTTCGAACTTTATAGCCACTTAGATTGTCTCAGCCAATCAGGACACAGGTAGAGTGGTTAAGACCAGTTCTGGCCGATTCAGTCAAAGCCAAGGATAAGTCAGTTGTGTGGAAAGCTCTGAGCAGTACACAGCTACACTCGAGCAGAGAAATATCTCCACTGATAGAACAGGGAAACAGTGCTTGTTGAATATTTGAATTCAATCAAGTAGCCACGGGCCTGACATTGTCGAACAGGTAAATGAACATACTTCTGTTTCATCGTGATGTATAAATATTATTGTTGAAATTATGTTTGTGGAATTTGCTATGCATAGAATTGAATTGTTAGTCCGAATTTGCCTTACCACGTGGAGAAGCCGAACACATGTCAAGCACGACCGGTTTTGACGCCATGTTGTATACCTCACGGAACCACTGTTGTTTAACCTATATGTATGCTTGCAGACCAGTGGTTATACCAGTGAATGTTTATACTATTATTAATTCTTTATGTGTATAGTTAGCCACAATTTATATTTATGTTTGTATAGGAAATTAGAGTGGAGATTCCAGTGGACCACCAACTTAGCAGAACGTTCGTCGCTTATGTATAGAGATGTGGAGCTATCACTGAGGGCTACTTTGGCTTTCAGTGAGACGCTCGACACAGACCTATTATTCAGGGTTGTGCAGAATTTCGTCTCATATGTTACAGACGAGCAGGCAGGATATCGTGAGCCCAACTCAACAGAAGAGCAGAACCTAATCTACGATTCGAGTTGGCTGCCGAGGCATCTACAGCATCGAGCGCAGATAGCCCACCCGTCGAACACAAGCAACGACAACTCAGAAGCTACCTCAAAGCACCGCTTCAACTACGAAACCACTGATCAGTTAAGTGCCCAGGAAACAGTGCACTAAAACTGTAGCAAAAGGACCACAGTAGTCCAATCTTCATGAACGCTAGTAGCCAGTGCCCTATGAAGAAAAAAGTAGCTGCCTAGATTATCAGCGAGCGAACAATTCGCATTGACAATTGAACTTTCAAGTTAGATTCGTACTTCGAAGATCGTGTATAGAGTAGAAGAAATAAATGTGTGATTTTAACTGTTATCAAGTGGCTGGACTACATATGATTCATAGCCGTGTGAAAGCTAGTGTGACAGTGATCTTTTACCATTTTTCTATCTATCTCTGTACCCCAGCCTTAACACAGACCGAGCTAAACTAATAAATGTATAAAAGTACTTCACCGGGTGACTCACTAGCGGTTCCCATCGAATAAGACGTGAGGGTTACAGCATTCCATTGTGCAGAGCCCAACAACAATAAAACCCCATGTCACATCAATGACAGCCTGTAGATTTTCGTAGAAATCCTCAACTTCGCTGTCGTCATAGTCTGATGTTGGGGCATAGGCCTGGGTTATGGTGAGGTTGAAAGGGGCTGCTCTCGGACGGATGGTAATGAGTCTACTGGAGACTGGGCGGCAACCCATGACAGTGGCTAGAAAGTTCTTGTGGACCAAGAATTCAACGCCGTGTTCGTGCCTGTCATCTCTACTGCAGAAATAGAGCTTGTGGCCTTTGTCGGTCGTTGTTTCACCTAGGCTTTTCCAGCGCAGTTCGTTGATCCCTAAAATGTTCCATCGATAGTGGTCCAGAACGTGGGCCAGTTCTGATAATTTTCCATCCGCAGTTAGGGTCCTGACATTCCAGGTTCATATGACGATGTTGTCTCTCGTCCGGATCTTGCTAAGTTGTCCATCAGTAGCACTTTTATCATCTCCATCCTAGTGGCCAACTGAAGGTGCGGTCCTTGGTGACCCGGGCGACGACCGATCCGGTGTGGAGTGAGGGTTCTTTTTATCATGCATTGTGTCTTGGGCAAAAAAGACCTGGCAGGGCCCAATCCTCTCCAGGCTGTTGGCCACAGCCGATACCCACGAATGCAGTGTGGCACGCCTTGGCCCCGAGCACGTGGTCGTTGAACCTGTAGCAACGTGAGGTTCCTCCGTCCTGGCCGGTGACTTCTGTGTGGGTTCGGGAAATGAATAGAACAGACCCAACGTTTCCCGGCTTGTCGTAAGAGGCGACTAACAGGGGTGATGGCAGCACGGTATCACTTGGCGAAGATTATTATTATTATTATTATTATTATTATTATTATTATTATTGTTATTGTTATTGTTATTATTATTATTATTATTATTATTATTATTATTATTATTATTATTATTATTAAACCTAAAAACTCACCTGGATGACAGGTAGTGTCGTTGTAGTCGGGGAAGAAATCGTTCAGACACTGACACTCGTCTGCGACGCACGTGCTGTTTCCAATGCTATTGCTGCAGTGCCAAGATGTCGCACATATGTCGTGAAGCTTTCTCGGCACTGGGGAAAACGTAGCAAATCAATCAATCGATCAATCAACCAGCCAAATAACAAACTAACACATCAAATTATGAATTATGTGCTTTGTACACGTGCACCCTTTTCGCTCGTGCTTGTGTTGTAAAGTTTTCCGGCACTATCAAAAGATTCTGTGCATGTTTCTTTGTTAAACGTTTTACTGGTAGACTACTGGAGGTTATATAGCAATAGTGGTAGCCATGTTGTTATTATCATAACAGTCATCATCATGCAGTACCACCATTATAATTATTATTATTATTGTTGTTGTTCTTATTGTTGTTGATTATTATTATTATTACTTAGTAGTAATAGTAGTAGTAGTAGTGTTGTTATGATGATGATGATGATGATGATGATGATGATGATGATGATGATTATTATTATTATTATTATTATTATCATTATTATTATTATTATTATTATTATTATTATTATTATTATTATTATTATTATTATTATTATTATTATACCTAAAACCTCACCTGGATGACAGGTAGTGTCGTTGTAGTCGGGGAAGAAATCGTTCTGACATTGACACTGTCCTGCGACGCACGTGCTGTTTCCAATGCTACTGCTGCAGTGCCAAGATGTCGCACATATGTCGTGAAGCTTTCTCGGCACTGGGGAAAACGTAGCCAAACAATAAATCGAGCAATCAGCCAGCCAACTAACCAACTCACACATCAAATTCTGAATTATGTGCTTAGCACGCATTCCCTTTTCTCGCATGGGCTTGTGTTCTAAAGTTTTCTCCTACTATCAAAACTATCCTATGCAAGTTTCTTTGTTAAAAGTTTTACTGGTAGACTACTCTAAAGCTTTTAATAAATTAATAACCAAATCAATGAATCGATCAACCAACTAATAAACCAGTCACTCATTGGGTCGCGCGTGTGGCGTTCTATACTGTCGCTTGCTGCCTAGCGAGTCAGTGCACGTGCTTATCTCATTGAGTTACATCCCGTTTTTCAGCCTGCTTTTTGACAATCTCGCGATTTTTTGAAATGGTGTACACTAAGAGCCAGGCCTGGCAGCGCAGCACAGTGGATAGGGTGCTGAATGCTGAAGGGCGCGGGTTGGAAACTCGAAATTGTCCGAGACTTTTCAAGACACCGAGGGTTTTCTCCGGGTACTCCGGTTTTCTCTCTTCCTTCAATAATGGTATTGGATGCAATAATACATCTACATGTCCAAAATAAAAAAAAATTGATTTCTCTTCTGTAATAGCAATCACTTTAGATCGCTGCGTTTTGATTTCAATTGGAAAAAAAACCGCCAGATAGAATCCCTTTTTCTTCTTCTTCTTCTTCTTCTTCTTCTTCTTCTTCTTCTTCTTCTTCTTCTTCTTCTTCTTCTTCTTCTTATTCTTGTTGTTATATACATACAAATTTAATAAATAATAATAATACGATAATACGACAATATTATTATTATTATTATTATTATTATTATTATTATTATTATTATTATTATTATTATTATTATTATTATTATTATTATTATTGTTATCCTTCGTTGGCCGTTTCTTTGAGCTTTCTGGGCCGCTAAAATAAAAGAAATGAACAGAGTATAAACCGAGGTCTAGTCGGTGCAACGCATACATTCCACCGCACGGACTTTAAAGATCCTGACGCTCATGTCCTAGACGGGTGGGTGCCGGCTACACAAATACACCCAGCACTCACAACGCCCCTTGTCTTCCATACTCGGTCGGCCAGATTGAGCTCAGTGGCTTCAGCGTCAGAGGATGCGGCCAAAGGCTGCAAGTTGGCGCCTCTGGAGCGGGGCTGAGTTAGATCTTGAATCGGCCAGCGCCTTGAGTAGATCTTGGTTTAAACAAATATTTTTATTCAAGGAAAAAAACATATAATTTCAAACAATGATTTACAGGATAGGCAACAAGCAAGCTTATATAAGCCCACCCTGTATGACAAAATTCGACATAATAATTAAGTGACAGGCAACTGATAGTTGCATATAAATAAAGAAGAATACAACAATTGCAATTCTTAAAAAAAAAATTATATAATAAATTAATTAAAGATAATAAGGTTTAGTAAATAATTACACGGACATACACGCACACACATATATAAATAAATAAGTAACTAAAAGAAACAAATAAAAACAATGAATCAAATAATTAGCTAGAAATCAAATGCGTATATGACTAAGAAATTGACACTTTTAAACCAATAATTATTGAAAAAGGAGACGTATGTTTGTGTTTGTATGTGTGTGTGTGTGTGTGTGTGTGTGAGAGAAAGAGAGAGAGAGAGAGAGAGAGAGAGAGAGAGAGAGAGAGAGATGGTTTGAGCTGAAAAAGCGCCAAAATAAAAAAAAAAACAATTATATAAACAAACGAACTAAATAACTTAACTAGAACGTTAGTAGCGCTTACATGAACGAAAAACGATGCTTAACGTCCTATTGCATGAGCGTTAAGGACAATAAAATTGGGCTAAAAAGCCCTCATCATACATATTTACCAGACCATTTGGTCTGGCTCAGTAATTGCGCGCTTACATGGCTGGCAACCACGTAGGTCGGTCATGTCGTAATGTGTCTCACCCGGGCATGCACACCTGCCCGATCTGCAAAGACTGCTGGGATGGACGCTCCACCGACATTCCGCGTCTCCAGCACACTTGTCCCCAAGACGTGAAGGTCCTATAGGCAACAAAAGTTCTCCATTTCAATACGCACCAGATCGAGATCTCAGAACAGAACAAAAGATTGTAACGATCACCCAGTACCCTAAAAGAAGACGCGGTGACGTTTTAACGGTAAATATCCCCCGCCGAAATTCGACTCTTCCTTAAACATGTCTGATCGCGCCTCCCATCACCGTCATAATTATTTCCTACTTTTCTGATTCAGACCATCGCCGTCACACCGCATGCCTCCAGCCCCATGACTCTTTACCTGCTCTCCTCTTCCCCCTCCCTCCCCACACCAGCTCAATGCCTATGTGAGCAGCACTCTTAGGTTCTCCCACACTTTGCTGACTGCGGGCTATTTATAGCTTGCCTACACCCTCCCTTTCAGTAAAAGGAAAGAGCACCAGTGAAGCTATTTATAGCTAGCCTGGCTGAACTAACTTCCTAGGCTAAAAGCTTTGGTTGAGTCGGTGTGTCCCTCGTCTTTTATAGTTTACTTGTGAATATTCTTTTTCATGTTTGTGTTATGTCTTTGCGTAATTTATTAGTGTTCTCGTTTTGGTTTCACTTCTTTTTGTGAGTGTTTTGATGTTAACGTTATTAAGTATAAAATGCGGGAGAACTGCGCTTTGAACTGATGTTATTAGAAAAAGAAAAGCGATATACAAATACCCTTATTATTATTTGTTTTTCATTATTATTAGGTACGGGCTGTAAACAAAGGTCAACTGATGCTAAGTCAACCAATGTTGAGTGACATGTGGAAGGGAGATCATCCTGTTATTTCGATCTAATGGTAGCGAGCAACTAAGTCCCCCACTCCTTCATTCTCACAAAATCGCCACTGTAATATTAATTTAAGGGACTCGCTTTTGACTATGCCTCTTTTAACATTTACAGTGAGTGTTGCTTTACTAAAAAAAAAAAAAAAAAAAAAAAAGCTTATAAATACTCTTTGGAAAGTTGTTGTTGTTTTTTAAATTAATTATTTCCCATCGTTTTTGTGCCTATTAATAGCAACTATCGCTGTTTAGCCAGCCAACAGTCTGGAGCTAAAAATAGCAGGTACCAAAGCCGGTAAGAGAAGGGACCCGCAAAAACAAACGCTTGTTAAGATTTGTTTGTTTGTTTTAGGTTGATGCAATAGACCCTCCCCCACCCCAAGACATTCCAGCCGCGTGGTTCACCCACAAATAAGGTCAAAGGTCACGCGGCTGTACCGTTTTCAAACAAGGGAACTAACTCCCTGTCAGACCCGAAACGGATAATTCAAACTGTAGCGGTTGGTTTAAGCAGCGAAAGCCCGCTTTATCGTTGTGTAATGTAATAACAATGCGAATTTTAGGGTTAAACCCGTTTTCGCCAGACGTAAACAAAGCCTTCGAATTGGGAACTTTTAAAATAGTGGATATTATATAAGATTACCCACTTTTCTCCTATAAATCACACTCAACGTGCGGCTATCTGTAACCAACATACAAGCTCACATGTAACGATGTTGTCAAACAAACTCGTTCACAGACAACAAACGCACTGAAGGTGACTTTAGATGCGAGACTTTAAGGACACCGAGAGTTTTCTCCGGGCACTCCAGTTTCCTCCCTCCCTTCAATAATGGTATTGGATGCAGCCAAACTAAGATTTCAAACTTAAAGTTGATTTCTATTCCGACTTCTGTAACAGGGATCTCTTCAGGTTGCCGCAGCAAGCGGGTCAGCGTTAAGAGAGGCAATCATCGAGGGTAGCCGCCAACGAGCTGCGTCGGGACGGATCAACATACTGAGACTACATCCCCGAAGGATTCGTGTTTGGCTGCAAGGGCGTGTAGTCGCCGAAGAGTTGCTTCGTGAGCGAACAACAGACCGGAACTACGTGGCTGCCGCAAGACTACGTCGAGGTACAGTCTCGGAGCTACATCGCCAGTATTATAGAGCGACGAAAGTATGTCGCGTCTACATCAGTAGACGCCAACACCAGCGTCATATGCGACGAAGACAGTGGGGTCTGCGTCAAAGAAGGCGACTACAGACAAGCATCAGCGCTACTGCAGAGAGCGTGCTGTTCTAGAACAGTCTAGAAAGGTGCAGCACAGTCAAGAACTTTCCAGAAAAGTATCAAGATTGCTGACTTCTGGCAGAAAGGACTTGAACTGAATCTTTGTTGCCAGTTCTGAACTTCCCTCTCAAAGCTCTACGGTCGTAGCAGTGCTTTCCACATTCCTGGGATTTCTTAAGGTTTTCTCTGGCTATCTCGAGAGTCTGCTGATGCAGTGGAAAGGCCCGTACGAATTAGAGGCCATGGTATGGATCAACGACTACAAGGTGAAGGTCGACCAGCATTAAAAGATATACCACACCAACCCCCTTAAGCTGTACGTAGAAAGGTCACCAGAGACTATACACGCAGCAACAGCAGATGAGATTGACGACAGCTTTAACAGCGAGGAACTGTTGGAACTTGGGAGACTTCCACAGCAAAGAATGCTTCGAGGATGTTAAGCTAGGACCAAGCCTGACCAAGGTTAAAAATGGAGCTCAAGGACCTTATGGGCGAGTTTCCCCATACTTTCAGTGATGTCCCAGGCTCTACGACTTTGGTCGAACATGAAGTCCACCTTACTTCAAACATTCCCGTTCGATCTAAACCCTTCCCAATCCCTTTCAAAGCCCCGCGAATCCTTGAAGAAAGACATCGATGAAATGCTGAAGATGGACATCATCTGGGAGTCCAATTCCCCCTACGCGTCCTCTGTCGTGGTCGTGAAGAAGATGAACTGAAGCAACAGAGTATGCATCGACTACAGGAAGGTTAACAAGATCACAGTGAGCCTGAGCCGAGGCCTACTGCAGCAGACCTTTTCTGTCAATTATTGGGGAGTAAAATCTTCTCTAATATAATGACAATAACAACAACAGCAGCAGCAGCAGCAGCAGCAACAACAACAACAACAACAACACAACAAAGGGTGGTTGAAAAGTAACTCTCTATTAAAGTTGCTTACAACGTTTATAAGTAGTACTGCATTTGCTTAAAACAACAGATATAGCCTGTAAACAAGAACAAGTTATATACACTTAGCGACCTTTGCATTCCACCAATTAACCCTCATTTCGTTAATTAATCTACATAATATTATAGTCTAGGCGTCTTGAAAAAACACCAAAAGAAACAACTTTTTTGTTCCCTTCAAATTATCCGTTTTTAATTAAGTTCTGCAATGAATTGCAATGTCGAAATCTCGCGCCAGTTGTGAAACTTTACAACAACCACACAATAATAATAATACATTTAAAAAAAAAAAAGACTTTAAAAGGACAAAATACTGACGCAGAACGCAGGCAGACCCATTATTGCTGTGTTTATATGCACTCATGCACACACAACGTCCTTTGGAGCACTTGCTGTGCGTCACCGCTGCGTCACAGTCGACGACATCAATGCATTGGTCACCAAGTCTTCGCTTTACGCAGACGCTCAGTGTTAGATTGCGGTAACCTTTGGCGCAAGAACACCTGCCACAGGAAGATTAAGTTATTAAATCAGTCAATGAAATGAGTTTAAAAAAATGAGATAAATGAATGAATTAATGTCAAAGAAAGATTAACTTTACCTATTCCCCTCGCACACTCCGTGATCAAAAGCTGTTCGGCAGTCCGAATCTTGGCCACAGGTGCTGCCCAAGTGACGTAGTGCGCATGCTTCGCCACCAGCTTCCGGTAGGAATCCTTGGGGACAGCCACAGATGTGATTACGACAGGTGCTGTTGGGAATGGCAGAGCTAACACCAGTGAGACAGAGAATGAAATATTAATAGAAAATTCGGTTATGGCGGTCCGTTCCTGTTAAAAACCATAGAACATAAGTTTTAACTGTTTCTATTTAAACACAGTTTGTATCACCTCCCTGGAATTGGTATGAATAAATGAATTAAATACATTAATTTACTTTAAAAAAAAATACATACATACAATACAATACCATACCATAACATGATCTTTTACAATTGTGTTACATGATATAACCTAAGACGACCTAACCTAACCTGTCCTAACATAACATACGCTTTCACAATTGTTTCAAGTTGAACAGATCAACAAGGATAATTAAAACGTGTTCATACAAATTGTGTCCAAAACCGTTATTTGTGGATTCAAATTGTGCAGTTTTCCACATCGTGAATTATCGGGTTATTCAAAGTATGCATATTCACCACGTTAGAGGAGATAATTTGTTTTAATGTCTCTCAACCTCCTACCTCCCAACCCACAGCGTCAATAATCGAGATACTCAAAGTACAAAGATTCACATTGCAGAGGATATAATTTACCTCAATGCCCCCAAACCTCGCCTTCACCCCCTCACCTCCTTTATTTCCCGTCCCCTCCTCCCCTCCTCCCTCTTCCCTCCGCCCTCTCCTTCCATTAACGAATAAAGGAAAAAGGTCTGGTTCACAAATTGTCTCCAACACTGAAGATCATTTCAGCAATCAACATTGTAATACATTATTCACAGTCTGCAACATGTACCTGCAGTCGTCAGTGAGGTTACAAGCGTCGCCCAACTGTCGTTTAGTGCAGAGGTTAAGGTCGTTGCCAGGCGCGTAGCCAGGTAGACATTCGCAAGCTCCTTGGTGACAGCGGCTGTTGTTAACGGCAGATGAGCATTCAAGGTCGTCAATACAGTTGGAATCTCCGATGCGACGCTTGACACAGGACTCGCCCGCGCCTTCCCCTGCTTTGAATCCTGCACTGCACTGACACGCGGCGTCATGGCAACGGCTGTGGTCAAAAGCGCTAAGGCAGTCATAGTCATAATTACAGTTTGACCCCACGACGCGTTTCTCACACTGCGTCATGTTTTCTGTCGTGTGGTGTCCAGGCAGGCATTGGCAGGTGGAATTCACGCACATGCTGTGATTCAGCCACGTGCGACAATCGTCGTCTGTGACACAGGAAATGCCAATCTGTCGCGGCACGCACGCGTTGTCCACCGCTGAGAACCGCAAGCCTTCAAGGCATTGGCAGCTGTTTTCCACACACACTGACTCGTTCAGTGCCGTCAGGCAGCTCTCATCTGTATTACAGTTACTGCCCAGACCACGCTTAGTGCAAGCAAATGATGAAGAGGAATTGCTCATTTGTTCAAAGCCAGGAAGACAATGGCAAGACCCATTGTTGCAATTACTATTTGACACAAACATACACTCGTTATCTTCATCGCAGGGACTGCCAATTCCACGCTTTTCACATGCAGGAGCAGATGACGTGGATGCTGTATTCAGTTCATAACCATGCAAGCACTCACAAGTTCCGTTGCTGCAATGGCTGTTTGACACAAACATGCAATCGTTATCTTCATCGCAGTCACTCCCAATTCCACGCTTTACACATGCGGGAGCAGATGACGTGGGCGCTGTATTATGTTCATAACCACGAAGACACTCGCAAGTTCCGTTATTGCAATGACTGTTTGACACAACCATGCAATCCTCGTCTTCATTGCAGTCACTTCCCATATCACGAATTTCGCATACAGCAACAGATGACGGGGTTTCTGTATTCTGTTTATAGCCACGCCGACACTGACAAGACCCATCGCTGCATTGACTGTGTGACACCAAACTGCAGTCTTGGTTTTCATCACAAGCACTGCCGATTCGACGAGCTTCGCACGAGGTTTGGTTCTGAGAAAACACGTGACCCAACTGGCACGCGCATTTCTGCACGACGCAAACACTGTTATTGACGTAGCTGGCACACTGGACGTCTGCATCACACACACTCTCGAGGACTAGATAACACACAGTACTGTCATCAGCTGCACTTTTCAATCCGTCAGCGCATGTGCAAATGTTGCTCTGGCATACACTGCGCTGTACGGCGCTTGCGCAATCGTTGTCATGAAGACACGAGCTACCCAGGCGATTCTTAATGCACGTATTCGTCTCGTTTTCGTGGAAACCCGCAGCACAGACGCACAACTTGTTATCACAAATACTGTTGGGTATCGTAGCAGAACACTGGCTCGAGTTTTGGCAGTCACTGCCGAGTGTCAAGGCTACACAAGACTGGTTGTACTCTTGGAACCCTTTGGCACATTTGCACGTGTTTTGCCAGCACGAAGAATTCGCTACCGCTTCTTGGCCAGCCACGCTGGCTGAGCACTCATGGTCAAGGTTGCAAGCGTCGCCAAGTCTACGAGGCTGAGCCAACGACACTGAAAAATATCGTCATTATTATCGTCATCGTGATCGTCATCATCATCATCATCATCATCATCATCATCATCATCATCATCATCATCATCATCATCATCATCATCATCATCAGTGGTCTTGATTCGGCTCTTAGCAGTCCGCTGGACCCTATAAACATTGAATATCTATCTATCTATCTATCTATCTATCTATCTATCTATCTATCTATCTATCTATCTATCTATCTATCTATCTATCTATCTATCTATCTATCTATCTATCTATCTATCTATCTATCTATCTAAATGTATCTATCTAAATATATGTATGTATGTATGTATGTATGTATGTATGTATGTATGTATGTATCTATCTATCATCATCCTCATCGCCGTCGTCGTCGTCGTCCTCCTCCTCCTCCTCTTCCTCCTCCTCACCATCATCATTTTAAACATCATATTCATCGTCATCATCATCATCATAGTCGTCGTCATCGTCTTGATAATGATGATGATATGCAGTTATTGTCGTTGATGATGATGATAATGATGATGATGATGTGTTATTGTTGTTGATGATGATGACGATAGCGATGATGATGGGTTGTTATTGAAGATGATGATGATAATGATGATGATGATGTGTTATTGTTGTTGATGATGATGACGATAGCGATGATGAAATGTTGTTATTGATGATGATGATGTGTGCGTGTGTGTGTGAAGATGTATGTGTGTGTGTGTACGTGTGTGTGTGTGTTCCAGCTATCAACAGCAGACACTTTTCCATGTTATAGATAAGGTGGCACTTGGCTTGTTTTCTCTACAGCCTTAACAACTGACGTGTTGATACGTACATGTACAACGGTTTGCTATGCGCACGATGCTGACGGAGCGAGATAACATTGATTCCTAGCAATAATAGTTCAGCGTGCAGCAGCTTCACCCTCAGCTTGCTGGCTTCCCTGTGTTTGTTCAAAGGCTCCACTTCGAAGGCTTTGTTCGCTTTTGGCGGAAAAGAAGTTTACCCTAAAATGTGCATTGCTATCAGATTAAACAATGATAACGTGGGCTATTGTGGCTATCGGATTAAACAATGATGCAGTGGGCTATCGTGGCTATCAGATTAAACAATGATACAGTGGGCTATTGTGGCTATCAGATTAAACAATGATACAGTTGGCTATCGTGGCTATCAGATTAAACAATGATACAGTTGGCTATTGTGGCTATCAGATTAAACAATGATACAGTTGGCTATCGTGGCTATCAGATTAAACAATGATAAAGTGGGCTATCGTGGCTATCAGATTAAACAATGATACAGTAGGCTATCGGATTAAACAATGATACAGTGGGCTATCGTGGGTATCGGATTAAACAATGATACAGTGGGCTATCAGATTAAACAATGATACATTGGGTTATCGTGGCTATCGGATTAAACAATGATACAGTGGACTATCGTGGCCATCGGATTAAACAATGATACAGTGGGCTATCAGATTAAACAATGATACAGTGGGCTATCGTGGCCATCGGATTAAACAATGATACAGTGGGCTATCAGATTAAACAATGATACATTGGGTTATCGTGGCTATCGGATTAAACAATGATAGAGTGGACTATCGTGGCTATCGGATTAAACAATGATACAGTGGGCTATCGTGGCTATCGGATTAAACAATGATACAGTGGGCTATCGTGGCTTTCTGATTAAACAATGATACAGTGGGCTATCGTGGCTATCGGATTAAACAATGATACAGTGGGCTATCGTGGCTATCGGATTAAACAATGATACAGTGGGCTATCGTGGCTATCGGATTAAACAATGATACAGTGGGCTATCGTGGCTATCGGATTAAACAATGATACAGTGGGCTATCATTGGCTATCGGATTAAACAATGATACAGTGGGCTATCGTGGCTATCGGATTAAACAATGATACAGTGGGCTATCGTGGCTATTGGATTAAACAATGATACAGTGGGCTATCATTGGCTATCGGATTAAACAATGATACAGTGGGCTATCATTGGCTATCGGATTAAACAATGATACAGTGGGCTATCGTGGCTATCGGATTAAACAATGATACAGTGGGCTATCGTGGCTATCGGATTAAACAATGATACAGTGGGCTATCGTGGCTATCGGATTAAACAATGATACAGTGGGCTATCGTGGCTATCGGATTAAACAATGATAAAGTGGGCTATCGTGGCTATCGGATTAAACAATGATACAGTGGGCTATCGTGGCTATCGGATTAAACAATGATACAGTGGGCTATCGTGGCTCAAACCAACCGCTACAGTTTGAATTTTCCATTTCGGTTCTGACAGCTATTATTTCCCTTGTTTTAACGGTACAGCTGTATGACCTTTGACCCTAGTTCTGAGTGATCCGCACGCCTTGAAGTGTACGACTTTGGTGTCTGGGTTAGGGTAGGATCTATTTTATAAACCTAAAACTAAAATCTTACGAGCAATTGTTGTACAGGTTCTGTCTCTTGCCGTCTTTGGTAGATGCTATTTTTAGCTCCAGAATGTTGGGTAGCACTTACTATTTAAAAAACAACAAGAAGAACAAACAGGATTCATGGCAGGGTCAAGTACCACTGACCAGGTTTTCAACCACGGAGTAATCTGCGAGAAATACATACAGCACCTACAACATCCATATCATGTGGTTGTAGACTTCAAGAAAGCGTTTGACCGATTCTGGCATGCATCTCTGTGGCAAACATGGTACAGCATAAGCCTAACGTTATTGAAGCCCGTAAGACAAGTGGAGTCCTCCACAACAGCGCCATCGGGAACTGGATCAGAGCAACAATCGGCGTGCGTTAAGGACGCCTACTCATCCCAACACTCTTTAACATTTTTCTCGAACGTATCATGTCAGATGCACTTGTAGATCAGGAAGGCACAGTCAGCATAGGGGGTAGAGCAATCTCAAACCTCCGTTTTGCAGATGACATTGATGGATTGGCTGGAGAGGAACTAAAATTTGAACAGCTGGTACAGAGGCTTAAAACCTCCACAGCCTTTGGAATGGAAATTTGTGCAGAGAAGTCCAAAATGATGACCAACAATACCAATGGCATCAACACGGATATCAAAGTCCAAGACCAATCGCTCAACACGGTGCACAGCTTCAAATATTTAGGAGCAATTGTATCGGACAATGGGTCCCTACAGGAAGTCCTCTCCAGGATAGCACAAACAACTGCTGGCATGACAAGATTGAAGCCCGTTTGGAAAGACAGGACCATCAATCTACACTCCAAGGTAAGGCTTCTGCGCTCCCTTGTCATCTCCATCTTCCTATACGCTTGCGAAACATAGGCCCTCACAGCAGACTTACAACGAAGAATACAAAGCTTGGAGATGAAGTGCTACAGAAGACTTCTGGGCATTTCCTATACCCAGCATCTCACCATCGACGAAGTTCGACAGACTATCACGCAAGCCATTGGACAACACGATGACTAGCTCACAGTGATGAAGAAACGAAAACTCCGATGGTATAGTAACCGGAGCATCACGCCTTGCAAAGACCATCCTGCAAGGCACTGTGCAAGGAGGCAGAAGAAGAGGGAGGCAGAAAAAAAGGCGGGAAGACAACATTCGAGAATGGACTGGCTTGAACCTGAGCGAAGCCATGAGGACTGCTGAGAACTGAGAAAGACTGGTGGTGCCCCAACGACTTTTGAAGTACGGGATAGAAATCATAGGATAGGGCATTGTTACGTTTGAGACGCGCACCATAGATAGTTAGTTATTCAATGCTTACAGGGTCCAGCGGACTGCAAAGAGCCGAATCAGGACCACAAAATCAAGACCACAACTTCGCTGAAAGAGGACTCACCCCTCATCCGCATAAAAGATTTGACGAAACAACCCTAGTGGTAACACTGAAGGCACTCCACCAGCCGGTCACTATGCAATAAAGGCATCCCGTGCAGGGGACGCTGAGGCTACACTCTAATTTATCGAACCCCCGTTTGCAAAAACAAAATAGAATACAAATATCATTATAAAATATCAACAAAACACATACATATAAAATGCCTACATTGCCAAATAATAACATCACAGGAAGTCCCATTAACTATTTGGCAGAAAGCGTCCAATATTCCCAAGCTGGTCCAACAGACCTCACAAACAAATGAGGAGTTTTGTCCCGGAAGAGTTTTCAAGAAAAAAAAAGGTAGGTGACTGGTCCAGCGAAGAAGAAGATAGTATATTAGATTGATAGAACAGAGTAGGAATGAAAAAGAACAAAAAAGAAAGACTGCGACAGTGGGAATTTAAAGCACTAAATTTCCAGAAAGTGGAATACTATTTATACAGAAACCCCCGGCACCTCTACGAGGGGAGCACTAAAAGATCCGATCGTTTTGTTTTGCAAAGCATGCAGTAACAGAGTGTATTCACCTTTGATTTGATTTTGCATTGTTGCTAGAGGAAGCTTTGCATAATTCCGGTGACGAGTTTTATTTTGATTGGGTGTTATTGCGTCATGCTGGAATGTTCGAACTTTTTATCGTTTGCAGAGAGGTTATATAAGTAACGCGCTGTCTGATTGTGAAAGAGAGTGATTGAGAGAGATAGATGATGATTTTTGATGATGATCTTTGAAGTGATTTTTGGAAAGTGGTCTTGTATGCAGTTGTTGTTTGCTGAATAAAGTTGGAGAACTTTATACGACGACTCCTGCCTTGTTGCTGAGCGAACAGGCTGCGCGGATAAACGAATCTGAGTTACACTTACCTGTGTCAAGATTCAAGCGTCGGGGCTGAATCAACAATTGATAAAATAACAACGTGTAACAGACAGAATAGGATGAAACTATTTTTATAATCTACTGCGATTTACTGTAAATATGTTTGTGTAAACAAACGAGTTTTATTTTTATGCCTTTTGATTGTAATCGGTGCTGTCACCACGATGTAATTTCTCAGTGAGATCTGTATAATCTAAGGTTCGTCTGGTTAAAGTTCTCGTAGCTTATGCAGATAGTGTAGGTTGGCATGGCCTGTATTAAATTGTGTGTGCCTGTAGCGTTCAGTTTGACGTTTTAGCAAGGAAGCTACATCATGTGCTTTCCGCAGATGATCGTTTACAACGCTGAGATACGACGTTAAATTTTCCAAAATATCAACAACAACAAAAACACTCACACAAAAACTTCATTTATAAAACAAATGTTTCGTGTCTTTTTTAACCATAAATTATAATCTGATTCTGATTCTAAATTAGTTATAGGTTGTTGTTTTTTTTCTCCCGCATTTCGATCTAAGGTTTAGGACTCATGTTACCTCTGCTGTAGATGAAGAGGAGGAGACAGTGAATAGAAAAAGGAGGTGGAATGGAAAGGAGGAGGAGGAGGATGAGAAGAAGAAGAAGAAGAGGAAGAAGAAGAAGAAGAAGAAGAAGAAGAAGAAGAAGAAGAAGAAGAAGAAGAAGAAGAAGAAAACACTGTTAAAACAACTGGTGCCTTAATAAATAAACACAACATGTTTGTACGCCAAGTTAACGAACAGAGATACATAGAATGTGGAAACGTTGTTACTCAATTCTGTGTGTGTGAGGTGTGTTTTCCCGCTGCTTGGATGGATGCAAGGGCTTAAGAACGTTTGCATGTTTGGGCGTGTCAGCGTGTATCCTCGTAAAAAGATTATATACCCAGATATTAAAAGTCTTTGGTACCCCACTCATCTCCACCCCCAAATTCTCTTTTCTCTCTCTCTCTCTCTCTCTCTCTCTCTCTCTCTCTCTCTCTCTCTCTCT
>CM072525.1:8070859-8103359 GCA_036898135.1 Oncomelania hupensis | reverse complement strand
TCCTTCTTCACCATCCTGTCATACAGTGGTCATGAGAGTCCTTCTTCACCATCCTGTCATACAGTGGTCATGAGAGTCCTTCTTCACCATCCTGTCATACAGTGGTCATGAGAGTCCTTCTTCACCATCCTGTCATACAGTGGTCATGAGAGTCCTTCTTCCCCATCCTGTCATACAGTGGTCATGAGAGTCCTTCTTCCCCATCCTGTCATACAGTGGTCATGAGAGTCCTTCTTCACCATCCTGTCATACAGTGGTCATGAGAGTCCTTCTTCACCATCCTGTCATACAGTGGTCATGAGAGTCCTTCTTCACCATCCTGTCATACAGTGGTCATGAGAGTCCTTCTTCCCCATCCTGTCATACAGTGGTCATGAGAGTCCTTCTTCCCCATCCTGTCATACAGTGGTCATGAGAGTCCTTCTTCCCCATCCTGTCATACAGTGGCCAGGAGAGTCCTTCTTCCCCATCCTGTCATACAGTGGCCAGGAGAGTCCTTCTTCCCCGTCTGTGCAATCTGGTGCATTTTGGGCATTATTTTAAGGACTGAAAATAGTATTGTTTTGTGCTAAAAGTCCTCTTTAAGTTTAGTCCACCCCCCCCTCCCACACACACACACAAACACCCCTCTGCAAACTCTGATGATAAAATTTACAATAGCAGAACATCTTGCATAAAGGCTTAAATACAAAGACAGATAAAGTTACTGCAAATAAAACAAGAAATAGCCACTCACATCAGTTTTATTCAAAACTGACCTGATGCATGTACATGTTTGGTCACACACCAAAAAAAAAACAAACAAAAAAAAAAACTAATTTGGAGGTACATGAAACTGTGTGGTGAGTGAGAATTAGTAATTTTTTTCTCTTCTTTCTTCTCCTTTTCTTTTTCTTTTTTTTTTGTTTGTTTTGGGACCGCCAGGGGGGTGTGCACGTGCACAAGTGGCACAAGAACAAGATCCGCCCCTGCACAAGAACAAAAAGCATTGTTTGTTTGTTTTTTTTCAAACCAGGCTGATCCAATTTTCTCAGCCACAACCGGCATTCATCGCCATCAGGATCAAACTTATCTGACATCCATTCCCACCTCCACTTATTCTTCATTCCCTTATCTACCTCTCACGCTTTTTTCTTTCCAGTATCGGTATTTTCCTCTAAAAACGGCATGATTGGAACACAAAGTCACAATATCCATGCTTCAGTCTCTGACCGGCCGGAAGTAATCAACCGGATACGCGGGTTATGCCCCTTTCAGCTGTGCATCTTTACACAAATCTGATACAAATCTTGTTTCGTTTACTTCTATATAATTTTTTTTACCGATTTTTTTTTCGAGAAATCGGATTTCCGATTGTAGGCTTCAGCAAAAATCTGATTTTCCGACTGTAGGCGGAAAGGTGGCACCCATGTAATACATGTGGCGTAAACGCAAGCTGCTATTTGAAGACGAAAAGGAAATAGAATTTTATTGTGGAAAGATTACAAAGACGGCATCCAATACCATTAGAGAGGAAACCGGAATATCAGACAAAAATCCCGATGACCAGAAAATCTCGTTCCTAAATCGCATAAGTTCGTCCCTTGCGGGATTCAAACCCGCCACCTTCGGCATAGCAAACCAGCTCACTATCAACTATGATAACACGCCACCCCGGAAGAAGAGAAGGAGGAGGAGGAGGAGAACGAGACGACAAAAGAAAAACAACAAAACGAACAACAACAAGAGCAAGAACAACAATAACAATAACAGCAGCAACAACAACAAAAAGAAGAAGAAGAAGAAAAAGAACAACAATAACAGCAACAACAATAAAAAGAAAGAAAGAAAGAAAGAAAGAAAGAAAGAAAGAAAGAAAGAAAGAAAGAAAGAAAGAAAGAAAGAAAGAAAGAATTGGGAAACCCATCTCTTGAAAATGACGTCTAGTCTGTGAATGTTATCATCCGGCATCAGAGCGTTGAAACAACTGCTAGCTCAAATAACTCTCCATCTCTCTTCGCCCGACAGACAAGTGTAAAAAGATGGACTGAAGGGAGAAGTTGGAGAAGAAAGACGGGAATGACGAGGAAGTTGAAGGTAAAATACCAAGGACGGCCACAAGGAGAAAGACGCGCATTGTGCCGGAGGCGATAGTTCAGTTCTTCCTTCACTCGCGTACGAACAAACAACAACCTTTAAACCTTATTCTTCCTTCATCGATGAGGAGAAAAAAAAGATGAGGATGGCGAGGAAGATGGGGACAAATAGTAGAAAGCTATTGTAGATGAGAAAAGAAGCAGAAGAACTTTAAAAGAAAACGAGGATGAGGACATGTCGAGCCAGACAAAAACAGAATAAAGAGGAGGAGGATGCATAGCGCATCCTTGGTCTTCTGATCCAATGACCGGGTTTCTGAAAGTGTACCTATCCTATCCTATCCTGTCCCGTAACCCGGAGGTCGTAGGGGCACCACAGATGATCGTTTAACCAGCATACTCCATCTTTCTCTGTCCTCACCAGCCCTGATGGCTTTCCTCAGTGTCAAACCAGTCCATTCTCGAATGTTGTCCTCCCACCTCTTTTTCGGTCTCCCTCTTCTTCTACCTCCTTGCACTTTGCCTTGCAGAATAGTCTTTGCAAGGCCTGCTGATCTGGTGACGTGGCCATACCATCGGAGTTTCCGTTTCTTCATCACTGTGAGCAGGTCATCGTGTTGTCCAATGGCTTGTGTGATGGTCTGTCGGACTTCGTTGTTGGTGATGTGTTGGGTATAGGAAATGCCCAGAAGTCTTCTGTAGCACCTCATCTCCATGCTTTGTATTCTTCGTTGGAGATCTGCTGTGAGGGTCCATGCTTTGCAAGCATATAGGAAGATGGAGATGACAAGGGAGCGCAGCAGTCTTACTTTGGAATGTAGACTGATGGTCCTGTCTTTCCAAATGGGCTTAAACCTTGTCAGGGCAGCAGTTGTTTGTGCGATCCTGGAGAGGACTTCCTGTCGGGACCCATTGTCTGATACAATGGCTCCTAAATATTTGAAGCTATGCACTGTGTTGAGGGATTGGCCTTGGACTTTGATGTCCGTTTTGATGCCATTGGTGTTGTTGGTCATCATTTTGGTCTTCTCTGCACTTATTTCCATTCCATAAGCTCTGGAGGTGGTGTCAAGCCTCTGTACCAGCTGTTCAAGTTCTTGTTCCTCGCCAGCCAATCCATCAATGTCATCCGCAAAACGAAGATTGGAGATTGCTCTACCCCCTATGCTGACTGTGCCTTCATGATCTGCAAGAGCATCTGACATGATGCGCTCTAGGAAGATGTTGAAGAGTGTTGGAGAGAGTAGGCATCCTTGACGCACACCGATTGTTGTTCTGAACCAGTTCCCGATGGCGATGTTGTGTAGGACTGCACTGGTAGTGTACCGTAGATAAAAAAAAAAAAAAGGAGGGGGGGAGGGGGGGGGGGGGGGAATTAACATTTTTGCTTCCCCGCTAAGTGATGACTATTTCCTTTTAAATTCAAATTCGTCCAGAGGCACGGTGGTCTAATGGTAGTGCTTTGGCTTGCGGATCTGAAGGTCCCGGGTTCGAGCCCTGTCCGGGCCATTGTGTTGTTTCCCTGGGAAAGACACTTTACTCTTGTTTCCTACTCCTTCGGATGAGAGTATAAACCGAGGTCTAGTCTGTGTGTCGCATACATTCCATCATAACGGACTTTAAAGATCTTGACGCTCATGTCCTAGACGGGTGAGTGCCGGTAACAAGAACACACGCAGCATGCACTTGGTCCTTCTCCCCCATCCCTGGCTGGCCAGAATAGTGTTCAGTTGTCCGGGCGTCAGACCATGCGCCCAAAGGCTGCGGGTGGGCGTCTCGGGCGGGTTTGAGTTATATCCTGTATCGGCCAGCGCCTAGAGTCTGGTCAAGTACGGCGAGATAAGTGCGCTATAAAAAAATCCTTAATAATAATAATAATAATAATAATAATAATAATAATAATAATAATAATAATAATAATAATAATAATATATTTGTGAATCCGATCTTTGCGTAAGCTTACTCTAAACGTCGTGTACGATTTACTTACGATTTGTTTTAATTGGAAGGTTCGTCGCGGTTCACGATCCTTTTTCAAGGTTAGTATATCCCGAACCTGGATTCCTGAACATTTGCTTTTGGTTTGTTTTCCCCCCGGAAGGTTCAGGAACCTTGGTTCGCGATCTGAGAACGTTGAATAAAGGTTCGTGAGCCCCAACGAACGTTACAATGAAGACATGTTATTAGTCTCGCTTTACAAAAATCACTGCAAAGAGCAGCCAAAGAAATAAAAAGTAATAGGAGAACGTAATCTGTATTTATCAAACAAAACTAAAATAAAAATTTAAAAAACCCACCATATTTACGAAAACTATCTTGCGAACAAAATTGTGGAGAAAAACCAAGCAATAGGAGGCAAATACCTATAGAAACTACCTTTAGTGAAATCCATTTACATTCTTAGGTATTAAGTTTATCCCTGTGCCTGAAACTTTGCCAAAGCACATATAATTCACCTTGTTGTTGATGATGATGACGATGATGATGAGGAGGAGGAGGATTATGATGATGATGAAAACAAAAACGATGATGTAGATTTGCAAAGCTTTTAAATCCTCGTTATATGTTTAGTGGACGCATAACACACACACACACACACACACACACACACACAAACACACACACACAAACACACGCACACCTACACACATATACACACACACAAACACACAGCTACACACACACACATACACACACATACACACCCATACACGCATGAACAAACATACACATCTTTAAGGATTTTAATTTTAAAGGAAGCCGTGGCATACGTATTGCGACTAGTTTGCATTAAACTGCCAAAGGCAAATTAAAAGAATTCAACGGCGAAAGGAATGTGTGTTTGGGCGAGTGTGTGTGCGTGTGTGTGAGTGAGTGCCTGAAAGTATGTGTGTGTGTGTGTGTGCGTGTGGGCGTGTGTGTTTGTGTGTGTGTCCTCGTGCATTTTCAGTACAATGACGCTTTCATTTGAAACCGGTGAATCATCCCATAAATATTTCACCATAAAAATTACTGGCGGGGTATATTGGGGATAATATTGGGGGTAGTAAATTCAGACTGACTCCCCACATCATTGCCCAAAAGTACTCACTGTCATGAACTGGCTAGTTTTAACTCTGCCCAGTGACTATTCAGCCTTGTGTAGTCATTGTAACTTTAGAAGTTAGACTATTACACAGCAGCAATTAAATTACACAGCCGGCCACACACGGCGAGCGAGCCACCCACGCTGCGCAGTGAGTCAGCACTTGAGCTTTGAATCGGACCGTTTAGCCAATGACCAGCAGGCTAAGCGGGTAGAGCCGGTTCTGATGGGTCAAAACCTACACACAGTTTTGGTCAGTCGTGTGTGAGACGAGGAAGAAGTAACATCTACATAGATAGCTAGAGAAATCTCTTCACTCATAGACCAGGAAGCAGGACGTTAGAATCTTAGAGTTCTATCAAGTCATCACGGGCCTGAACTTGTCAAACAGGTAAATGAACACCCTTCTGTTTCATCGTGATATATTTGTATTATTGTTGAAATTATGTTTGTGGAATTTGCTATGCATAAATGTGAATTGTTAATCCGAATTTGCGTGACCATGTGGAAAAGCCGAACACGTGGCGAAACACGACCGGTTGCGCCGCCATGTTGCATACCATACGGAACCACTGTTGTTTAACTTATATGTATGTTTGCAGACCAGTGGCTGTACCACTGAATGTTTATATTATTATTAATTCTGTATGTGTATAGTTAGACACGATTGATATTTATGTATGTATAGGAATTTAGAGTTGAGATTCCAGTGGACCCCGGAAGTAGCAGAATGTTCGTCGCTTATGTATAGAGATGTGGAGCTATCACTGAGGGCTACTTTGGCTTTCAGTGAGACGCTCTGCACAAACCGATTATTCAGGGTTGTGCAGAATTTCGTCTCTTATATTACAGACGAGCAGGCGAGCTATCCTGTGCACCCCACTCCACAGAAACGACGAGTTGGTTGAGGAGCCTCTACCGCACAAGTCGGAAAGAGCTACCCGGAAAAACACCCTGTCAGACCCCACAGCGTGGCAAGGGAACCCAACTACACAACGACACAGGTGGACCAGAAGCTACCTCACAGAAGGACTTCGCACGCACCATCTAGCAGTTAAGTGCAAAAACGAAGGTGCACTTAAACTGATCGAAACAGGACCACAGTAGTCCAACTCTTCAGAAACTGTAAAACGGACCACAGTAGTCCAAATCTACATGAAATATAATAGCAAGTGCCCGATGAAGATAGAACAGCTGCCTAGACTATCAGCGATCGAACTATTAGCAGTAACTGAGACATTTTAAGTTAGATTAGTACTTAGAGAATCTTGTATAGAGTAGAAGAAATAAATGTGTGATTTTAACTGTTATCAAGTGGCTGGACTACATATGATTCATAGCCGTGTGAAAGCTAGTGTGACAGGAATCTTTTACCATTTTTCTATCTATCTCTGTACCCCAACCTTAACACAGAACGAGCTAAACAAATAAATTTATTAAAGTAATTCATAGGGTGACTTACTAGCAGTTCCCACCGAATAAACGTGAGGGTCCATAATTCCATTGTGCAGAGCCCATAAACCCCACGTGACACTCACCCTGTAAAAAAATAAAATTTGAAAAATAAAAAAATAAAAAGCACTGTTATAAAAAATACATTAAATTTGAAGAAAAGGACTTTCAAACAGGCAAGACAGTTTTGTAAAGAAATGCAGAGGAGAGGACTTTGGGGTCATCTCTGAATTACTCCCCCTATGTTCCAGAAATACTCCCGTGCAGTACTTCTGGATGACCTAGATTTACTCCCTGGAATAGTTCTGGCTAATCCCAGAAGTACTCCCCTCCATTCCCAAGCCTTGGAGGGAGAGTATTTCTTGTTCAGCCTGGGACATTAGAGGAGTACTTTTGAAATATCCCATACTACCCCCCGCTCATTAAAAAAACTTTTCTTATGGTGTGTGTGCTGGTGAGATATCTCGAAGTACTCCCCACTCTAATTATGTTCTTCGTTTTTGTTACGTTGAAACGCGCACGATAGTTCGTGTGAGACGCGCAAGATAGATCCGATCGTTTTATTTTCCAAAACATGCAATAATGGAGTGTATTTACCTTTGATTTGGTTTTGCAGTGTTTTTACAAGAAGCTTGGTATAATGTTGATCATTTTCGTTGGTCGATATTATTTGGAGAGTTTTCTAAAATTTGTTGTAACTACTATCGATCGAAGCGTGTGGATAGATCTGGTAGTAGCTGCGAGATGGTTCTAAGTTGTATTACATGAGACAGTTATGACGAACTTTATCCGGATTGGTTATAATTTCGTCACGCTGGAACATTTGAACCTTCTCTGGAGTATAGAAAGACTATATATGTGTGCCGCAAAGTTGAGATCAGAGAAGTCTCCTCTCTGAAAATCCTTATCGGGAAGAGAGGGGACTATAAACTGATTTAAAAAAAAAAAGAGGGTTGATAAGGAGAGAAAGTGAAAAGCGATTGAGCGATAGTATACAGTTGTTGATGTACGCTGAATAAAGTTGGAAAACTTCATACGACGACTCCTGCCTTGTTGCTGAGTGAACAGGTTGCGTGGATAAACGAATCCGAGTTACACTTATCAGGATTCAAGCACTGGGGCTGAATCAACTACTGATAAAAACCAACGAGTGTAACATTTTTCTTGCACGGGTGGAGTGCGGGGTAGACAAGGGTAGAGGAGAGAGTACGCAAGCATGTTTATTGCACAGCGGATACAATACACCCTGTAAACAAAATATTTTTAAAGCTATGAAAAAGGTGTATATAAAGTAAGAACTGACAAAAAAAATTACATGACGATAAGAGAATAACTCTGTTTTGTAATTAGGGGGAGCGGCTACGACGTGAATTGAAGTGGCTTCACTCGCCTAGTAGAGAAAATGACGTCACGTCCTCTCAAGGTATATATTCAACCTAGGACACAGCGAGTTGTTATTGGCGAATTGGTGGCTTGTGAAGAGGTAAAATTGACAATAAAAATGTTAGTTTACGGTAGCATGGCCCCCCAAATTATGGTGGATAGGTTAAGGTTGCTGAGGACAGGGAAAGATGGAGTACGCTGGTTAAACGATTATATGTGGTGCCCCTACGACCTCCGAGCTATGGGATGGGATAGGATAGGATAGAAAAGGTTAAGGTGGATAGGTGGGGCAACCTGCTTTGTGTGGTGGTTTGTTTTGTGTTTCTGCTGTTTGTTCTATTCAAATGTAGACGTGTACAAATGTTAGAACGGTTTGAATACGAAATGAAGCAAACGTACAGAGAGAGAGAGAGAGAGAGAGAGAGAGAGAGAGAGAGAGAGAGAGAGAGAGAGAGAGAGAGAGAGAGAGAGAAAGAGAGAGAGAGAGAGAGAGAGAGAGAGAGAGAGAGAGAGAGAGAAGAATTATGAAAAATCAAGAACGGGCTAAAGGACAGAAAGATGTGAGAAGAAGGGGTGGGGTGGACGGTGGGTGGGTGGGGGTGGGGTGTATATCACAGAAATGCCTCCTTAAGCGAGAAGGAAGTTGGGGAGGTATAGTATATCTAAGATATCCCAAAAGTACTCCTTCTTGAAAAAACACCGACCATACATAAATACACATTTAATGGGAGCGGGGGGGGGGAGGGGGGAGGAGTACTTCTGAGAAAGGTGGAGGGGGAGAGTGGTTCTAGGATAGTCCAAAAGTACTCCTCCCCGAGGAAGTCCTTTAGAGGAGGGTGGGGGAGGGGTGGGGGTGGGGTGGAAGTACTTCTGGAACGCTACACCGGCATCATGACATGCATCATCGCTTTTTGCCAAGTTCAGCAGAGAGGAGCAAAAAAATGTAACAGTTTATGATATATATATAATTATTAAACATATAACTTTTTTTTTAAAAATCATATACAGTATTTCTTCAGTGATGACATGCAATTTTAAAAAAACCCTTGGTAGTGACGTTGGGTTCAGTACTCATGTTTGCTGGCAGCGATATAGACCCTGGGGAAACATAGACATGCTCCCAAGCAAATGGGGCCAAGTCAGCTGTAAGCACAGCTGTTATCGCGATAGACATCACTCTTGCACTCTTCACTGTGATCGTCAAACGCAGCGCAATTGAATTACATTGGAAGACGGTTCCCTGCAACGATGGAACAGAAAAAGAAAGCAATAGAGTAAAGACGCGATTGCTGAAAACAGAGTAGCTTGAACAACTCCTTTCTGGCTGTCGTCTGTCTGTCTGTCTGTCTGCCTGTCTATCTCTCTCTGTCTCTCTCTCTTTTTGTCTGGCTTTCTGTCTCTTGTATATCTCTCTATCGCCTCCTCTCAGTCTCTTGCTCTCTCTTCCTTTAGTTTACAGGAGCACACACTCACCCACCCACCCACCTAATGCACACAAACGCACACACACACGCACACACACACATGCGTGCGGAACATCCTAAATGGTTTTATTTAAGAATGTAGGAATCGGAAAGCACTTTTTTGACGGAAAGAACGCAAATTTCTTCTAAAAATGTAAGAATCTAAGTCAAAATTGGCTCTTTCCGTCTAAAAAGTTGACCTAGTTCGTCTCCTAGGAGCGACGAAATAGGTCGAACTTTCTTCAAAAGTTTTTCGAAAATTCACAGTAAATTTTCTGTCCCGGATAGAGCACTCCTCTGTACTTGAATAGCTCCCGTGCACTGTAACTGCACTCCCGTGCACTAAAAGAGCACTCCCGTGTGTTTAGAAACAAGTGGGTTCCTCAAAACAAGTGGGTTCCTTGCAAATAAACCCAGTTGTTACTAAGAAAAACAAGTTGTGGAAACGACTTGAACAGTTCTGAACGTACACACCTACACACACACACCCTCCTATATACACTGTACTGTACAGTAGGATGATTTCATAGCTGCAGAAGGTTGACTTAATAGACTTTATCCTGCCAGACGATTCTCTGCTGTTGTTGTTCATTAGCGTCGCCCGCGGCTTTCGTTTGTGTTCTGTCTTACTTCATTTTCCCAGCGTCAGCTTAAACAAACCGCAGAAGTAGTCTCCCCTTGGGTGCATTAGCCTCCCAGGAGAGCAGGTATTCTTCTCCCCTGTGTGGATTATTTTCCCTCGGGAAGAGAATTACTTTCTCTTGGATGAAGGCCAGAGAGACACAGACAGAGAGAGAGAGAGAGAGAGAGAGAGAGAGAGAGAGAGAGAGAGAGAGAGAGAAGGAGAGAGGGGGAGAGAGTGAGGGAGAGAGAGTCGAGTGTGTGTGTGAGAGAGAAAGAGAGAGAGGGAGGAAGAGAGAGTGTGTGTGTGAGAGAGAGAAGGAAATAAAGGGATGGGTAAGGATAAAGAGAAGGGTCAATTGTGATTGCCTTGACTGTTTTTCATTACTACAAGAAGAAATAATAAATTAAAAAAACCTCATAACTCTCCAGGTAAGAACACAAATTTTCTGTTTACTAAGACTGTTTTTCATTGGCCAGCAAAACAAGAGGGAGGAAAACCAAATAGAAAGACGACGATAAAAATGAGAAGAAGCAGCAGAAGACGATGGCGACGACGAAGACGAAGAAGAAGAAGAAGAAGAAGAAGAAGAAGAAGAAGAAGAAGAAGAAGAAGAAGAAGATACTAAAAAGGGTCCATTGAACATCCATCCTTATCAGAAGAAATAAACATCAAAACCCTCTCTGCCACTTCAAAACTGTTCACCTATCTGCAAACTCCGGGAATTCATAAGTTCATCAGTTCAATCAGAGAGAGAATTATTTTTTTTAAAGAGAGAGGGGGGTTAGATAGGGATAGAGAGAGAGAGAGAGGAAGAAAAAGGAAGAGAGAGGAAAAGAGAGAGGAAAAGAGAGAGTCAGATAGACTCAGAGAGAGAGAGAGAGAGAGAGAGAGAGAGAGAGAGAGAGAGAGAGAGAGAGAGAGAGAGAGAGAGAGAGAGAGAGAGAGAGAGAGATGAAGAAAGGAAGAAAGGGGTTATGCTGTGATGGAACTGACTGTTGCAGGGAACAAAAGCAGGAGGAAATACAAACGAAAAGAAAGAGGTTAAATGGAAAGGGAACTCAGAAGAAGAAGAAGAAGAAGAAGAAGAAGAAGAAGAAGAAGAAGAAGAAGAAGAAGAAGAAGAAGAAGAAGAATGAGGAAAGATGAGGGGAAATGAGGAAGAGATGGAGAAGATGGAGAAGAACGATTAGACAATAGCAAGGCTAAGAAAGAAAAAAAAAACAAGAAAAAAAAATTCAGAAGAAGAAACGAGAGGGGAAAGGGGGGATAGGCCTAGGAGGAGGGGAAGAAGAAGAAGAAGAAGAACAACAAGAAGAACAAGAACAAGAACAAGAACAAGAAGGAGAACGACAAGAAGAAGAAGAACAAGAAGAAGAACAACAACAACAAGAACAAGAAGAAGAAGAACAAGAACAAAAATAAGAACAAGAACAAGACTAAAGTCAAGCGCTCTGTGTTAAAAACCAGTCTGCCGCCAGAAGGCAGCACGTGATGAGAAAAAAAGGTTAGGCCAGATAACTGCTAAAACGGTTCCTTTGCAGAAAGGAATTTTTTCCTTTGACTGTTGGACAGGAAACGAATTGCCTTGATAAATAGCTAATGCTGTAAACATCTTACTCCGTTACTTGTTGTTGATCAATAGCTAGTGCCGTAAACATCTTACTCCGTTACTGGTTGTTGATAACTAGCTAATGCTGTAAACATCTTACTAACTACCCCCGTTGGGGTGCCGGGGGTTTCAGTATAAATAGTATCCCCACTTTCTGGAAAGTTAGTGCTTTAAATTCCCACTGTCGCTGTCTTTCTCATTTGCTCTTTCTCATTCCTGCTCTGTTCTATCAATCTGCTATACTATCGTCTTCTTCGCTAGACCAGTCTCCTACCTTTCTTCTTGAAAACTCTTCCGGGACAAGACTCCTTATTTGTGTATGAGGTCTGTTGGATCAGCTTGGGAATATTGGACGCTTCCTGCCGGGTGGTCACTAGGGCTTCCTATGATGTTATTATTTAGCAATGTAGGCATTTTATCTGTATGTGTTTTGTTGATAATTTATAATGATGTTTGTATTCTATTTTGTTTTTGTAAAAGGGGGTTTGATAAGTTGGGGTGAAGCCTCAGCCGTCCCCTGCGTGGGATGTCTTTATTTAAAGTGACTGGCTGGTGGAGAGCTTTCGGTTTACCACTAGGGCTGTTTCGGCAGATCTTTTATGCGGATCGGGGGTTGTCCAGTCCTGATTTGGCTCGGAAGAGTCCGCTGGACCTAAAGCAATAATAATGTAATGTAATGTTGTTGATAACTAGCAAATGCTGTAAACATTTTACTCCGTTATTTGTTGTTCATAACTTGCTACTGCTGTAAACATCTTACTCCGTTACTTGTTTTTGATAAATAGCTAATGCTGTAAACATCTTACTCCGTTACTTTTTGTTGATAACTAGCTAATGCTGTAAACATCTTACTTCGTTGCTTGTTGTTGATCAATAGCTAATGCTGTAAAATCTTACTCCATTACTTGTTGTTGATCAATAGCTAATGCTGTAAACATCTTACTCCGTTACTTGTTTTTGATAACTAGCTAATGCTGTAAAAATCTTACTTCGTTACTTGTTGATCAATAGCTAATGCTGTAAACATTTTACTTCGTTACTTGTTGTTGATAAATAGCTAATGCTGTAAACATCTTACTCTGTTACTTGTTGATCAATAGCTAATGCTGTAAACATCTTACTCTGTTACTTGTTGTTGATCAATAGCTAATGCTGTAAACATCTTACTCTGTTACTTGTTGGTGATCAATAGCTAATGCTGTAAACATCTTACTCCGTTACTTGTTGTTGATCAATAGCTAGTGCTGTAAACATCTTACTTCGTTACTTGTTGTTGATAAATAGCTAATGCTGTAAACATCTTACTCCGTTACTTGTTGTTGATCAAAAGCTATTGCTGTAAACATCTTACTTCGTTACTTGTTGTTTACGTCTTTCTAAACGTTTATTTTGTCTCCCCTCATTTTCTCAACGTTCCATTCATTATTTTGTTTTTTAATTGATTGATTCATTCTTTCATATATTTATTCTTTTAAGCGTTCATTCGTAGTTGTAGCTTATGAATTGTTTTGTTGACAGGAAATCCTTTTAGTTTGTTACGTTGAAACGCGAAGGATAGTATGTCTGAAGCGTGCACGATAGATCTAATCGTTTCGCTTTGCAAAGTATTCAATAGTAGAGTGTATTTACCTTTGATTTGAGTTTGCATTGTTGTTAGAAGAAGCTTTGTATAACGTTGATAATTTTTGTTGGTCGATATTATTGGAGAATTCTCTAGATCTGCTTGTTTACTATCGATCGAAGTTTCTTGATGGGCGTAGATATTTGAGAACATTCTGGGACGGAAAATAATGTGGTATGACGTAAGTCAGTGATGACGAAGTTTCATTTGATTGGTGGTAGTGCGTCATTTCTACCGTGTTCTAAATTGTTCGGGAGTATCAAGAGACTATATAAGTGCCGCACTGTTTCAAAGGTGTTGTTGTTGATAGTGAGTTGGAAAGTAAAAAGTTGAGAGTGAAAAGGCGATTGTATGCAGTTGTTAATGTGTGCTGAATAAAAGTGGAAAACTTCATACGAAGACTTTGCCTTGTTGCTGCTGAGTGAGCAGGCTGCGTGGATAAACGAATCTGAGTTACACACCTATCAGGAATTCAAGCAGCGGGGCTGAATCAAATACTGATAGAAAACAACATCATCGAATCGAGTGTAACATATTTAAAAATGTTGTTCTGATTATAACATTCACGCTGTAAAAACGTTTTCTTTCTTTTAATGTAAAGGGCAAAACGTTAGTGCTAAACGCAGGTATAGTTGTCTCCATTATAAAGAAAAAGGACTGCAGTTGGATGCCAGCTCCTGGAATATCAACCTTAGCATTTGCTATCCTCCTGAGAATTTGGGTATAATAATAATAATAAAAATAATAATAATAATAATAATAATAATAATAATAATAATAATAATAATAATAATAATAATAATAATAATAATAATAATAATAATAATAACAGCAGCAACAACAACAACAACAACAACAACAACAACAATAATAATAATAATAATAATAATAATAATAATAATAATAATAATAATAATAATAATAATAAACCTATCCCTATCCTGTCCCGTAACTCGGATGTCGTAGGGGCACCACAGATGATCGTTTAACCAGCATACTCCATCTTTCTCTGTCCTCAGCAGCCCTGATGGCTTCGCTCAGTGCCAAACCAGTCCATTCTCGAATGTTGTCCTCCCACCTCTTTTTCGGTCTCCCTCTTCTTCTACCTCCTTGCACTGTGCCTTGCAGAATGGTCTTTGCAAGGCCTGATGATCTGGTGACGTGACCATACCAATAATATAATAATAATAATAACAGCAACAACAACAACAATAATAATAATAATAATAATAATAATAATAATAATAATAATAATAATAATAATAATACCTTTTGCAAAGCGCAATACCTTAACATAGTAAACTCAAGGCGCCCACTCGCATTCAAACACAACTAAACAATTACCGACACATGCAAAAAGGATAGGCTTATATGCCGGAAAGAAATCATGAAAATGCCGATTTTGTGAAATTGGCAATCGCTTGCTGAGAAGACGAATTCGGTAGTCTTTCGCCGAAATAGTTAAAAGGTTTTTCAAAGAAGGCAAATTCGTAAAACAGGCAAACGATTTCACGGAAACGGATGTCGATGCCATGAAGTCGGCCACAATGAACGATGTTGTAAAAGCATTGACACAATATCTGACATCATAATGAGTACGTGATTGGTGGTATCTGCTCGTGTCTTTACATTACAAGTATCCACTTGGTGTCTGATCTACTTTTTATTGTGACAATTGAGTTACTGCTTTTCCCGAATACATTTCCAAACTCTGCATATTTCACGAATTTGTCAACTTTGAAAAGCGTTATCACTATTTCGGCAACAGCCTGCCGAAGATGCGTTCTCGGCAAGCGATTGCTAACTTCACGAAATCGGCAACTCAGCTGCCGATCTCACGAATTCGGCAATTTCACGCTTTTGTTACGACATATACATGATCTAGCGGGCTTGGAAGTGGAGAGGGAGGGGCCAGGGGGGTAGAAAAGAGAGCAGATGGAATAAGAGAAGACGTGAAGGAATTGGATATCATCTTTAGGGGTAGGCCAACTGGAAATACTTTTTAGTGCGGTTTTGATGGAATGAAGGATGGAAGAGAAGTAAACTGACGCAAGGAATGGGGAAGAGAGTTCCAAACTGAGGGGGGCTTGATACAGAAAGGAGCGAGAACCCGAAGTTCTCATTTTGGTTCGTGGAATGCACCTGGGTTTCCCCCCAGAAGATCGCGGCGATTGTGTATACAGTCAGGCAGTCAAAAAGATAGAGAAAAAAAGGCTTCTCTCTCTCTCTCTCTCTCTCTCTAAATATATATATATATATATATATATATATATATATATATATATATATATATATATATATATATATATATATATATATATATATATATATATATATATATATATATATATTCTCTGTGTTACGTTGAAACGCGAAGGATAGTATGTCTGAAGCGCGCACGATAGATCTAATCGTTTCGTTTTGCAAAGTATTCAATAATAGAGTGTATTTACCTTTGATTTGTGTTTGCATTGTGGTTAGAGGAAGCTTTGTATAACGTTGATAATTTTCGTTAGTCGATATTATTGGAGAATTCTCTAGATTTGCGTGTTTACGGTCGATCGAAGATTCCCGATAAATGTAGATGTGTGAGAACATTCCTGGAACGTGAAGAAAGATGTATGACGTAAGACAGTGATGACGAAGTATAGAGCGATTGGTTAAATTGCGTCATACGCGATTGTTCCAAGGTGTTCTGGAGAAGAGAGCTCAAGGCTATATAATTATGTGCCGCACTGTTTTGAGAGAGTTAATGTGCTGTTGATAGTGAGTGTTGAAAGTAAAAAGTTGAGAGTGGAAAAAGCGATTGTATGCAGTTGTTGATGTGTGCTGAATAAAAGTGGAAAACTTCATACGAAGACTCAGTGACTTGTATGCTGATTGAACGGGTTGCGTGGATAATCGAATCCGAACTTACACTCATCAGGAGAATTCACGCATTGGGGCTGAATCTACTACTGATAGAAAACACCACCATCATAACGAGTGTAACACTCTGTTGCCAGCGGTTTGAGTTTGCGGAACAGTGCTATAAGATACAGATGGCCATTTCGCTGTGCTCTCAGCTCGTCAGGGTTTATCACCTGAGCTAGTTGTAAACCAAGTGACTGATTTCCAAAAGTATAAGAAAGACTCCTGGATGAAGTTTTCCAGGACACATAAAAAATCGTCATGCAAAAAAGGTTCATGTCTAAAATAAACATTCTTCATGTGTAATTTTTTGTCTCTTCGCTCAATCGTTGGATCATAATTCCCTTAACAAATATATTTATCTGTTCATTTATTTTGATGTATTTCTATTTCATTTTTATTCGCTTGTGCTTCCTTACTGTCGTCCTCTGCAGGCACACACACACACACACACACACACACACACACACACACACCCACACACACACACACACACACCCACACCCACACCCACACCCACACACGCACACGCACAGATAATGGAATGTAAAACTTATTAACAGACAAATTAAACGATGAAGCGCGATGACGATAATGAAGAGGATGAGGATGAAGAAGAGGAATGAAGAGGAGGAGGAAAATGATGGGTGAGAAGAAGGTGTAAGACGATGATAGCGATGACGATAATTATCCTGAACTTCTAATATGTTTGTAGTCTTATCGTCTTTATAACTACATTTCATACAGAAAGATAGAAAGAAGGAAAGAAAGAAATAAAGAAAGAAAGGAATGAAGAAAGAAAGAAAGAAAGATAGATAGAAAAATAGAAAAAATACAGACACAAAGAAAGGAAAAGAAAGAAAGAAAAGAAGGGAACAAAATTTTAAAAAAGCTTACGCTGAATTTGGATTTTATCTTTTTAATTTTATTTCATATTTTAGGGTTCGTTAATATTATTAATTTGTGTCATGCTTGCCTCTTCATTGTCACCAGTACACGTTCAAAACTGAAGAAAGGTATTACAAAATCCTCCAAATATTTTAAAGTAATTGTTGTTGTGCGTACCACTACTACTACTACTACTACTACTACTACTACTACTACTACTACTACTACTACTACTACTACTACTACTACTATTAATAATAATAATAATAATAATAATAATAATAATAATAGTAATTATTATTATTATTATCATTATTATTATTATTATTATTATTATTATTATTATTATTATTATTATTATTATTATTTTTATTATTACTATTATTATTATTATGCCATTTAGCAAATTTATTTAATAATTAATCCTACTCACCGTTGCATGACAGAAGAATGACGAAGCACACGCAACAAATCCCTTGAACTGTAGTTGACCTCATGACTATGGCAGCTATTCTCTACATACTCACTGTCATTTTCAACTGTCGCCACAATTCCACGCTAAAGGAACGCGTGTTCTCTTTGTCGTTATCTCCAAATGTTAATATTTTGCGACAACAAAAAAGCAACAAAATTCTTTGAAGAATCTGAGTATTCAAACTCGTGGAATTCAACGTTTCCTGCCTCCACAATTGCACGTTAAAGAAACAAGTATTCTCATCAATTTTTTTCTTCAGAAACATTCGTTTACCATGTATATTAACTTATCCTATCCTATCCTATCCCGTAACTCGGAGGTCGTAGGCGCACCACAGATGATTGTTTAATCAGCATACTCCATCTTTCCCTGTCCTCAGCAACCCTGATTGTTTCGCTCAGTGTCAAACCAGTCTATTCGCGAATGTTGTCCTCCCACCTCTTTTTCGGTCTGCCTCTTCTTCTACCTCCTTGCACTGTGCCTTGCAGGATGGTCTTTGCAAGACCTCTTGATCTGGTGACGTGGCCATACCATCGGAGTTTCCGTTTTTTCACCACTATATATTAACTTATAGCTATACAAAAATAGTTGTCTCAACATTTTAGTTTGGACACGCTCGTTAAGATGGGCTTAATGGAGCAGTTTTGAAGCAAAGGGTATCCTCTTTTATCCGCTTTGTCGCCACAGATGCACGCTATTGAAACACATATTTTGTATGGCCATGTCGACATATCAAGAGGGTATTACAGAAACCGAAAGGAAATTCGTTTCGTTCGACATTTCGTTGCGCGCTGGATTCTTGCGCCATAGGCTAGGCGCGCACCGGAACCACGACGAAATTCTTCGCCGTGGTTTCCACACAATTATTGTAACGTTGGGCGTTGAACGTTTATGTGGTGAGGTAGATCTACCACCGACACCCCTATGGATAACTGCTGGTGCTCTTTAATAATTTTTTTTAATGTATCACAACCTATGCGTGCCGATTTCAGATGCATGCTATCATGTCGCTGACTGTTCACCAAAATGTCTCTGAAGAAAACAATTTCAATAGGATTGAGGGGATATTTCCTTGAAGACTAAAGACTGAGAGTTGACAGTCTTTTAGTGAAGGCTTCAACTGACTGAGCATCTCTGTCTTGCAGATCTAAGATCTGTCTTCAAGATCGAAGATTTATCTTGCATAAAACTGATCGATACGATCTTCTGTGCCCTTTACGTGCTCGTGTCTGCTGTGAGGAAGTCAATCCCTGAGAGCTGGCCCGCAGTAAGGCCGACACTGATCTTGAAAAATAATTGTATAGGCCTAAATACTTGTGAAACTAACTACAACGGGATGCAACTTTAGCAGTAAATTACGGATCAGTCATCATAGAGACCTAATATGTTCTCGGGTTTAATCATGATAAATGTGTTTTAATATATGCTGTAATATTTGTAAACCATTCCCTAGAATTTGATTCTGCAAGTCTAAACTTCACAGCCCGAACAAGCGCCAGGACAGCTTCAGCGATAACCCTGAACCTACTTAGGCAATGTACGCGTGTCATTTGAATATAAGTATTGAATATTGTCGAAAATATAATAAAGCATACATTAAATGTTACAAATTAAGTAGCTATGACGCTACATGTAGTATATTAAATATAAGTTCATTTCGTAGAACGGGCTTTTTCTACGAAGTTTTGTTGACCTGCACTGCAAATATTCGTGACCCCTTGAACCGGATGCACAAAAGTGTCTACGTCATCCACAATAAATAGACCTCCCTCCTCTCATTTCTCTACCTCTCCTCTCTCACACACATACAAACACACACCCACACACACGTACTCACACACCCACACACACGTACACATCCACCCACACATTCTGTTACTCCATATTATCTTGCACGATGCATTCGTTGAGGAGCCGGAATAGATATATTTTATGATTCTTATATAGCGCATTTTCAGCTCAAGAGCTACACAAGGCGCAGGCCGATACAGGATCTAAGTCAATTCGCCCGAGGCGCCCATTTGCTGCTTCGTGAGCACTGTCTGACACTCAGACGACTGAGCACAATCCTAGGCGACCGGGGTTGGGAGTGAAGTGAAAACTATACATTGAAACAACCAGCACACTAATAGCAACAGTAAGATGGCCAGTGCTCACAGCCAATGTTTATGTCACCGGGAATCGAACCCGCAAATTGTTGTAACACGAGATCGCCGCCCTCTCTGTGTGTATGTGTTTGTGTGTGTGCGTGTGCCTGTGTGTGTGCGCGTGTGTGTATACTGAATATATGTATATGCCTTTTTAAAGGGCAACAGCACTTTAAAAAAAATAAAATTTAAGAAAACTCTTTACTTGAGAAATGGCATTGTCATCACATTAACAGATGAAATAACCAGTAATCGTTACTTAAACCGAGCGACAAGTGTTGAATTAGGCGTCTCTCCCTTTGCTATGTAAACAAACAACTGTGCCTACAATACACACTTTCCCGACAGTTTTATATTTAGAGTCAACCTTCGTGCTATTAATAGGCGCATAAACAAATTAAAGAATTTATGTTAAAAACCATTTTTAGGAAAGAGGCTGTGTTTTGACTTTTAATCTTTTTTTCAGGTTTGCCAACACTCACTGTGAATTTGAAAAGGATTTATTACGCTAACAAGGCTTGATCTTGGTATACTTTAAGGAACACGGTCTCTCTGTTTCTTCAGCTAGGATACTTTCCTAGGATACTAGGATGTAACAAATCACGGAAACAGTCTCCACAGATGCATGGAAGTGACAACTACTCCACGGTCTTGTTCGCCCTAATTAAGACTGCACTCATTATGAATTGTTTTAAAATTAATCTACGTCTTCTAGAAGGATAGCTGTATATGTAGATCGCCGCACTTTGAGGTTTGCTTGTGGGAAAAGCGCATACAGAACAACATCCTGTATCGTTTTTATTTTGTTATTGGTCTTTTATTATTTTATTTTAAGTTTACCTCAGAAACAGTAAACGGGTTTAGCTGTCTCACGCATAGAGACTCAATAATTATTTTGCTTGAAATAAGAGACTTCTGTTCTCTCCACAACAGACGCTACTGGCAGACTATAAGCACCGGATGTTATTTCTCGTATCGATGATAGGAAAAACCCACAACAAAGCAAATGCATTATTTCTCCCAAAATATTACCCCGAACACTTTGTATGTGTATATATTTTCCCCCTGTTTACCGAAGTTGTTTGCCATTTCGAAAGACGAAAAGAAGAAAAAAACAACATTGGTAACCTCAAAACAAAGAGTTAATGTTGTCTGCTAGCGCTTTATGAAAACATTAACTTTCAACTGTCTTCTTAAGGCACGTCTTCAAGTTAATTTGCCACTGGGTTCTAGCAGGAAAAATTGATCAGAGGACTTCTTCGTTTAACTCAAAGTTTTGCACTAGACATACTTTAAAAGTGAACTGCCATTTCGCAACAGTCTTTGCGCTTTTTTTAAATTGTCATTTCGAGGACTTAAATATCCGCTAGCTGTACACAGATAACATATCAACACGGAAGAGCGAGATTGCGTTCCCAGCACACACAAAAAACAACACTAGAACATCATTTCCAACACACACACACACAACTACACGCACGCACGCATACACACACACATAAACTAAAGTAAAATAAAGGCGCTATTTATCTATGAGTATCTTGTACAACCACGGAAATAGATTTCTAGTCTCGTGTTCCGCGTGTTTTCAGCGGGAATTTGTCGTGTCTTTGAAACGTGATGGGTGCTTCCTGTACAGCCTTAACGCAGGTAGAGTATCAAACACAGCATGGCCCAAATCTGCGCCTTTAGCACCCAAAAATCTCAGTTTCTTTTTAGAAATCCCACGTCCTAACAAAAAGACTTTACAAGACTTTTTTTTTCATAACTAAATGAAAGACGCCTTCTATATATACACAATATTTGCTTCGTGATGGAAGATTTGCCACGGGCCTAACACTGCCCTCGTCACTGTGGTATGAAATCAGAGATCAGGAGTTAAATTCTATCGCTTTAGGGATCAACATACGTTTAGTTCCATGCAAATGCGGTGCTATTTACAAAACTTATCAGCTCTATCAATAAGGAGATACTTTTCAACCATTTTGCAAGATGTAAGTTTCCAATCTTTCTTTCTAGCTAAAAACGAATGAAGAACGCGAAGAAGAACTTAGCGCTGTATCTCACTTCCATCATCAAAGCACGCACGTATTAGAACGTAAATAACAGGCTTTACTTTTCATCCTCGGTTCACACATAATCCAGACGCGTGATTGCTCCAGCGGGGCTAGCTTGACTTGAACTGTAGACTGTTAACGGGCGCCTGCCCTCGCTAAGAGAACCGCGGAGTTTTTATTTCTAAGTGGGGCCGGGTCCGACCTCAGTTGGTAGAGCGGCATACTAGTAACCGAAAGGTCCCTGATTCATCCATCCGGATGGGTCAGCGCCTGACCATTTTATTTCCCCCTTTCCCATCAACTGGTTCGCTGGTGTCAGAATAATGTGACCAGCAGTCGCCTACTAGCCCCGGTGCCGTGTGACTATAATCAACATTTTATTGATTGATTGATTGATTGTTGCTTTAGGTCCAGCGGACTCTTCCGAGCCAAATCAGGACCGGACAACCCCCGATCCGCATAAAAGATCTGCTGAAACAACCCTAGCGGGAAAATTGAATGCCCTCCACTGGCCAGTCACTTTACAATAAAGACATCCCACGCAGGGGACGGCTGGGGCTTTACCCCAACTACTCGAACCCCCGGTTACAAAAACAAAATAGAATACAAACATCATCATAAATTATCAACAAAACACATACATATAAAATGCCTATAGTGCTAAATAATGACATCATAGGAAGCCCTAGTGACCACCCGGCAGAAAGCGTCCAACACTCCCAAGCTGATCCAACAGACCTCATACACAAACAAGGAGTCTTGTCCAGGAAGAGTTTTCAAGAAAAAAGGTAGGTCATTGATCTAGCGAAGAAGAAGATAGTATAGCAGAGTGATAGGACAGAGCAGGAATGGGAAAGAGCAAATGAGGAAGACAGCGACAGTGGGAATTTAAAGCACTACATTTCCAGAAAGTGGGGATACTATTTATACTGAAACCCCCGGCACTCCAACGGGTATCAGAGTCTCCTCTCTGAAAATCCTTACGGGAAGAGAGGGGACTATAAACTGATAAACATAACACTCCAACGGGGGTACTGTTGCCGCAGTGAATCTGTCTTGCCTACAAAGGAAAGACAGGTTTTCAACTGGGGCTTTCACTTTTCCCTTTATAGGTTTGAACAATCTACAGTGGCAAGATTGCTCATGACCCCAAGGGGTATAATCTACAATTAACCTTTTTCTCGTTTCTATCTCAACGAACGTGGGTTACGTAGTGGGGACTTTTCGCACGCGAGAAGAGAGAGGGAGGGGAGGGGGAGGGGAAAAGGCTTTGGGGAAGGGAAGAAGGCGGAGAGAAGAAAAGGGGGAGAGGGTGGTAAGGCAGATCATGGATTCTTCAGTATTATGGATGCACGGCTTTCGGCGAGAAGGCCCGAAGTTCTCTGCTTTCTGTCTTTTTTGGACGTGTGTGTTCCAAACTTCCGGTTGCTGAATGGCGTACATGTTTTGATAGTGATATTTTGACCCTGTTGACATGTCCGCCAAACGTCGCCCTCAGGGCAGTTGCTGCTGTTTCGCCGTAAACTAAAAGAAATAAGTCAAAAACAACGATAGATTAAATATATAACACTACTAAAGTTACAAATTTATTATGAAAATGTCCATGATAAGAAATGACTACAATCTACATTTCTACCTTGCCTCGCAAGTTTTGGCCTAGGGAAGCACGGTGGCCTAATGGTAGAGCTTTGGCTTGCGGATCTGAAGGTCCCAGGTTTGAGCCCAGGCCGGGGCATTGTGTTTTCTTTTCTTGGGAAAGACACTTTACTCCCATTTCCTACTCCTTCAGATGAGAGTATAAACCGAGGTCTAGTCTGTGTCGCATACATTCTATCATAACGGACTTTAAAGATCCTACGCTCCTGTCCTAGGCGGGTGAGTGCCGGTAACAAGAACACACCCAGCATGCACCTTGTGGAATCATTTTCCTCGAATACGGGGTATACACAGTATTACGAAGAAGAAGAAGAAGAAGAAGTGACAATGAGTGAATGACACGTCAAAGGCGGTCTCTTCGATAGCGGCTATTTGCACAGTCGAAAACATCAGGTTTCACATTTCAAAAATCGATGAAGAAAATTAGATCTAGTACTTACACTTTTCTTCTTTGTTAGTACATAGAAATTTAGAAAGGAAAAAGTATCTACATTCCTCAACAAGGTCATCTCATTGGTCCATGGTTTGTACTTCCATGATGCGGACATAAAACTTTCTGCAACCGGAAGTATCGAACACAAGGGCAAAACCACGTGACTTGGCTGCGAACTCCCTTAGTCATAGAAAGAAGGAGATGTGTTTCCATAGTTTGTACTTCCATGCTTCCGTGGGCAGATGGAGGAAGCGGAAGGAATGGAGAGAGAGAGAGAGAGAGAGAGAGAGAGAGAGAGAGAGAGAGAGAGAGAGAGAGAGAGAGAGACAGACAGACAGACAGACAGACAGACCACACAGACACAGACAGACAGAAACAGAGACAGAAAGAAACACAGAGACAGAAACATAGAGAATGTGGTATACTCATCTGCCAGAACTGTAAATCTCTGCAAACCCATTTTTTTCACATAACAATTGGCTACGCAACAGCAGCAGTTTACACACACACACACACACACACACACACACACCCACACACACACACGCACACCTACACACACACACACTTACACAAACACCAGCACACACACATTCACATACACAAACACCAGCAAACAGCTGAAGGTAGGCATCTAAAGGCCTTAACTATGCAGCTTAAATGGGACTCGCCAAGTCTACAGATTGTAGGGGGGTGGGGGGTGGAGGGGGGGGAGTCTTGATGTAGTCTCAGCTAAGCTGCAAAGGTCTTTCTTTGCCAGCTTTTCTACCTGCTAGCCGGCAGCAAGGGGACATAAATCCTGATAATCACCGACAACATTAGTGTTTGCCAGGTTTTGCGGGACCTCTTGAGATAGGCATCTATTTACAGGCACCGGGAGCAGCCAACCACTTAACACGCACACACAAACACGTAAGTATTCATCTTAAGTCATTGTTTATCATAATTAATGATGTTGACATTTTCTTCTTTTCCTTCTGCTTATCCTTTAAGTACATATATTCTCCTTGTTGCTGTGGTTGTGGTTGTTGTTGTTGTTGTTGTTGTTCTTCTTCTTCTTCTTCTTCTTCTTCTTCTTCTTCTTCTTCTTCTTCTTCTTCTTCTTCTTCTTCTTCTTCTTCTTCTTCTTCTTCTTCTCCTTCTTCTTGTTTTTGTTTTTGTTCATGTTCTTCTTCTCTCTTCCTCATCTTCTCCTTATCCTGTGTCTTCTTCTTCTTCTTCTTCTTCTTCTTCTTCTTCTTCTTCTTCTTCTTCTTCTTCTTCTTCTTCTTCTTCTTCTTCCGAGTGCGTGTTAGCACCCGGTACACATTGGTCGAAGGCTGCCAGAAGCATGTTTTACTAGTCGCCTCAACAGGCGATAAAGCATGCTCTCATGCTTCATAGCACTGCTTTCTCACGCTTCAAGCGCTATAGTGACGGAAAAAGCGCAATTTCACTGTAAATATATACAGAATGTTGCTCTACAACATTCCGCTCTTTCCGTCTCAAAAACCCAATTGCCTTGTTGGATTCTTAAATTGCATGAAACCAAATGAGGACACTATCCGGCGTCAACAAACGGTTCAAAAACATTGTCAAACGGTTCGTAAAAGACAGTTGACCTAGAAACTAATACAGTTTGACCTAATTCGTCCCCTAGAGGAGACGAAACTTACATTTTTCTATTTTCATGAGTTCACTGCAGTGAAATTGCGCTTTTTCCGTGACTATAGAGCTTGAATCGTATAGAAAGCAGTGCTCTGAAGCATGGGAGCATGCTTTATCGCCTGTTGAGGCGACTAATAACGCATGCTTCTGGTAGCGTTCGACCAATGTGTATCGGGTGGTGTTAGACCGAGAAGCAGAGAAAGAGGAAGAGAAGTAGGAGGAGGAGTAGATTTCCAAATCTTTGAAGGCAACGCTCAATGAGAAGAAGGTCGCGTTTCAGACCGGGAATCGAACCAAGCGTCAGCAAGTGCTAAGCAAGCTGCGCAGAGAGATCAAGGAAGTGAAACGACTGTATAAAAAGAAAGTCGAAGCGATGTTTCATAACGGTATCCTCGCTGACGCTTGGCGAGAGGCGAAAACTCTGACCGGGCAGGCAAAGGCAGAACCGTTCTCCGATGGTCTCCCTTTCGAGGAGCGAGCGCGCTTTTCCCGAGGAGCTCAACGCGTTTTCCTGCCGGTTCGAGAGGAATGACACGCGTTCCGAAATCGATGACGTTATATCGCGCCTTAGAAAGCAAGCTGCCGAAGACGGTGACCAAACTGAGAGTGCTCGCGCTCTCGTCGAGATTATAATTTTCGCCGGCTAAATATCAGGAAAGTCGCGGGTCCGGATGATATCAGCGGCAGCCTTGACTTGCGCTGCTCAACTGGGTCTTGTTTTCGGTCCCCTGTTCAACTGGTCGCTGAAAGTTTGCGCTGTCCCTAATTCTTGGCGGGGATGAAAAAAAAACCTCTACTATCTGTCTTGTGCCCAAGGAAAAAACCAGCCCAAGAGTCTGAATGACTTTCGTCCTCTTGCTCTCACCTCAATAGCCATGAAATGTTTCGAACGCATCATTCTCTCTCGTCTACTCCCTGTTCACAAAACCCTTTCATGATCCCCAACAGTTTGCATATCAAAGAAATAGAAGAACAAACGATGCTGTTTTGACCCTCCTGTCATCTTGAAAAACGTGCATCCTTTGTTCGCGTTCTATTGGTTGTCGTCTCTTCTGCATTCAACGCTACTCACCCTCAGCTCGTGTCACTGAAGCTTTTCGCACTAAACGTTCCCTCAAGACTCATCCTTTGGATTGTCAGCCTCTCATTCACAGGACTCAGTCTGTCCGCTTCCAAAATGTTATACCTTTTCCAAAATCTACTTTCAACCGGTGCGCATCAGGGTACCGTCCTTTCTCCTGTTCTTTTCACTCTGTACACTAATGACTGTCAAGGTTCCACCTCAAATCACATCATCAAATACTCTGACGACTCTGCTCTTCAAGATCCAATTCTGATTCAGTTTTTTTTTCTCTCTGAAGTACAACGTTTTAATTCCATGTGTAGACGTAATTTCCTTGATCTAAATGTACCCCTTGGGGTCATGAGCAATCTTGCCACTGTAGATTGTTCTAACCTATAAAGGGAAAAGTAAAAGCCCCAGTTGAAACCAATTCACTGCGGCAACAGTACCCCCGTTGGGGTGCCGGGGGTTTCAGTATAAATAGTATCCCCACTTTCTGGAAATTTAGTGCTTTAAATTCCCACTGTCGCTGTCTTCCTCATTTACTCTTTCCCATTCCTGCTCTGTCCTATTACTCTGCTATACTATCTTCTTCTTCGCTAGATCAATGACCTACCTTTTTTCTTGATAACTCTTCCTGGACAAGACTCCTTGTTTGTGTATGAGGTCTGTTGGATCAGCTTGGGAGTGTTGGACGCTTTCTCCCGGGTGGTCACTAGGGCTTCCTATGATGTATTATTTAGCAATATAGGCATTTTATATGTATATGTTTTGTTGATAATTTATAATGATGTTTGTGTTCTATTTTGTTTTTGTAACCGGGGGTTCGAGTAGTTGGGGTAAAGCCTCAGCCGTCCCCTGCATGGGATGTCTTTATTGTAAAGTGACTGGCCGGTGGAGGGCATTCAATTTTCCCACTAGGGTTGTTTCAGCAGATCTTTTATGCGGATCGGGGGTTGTCCGGTCCTGATTTGGCTCGGAGGAGTCCGCTGGACCTAAAGCAACAATCAATCAATCAATCAATCGATCTAAATGTCCATAAGACTAAACAAATGATTATTGACTTCAGACGAAATCCTACTGCTGTTCCTCATCTTTTCATTGATGGCAGCAAAGTTGAACGGGTGAATGAATACAGGCACATCGGTACCATTCTCAGTTAGACTCTCAGTTTTAGCCCCAACACCCAACACCCAACACCTTCACTGAAAATGTTAATCACCAATGTCACGCTACGCAGTTTGCAGTCGTGCGCCTATGTATATAGTTTAATCATCAGCCTGTACATAGAGGTTAAAAGTTACGGTAGTAAGGGGAGAGCACCTGAATAAAATTAATTAAGTTTATAATTAATAAAAGGAGCGAATGATTGCGCCCGTGCAGAACGCACTATGTTAGAAAACAGCATAGTTGGCTATTTTGTTATTGAGAAGATTGTTTGCTGCCATGCGATATGCTGTGTGTGGAATGCGTGCTCTAATCGCGAACGGTGTAGGGAATGAATTATAATTGAAATGAGTTTGTTCTAGAACATTCTAGGCTAACCGTATAAAACCCCATGCACTGTATATTTTGACAGGGGCAGAAATTTTTGCATATCGCTTATGTAGCCAGAATCAACGGATCTGTGTTGTGTCAAGGTGCCAGATAGTGACTTTGTCTGTGGGACTGGTCGTACTGATCAGACTGTCAACGAAAAAGAGCCTAAGTATCGGAAGAGGAGGACTATTTTGGGAACACTTTGGGAGTGTTTGATTAACTGGAACTGTCCTAAGCTGTTTAGAATACCTGCTGTGTATTCTCGGTGAAATCTGAGTTATCTACGTATAACGTCGGGTGACCTGTGACTCCGTCTAGGACTTCTTCTGCCTGTGTATCACCTTGCCTAACCATCTGTGCCTGTGTGTTTGTCTCGTCATATGTGTGTCTCTGTCCACAGGCCGGGGGATCTCCACTGGTAACCATGTACCAAAACCAAAAACCTTAAACCAGACCGTTGATTGGGGTGCTGAAACCTAGCTGGTGTGCCACGGCCTATGACGCCGGTGTTTCCTTGGATCAACCTCAGTTGCGAAGGTTGCGGTATTCGAAAAGGAAACCTTATTTTGTTTAAAAAGCACACACACGCACACTCCACAATTCACAACAAATAACCATAACCATTGATAAACAGTTGTGAGAAATAAAAATTGACTTACATGTGATAAATTATAAATTACAGCACATTGAGATATATTTAATTTGAATTAAATAATAAACATTGTTTGAGTAATATTACCTACCTGATTAAGTAGCCTTGTGATTGTATAGTTTTGTCTGGGGGAATTAACTTGCCAGATATTTACTAATTAGCAAGTTAGATTATTTCCTTACAAATTCTATTTGTATAGAATATCAATTTTCTTTATGCATTTTATATAATATAAAAGACTTGTTGCAGCTATTTGAAGTTTAAGTGAAACAAAGTTTGAATATTTATAAGGATTCAAAGCAATTGCTTACATTTATTTACCTTGTTGTCAGTAAGCTGTTCCAGACATCATTATTATAAATCTTTTGTACATTTTGTAGTTAGGCATTTTTCATTTTTGATTTAATTATCATTGTTATTTTGAGCGAATTGTTTATGTGTTAGTTTTGGGTCATATTAGTGGGATTGAGGGTTGGTAGGTTGGGAAGTGGGATAAAGGGAGTTAATTTTGAGTGTGAATGTGTGAGTGAAATAAAGAAATTGTCTTGTTACTTCTGGTCTTGTCTTTTAGAGTTTATTTAGGTGTTGGGTTTTTTTCTCGTGTGGAAGTTGCACATGTCGAACCTCTGTTGAGGCAGTTGGGACGTGACAACCAATCTTTTGGCCTCCAGAAACTCAAGAAACTAAATGTTGACCTTGACATTCTATATCATGCTGATATTGAGTCTGTTTTAATATTTTCTATTATTTGCTGGTATAGAAGTTTTGTCTGTGAAGAAAAAGAAAAGTGTGCTTGATCGTGTTGTGAATATGTGTAGTAACATTGTGAGAAGGAAGCAAGACTGCTTGAGTGTATTGTATGACTGACGTGTGGTGCCAAAGGTAACAAACATTCTGCAAGACAGCAGTCATGTGTTGGGAAGTCATAATGAACGTCTCTCACCAGGCAGACGTTATCGAGTACCAAAATGTAGGACTCTACGTTTCAAAATTAACAGCCATTTTGAACAGTTGACTGACTGTTATATGTATAATACACTTTCAGTTTCTGCAGTAATGTTTGTGTGTGGGGTTTATGTGTGCGTGTGTATATGAATGCATGTATACGAATTATGAAGTGTGATAAATGTAATTTTTGTAAAATTATTTACTTCTTTTACAATTTCATGATTAACTGCTTTAGCCATGTATCTATTAATGTGTTTCATAAGTGGATTATTATTTTACTTAATGTAATAAAAAACAATTTGGTACAATGTCTAATGTTGTGTTACCCAAAAGTCTTTCTAGTTTATATGATTTATCATTATGTGTACTTCGTATATTTTTAAGCATTTGCGTGTACTATGTTGGTACCACAATGGAATGTCTCTGTTGAAATAAAGAAAAAGAAGAAGAAGAAGAAGATTTCCTATTCGTAAAAAGAAGAAGGAGAAGAAGAAGAAGAAGAGTTCGTATTCGTATCCGAAAGAAGAAGAAGAAGAAGAAGAAGAAGACACCCTGGACACATTGGTCGAAGGCTGCCAGAAGCATGCTTTAGTAGTCGCCTCAGCAGGCGATAAAGCATGCTCTCATGCGAGCACTGCTTCCTATACGCTTCAAGCTCTATAGTGACGGCGCGGAAAAAGCGCAATTTCACTATAAATATATACAGAATGTTGCTCTACAACATTCCGCTCTTTCCGTCTCAAAAACCCATTTGCCTTGTTGGATTCTTAAATTGTATGAAACCAAGTGAGGACACTATCCGGCGTCAACAAACGGTTCCAAAACATTCTCAAACGGTTCGTAAAAGACATTTGACCTAGAAACAAATACAGTTTGACCTAATTCGTCCCGTAGAGGAGACGAAACTTACATTTTCTATTTTCATGAGTTCATTGGTCAATGCTCCTAGGGCTTGAAGCGTATAGGAAGCCGTGCTCTGAAGCATGAGAGCATGCTTTATGGCCTGTTGAGGCGACTACTACAGCATGCTTCTAGTGGCCTTCGACCAATGTGTATCGGGTGAAGAAGAAGAAGAAGAAGAAGAAGAAGAAGAAGAAGAAGAAGAAGAATTCTTATTCGTAAAAAGAAGGAGAAGAAGAAGAAGAGTTCGTATTCGTATCCGTAAGAAGAAGAAGAAGAAGAAGAAGAAGAAGAAGAAGAAGAAGAAGAAGAAGAAGAAGAGTTCTTATTCGTAAAAAGAAGGAGAAGAAGAAGAAGAGTTCGTATTCGTATCCGTAAGAAGAAGAAGAAGAAGAAGAAGAAGAAGAAGAAGAAGAAGAAGAAGAAGAAGAAGAATTCTTATTCGTAAAAAGAAGGAGAAGAAGAAGAAGAGTTCGTATTCGTATCCGTAAGAAGAAGAAGAAGAAGAAGAAGAAGAAGAAGAAGAAGAAGAAGAAGAAGAAGAAGAGTTCTTATTCGTAAAAAGAAGGAGAAGAAGAAGAAGAGTTCGTATTTGTATCCGTAAGAAGAAGAAGAAGAAGAAGAAGAAGAACAACAACAACAACAACAACAACAACAACAACAACAACAACAACAACAACAACAACGACGACGACGACGAGGAGCAGGAGGAGGAGCAGCAACATCGCACCCGCAAAGTTAAGAAGAGGGGGAATTGTCCATCAGCTATACAACCGAAATATAATAGGCCCCTGGGAAGGTCTGTAAACGTAACAGTACATCGACTGCGCGATACAAAAAGAAAGCAATGTTGGTACTGGACTCCAGTTTGGCTGCTCTATCTACTATAGTTCACCGGCCAGATCTGCACAGTGCTTTATGGATACAGCAGTCGTTCCGCGTGCAAAAATTGGTGGTGTTAATTTATATATGTTCCCACCAGCTCTATATTTTCCCAAGTCTTTGTTCCCGTAGATATATGTTCCCCAGGACTGTAGTCATCAGTTGTTTGTTTCCACAGTTTTCCCTTAGTGGCCCCTTTTCCAATTCCCCCCCCCCCCCCCCACCCCCCAAGGAAATGGGCGCCTCAAGTTAGATTCTGCCTCGGCCAGTGCCTTGAGCAGATCTTGATCTGGAAAAGCGCTCTGTATGAGCAATTAATTATTATTTGAAAGGTTATTGTCGCCCCTCCCCTCCTCCCCCATTTTCTGAAGTCCCCCACCCCTCTTTACACTTCTTCTCCCTCCGTACTCCACCCCTTCCCCCCTCTCCATCCCACTCCCAAACACTCTAACATAGGTTTGTGGCAGACCTGGAGGAAGAAACATAGCCCTGTGGCTAAGCCATTGGTTGTATAGGTTTGTCCTACAGCATGCCCCGTTGGGGTGCCGGGGATTTCAGTACAAATAGTATCCCCACTTTCTGGAAATTTAGTGCTTTAAATTCCCACTGTCGCTGTCTTTTTCATCTGCTCTTTCTCATTCCTGCTCTGTTCTATCAATCTGCTATACTATCTTCTTCTTCGCTAGACCATTCCTCTACCTTTTTCCATGAAAACTCTTCCGGGACAAAGATTCCTTATTTGTGTGTAAGGTCTGTTGGATCAGCTTAGGAATATTGGACGCTTTCTGCCAGGTGGTCACTAGGGCTTCCTTTGATGTTATTATTTGGCAGTGTAGGCATTTTATATGTATGTGTTTTGTTGATATTTTATAATGATGTTTGTATTCTATTTTGTTTTTGTAAACGGGGGTTCGCTAAATTAGAGTATAGCCTCAGCGTCTCCTGCGTGGGATGTCTTTATTGTAAAGTGACTGGCTGGTGGAGAGCTTT
>CM072525.1:8035859-8065859 GCA_036898135.1 Oncomelania hupensis | reverse complement strand
CCGCGCTTTGAGCCTGATGGGTGAGTTGGGATAAAGCGCGGTGTCCTACATAGCACGCGTCCAGTTGTTGTTTTTTAAAAATTATATAGCGCCAATTCCCAGAGAGAGCTGATCAAGGAGTTGGTCGAAAACAAGAGTTAGCTCCAGCAGACCAAGGAGAAGGAGAAGGAGAAGGAGGAGAAAGAGGAGGAAAAGATGGGTAATATGTCTACTCCGTGTGAGTTATGACAACAGCACGCCCCAATAGACAACCCCCACCGCTAGGTCCTAACAAGCATGACACGCTCGCTAACAAACATTCCACAGTTCCATTCAGAGGTTCGGCTGAGTACAGTTATAACAGACTAGTGGTTTTTGTACCCTGGCAAGCCAGGGTACACAGGTTGCTGTTTAAAATGTAGACAGAGAGACAACTGTTGTCTGCGAGTTTCATTTGGACGATGATACCTCCCCATATACTTTTACAGCTGTTTTATCCAATCGGTGCTGACCTTTGGTTTTCTTTGCTGGTTTGGAGGTCTCAGTGTGAGGAGTAAGAATGTGTTGAATAGAATTGTGAAGGTGTGTGGGAAAGTGGTGGGTGAAGAGCAGAAGAGTTTGTGTGTGTTGTACGAAAAGTCAAGTAAGAAAAAAAGCGAGCATGATTGTAAGAGACTCCACTCACATCCTAGCCCAGCACTACCAGCTCCTTCCTTCTGGTCGCCGTTTCAGAGTGCAAACTGTTTCTACATTTAGAGCTAAGAACAGTTTTGTACCCAAATCAATACAAATTCTTAATAAGTGTTGACTGAATGAGTTGGGTGCGAGTGGTTTATGGGAGTACTAGAGATGAATTTTATAATATGCAGCAATTTTTCAACTATTCAGTATGTAAGTTAACTAATGCATAAGTTTTAAAATATGTGATTGTCAGTGTTAGAATGATACGCAGAGTTTGATGATTGTATATTTTTTTAAGATGCTTTATAACGTTTATAATTTTGGTGTAATATAATCTAATGTCTAACCCATGTGTGTGTGGATGTGTGTGTGTGGGTGTGTGTGTTTGTGGGTAGGTGTTTTATTTATTTATGTTGAAGTGCAATAAGGACATGTAGTGTGATATGTATTTTAAGTTTTATAATGTGTCGGAAATGTTCTTGTTAATATGTACATAAGCGTGAGTATACGTACATGTTTACATGTTTATAGTACTGTTACATTTTCTTACCTTTTGCTGACAGCAAATCCATGTTAGAATTTCTCCTTGGAGATAATAAAGTTTTCTGAATCTGAATCTGAATATCCCCCTTGATACCTCACCATACCCCCCCTCCTGATATCTCCCCGTCCCCCCCCCCCATGATGTCTCACCATACCCCATTGATACCTCCCCGAACCCACTTGATACCTACCCATACCCCCTTGATACCTTCCGTATCCCCCTTGTAACCTACTTGTACCCTCCTTGATACTTCCCCGTTGATCGTTTCGCACGTATGGATGAAAGGAATCGACCAGTGGATAAATTAACGTCCCCGGACACACTGCGTATAGGGGACAACGTGTATCGACCATCACCATACCCCCTTATATATACCCGTATCCCCGTTATGCCTACCCATGCCCCTTTAAACCTACCCGTAGCCCCCTTTTACCTACACGTACCACCCCATCCCGATCCTTGGTAATAATAATAATAATAATAATAATAATAATAATAATAATAATGATAATGATATTGAATATAGAATAATACAAATAGAAATCATAAAAAACACCAAGGTTTTAAAATAAAATTTGATATAAGATATAATAATAATAATAATAATAATAATAATAATAATTATTATTATTATTATTATTATTATTATTATTATTATTATTATTAGTAGTAGTAGTAGTAGTAGTAGTAGTAGTAGTAGTAGTAGTAGTTTATAAATAATAATATTAATGATGATAATAATAATAATAATAATAATAATAATAATAATAATAATAATAATAATAATAATAATAATAATAATAATAATAATAATAATAATAATAAATAAGTTAAAAGTAAAAAGCCTAAATAAAAAAGAAAAATATCCATATTGTAGTGTAAAAAAAATAACATAAAAAAAATATGGCCCGCGGGAGATTTGAACTTGGGTCGCCTTGCATGGTAGTCGAATATCTTACTAAGTTAGCTACCAAGGCTTCGTATAAAGACCAGCAATTTTTTGGTTTATATGGGAAAACATGCTGAAACCATGATTCGATTTTTAATTAATCAAATTTAATTAGTTAAACACACAATTTTGTAAGATTGGTGACAGGAGTGCAAAAGTGTTTTGAATGGAAATAAAACAAAATTTGCGGTATTACGGAAATTCATCATGCAGTGTGTTCTTGGCACAGGTTGAATCGAAATCGTGCGCGGAATGAGTCTATTGCAGTTTGTGGACATTTTGTTTATTTATTTATTTCTGAAAAAAAAGTTAAATGTTCAATAAGGAAATGTCGGCTATAACGATTTCGCGGGTCTTGAGCGCACAGCAGGCCGATCCGCAGCGCCCAGCACCTGCCCAGATCAGCGTCCATACCGGACAAACTTTACAGTAGAGGCGAAGAAGGACTTCCGGCTAAGCAATATATATATATATATATATATATATATATATATATATATATATATATATATATATATATATATATATATAATGCAGATATAGGCTAATAGATATAGTACAGATATAACAGATATAATCAGATATAGGCTAATAGATATAGTACAGATATGACAGATATAATACAGATATAGGCTAATAGATATAGTACAGATACGCCAGAAACAGTGCAGATGCAAGAGATATTATATTATAGATACGATAGATATAAGATAGTGTAGTCACACAGCTACCACGGGGTGAGGAAAAGAAGACGAAGAAGAAAGGAAGAAGAAGCAGAAGAAAAAGAAGAAGAAGCAGAAGAAGAAGAAGAAGAAGAAGAAGATGATGAGGATGATGATGATGATGATGATGAGGAGGAGGAGGAGAAGGTAACACGGAGAAGATGAAGAAGCTAAGAGATAGTGGCGTCACGTTGTGCCAGACGGGCAGAGTTGGAATGGGTATACCATCATGCTGATGAAGGTGATTTAGCCGGAGGATAAGAGAGGGAGAGGTGGAGTTTATTCAATGTGAAATATGGCAACAAGATGCCGCCATGTATTATCGCGATCGTCCAGCCATACCAAACCCTGTCGGTTCCAGTTAGGTTCTCGGATTAGTACGAATACACATTACAAAGAAGAAGAAGAAGAAGAAGAAGAAGAAGAAGAAGAAGAAGAAGAAAAATGATGATGATGATGATGATGATGATGATGATGATGATGAAGACGAAGAAGAAGAAGAAGAAGAAGAAGAAGAAGTAGATGATGATGATGATGATGATGATGATGATGATGATGATGATGATGATGATGATGAAGTAGAAGAAGAAGAAGAAGGAGAGGAAGATGAGGAGGAGGAGGAGGAAGAAGAAGAAGAAGCAGATGATGATGATGATGATAATGATGATGAAGAAGAAGAAGTAGAAGAAGAACTAAAGGCGGGAGGGAACCAGAGTACCCGATGAAAACTGTCGTTTACCGCAAAAAAAAAAAAAAAAAAAAAAAAATTTGTTAAAGAAAGTCAAAGACCATGATATATAAAGACATGCCATGAGGCCTACTTCAACAGAGTTTACATGTAAATCAGCGATCCTAGCGGTGTCTTGTTTCTATGTCAAGGGAGATAATACGCGTTCAATAAACAACTGTGTCGGCAAGGTCTACAGTCGATGCAAAAGCTCTTTTATTTCACTGTTTTCTTTGTTTTGCGTAATTTAAAAAAAAAATAAACACAAAAAATAAATAAAAGTAGTTTTTTAAAATAAAATATATACTACTTTAAAACAGTCAAGCTGATCTCATGAGATAAACAAAAGAAGTAAGTTTGCATTCTACTTTCCTACTTTAATAAGTTCAGCATGCCCCTGCTATCATATTATTTTATCTGATATATTATCTTTACTTGCTATAAATGTTTAAATAAGACTGTAGAAATTCTAGAGTTTTAACTCTTTGGGTACTATATTTGATAACGAACTGAAATGTCATGTAAACACAGAATGTCCTGTAAAACCTGGACAGAGAGAGTGCATCTTCTCCGCCATCTCAATAGTTTTTCTGTTACCTCAGATATACTTAGTCGATTTTATCAGTCATTTATAGAAATTTTTTTTTATTTGCTGGTTTCGAAGTTTGTCTGTATCTGATGAAAACAGCTTGTCAAGTATCGCAAATCTGTTCTCAAAGATTACTGGCATGAGACATCAAGACCTGAGCAGTTCTATTTTTGTGTGTGTAGGTGTGTGTGTGTGTGTTTGTTTTTCTATGAGCACCACCCCACAATGTGTGCCACCTTGTCGTACTTTCTTCTTAGCGCGCGGCATTTTCCCAAGTGACGACAGTTATTTCGCTAGGTAGCGCATCTCTAATATCGAAAGTAGCGAACTCCCGGAAGTGGGCCTCATGGCATGTCTTTATATATCAAGGTCTTTGAGAAAGTCTTATAACATCTGAAAAAAAATTTTCTCCACAGCAGGGTGATCTCGAACCCACAACCTCCGGTAGTTGAAGTTGACGTTGTAACCCACTGCAGCGCTAAAAACCACACCCATACACCATGGAGTCATGGAGTCATCATTATTGGGGATGGAGGGAGGGGGTGGGTGACCAGAAGGGGGTCATAGTGGAACAGATGAGGCCATAGTGAAACAGAAGTGGTCATAGTGGAACATAAGTGGTTATAGTGGAGCAGAAGGTTCATAGTGGAACAGAAGGTTCATAGTGGAACAGTAGGGGGCATAGTGGAACAGAAGGGGTCATAGTGGAGCAGAAGGGGTCATAGTGGAGCAGAAGGGGGTCATAGTGGAGCAGAAGGGGTCATAGTGGAGCAGAAGGGGTCATAGTGGAGCAGAAGAAGGGGTCATAGTGGAGCAGAAGGGGTCATAGTGGAGCAGAATGGGTCATAGTGGAGCAGAATGGGTCATAGTGGAAACAGAAGGGGTCATAGTGCAACAGAAGGGGTCATAGTGAACAGAAGGGGTCATAGTGGAACAGAAGGGGTCATAGTGGAACAGAAGGGGCGTAGAAGCGAGGAAGGGAATAGAGAATGGGGAGGGGAGATGCGGGTAGCGGGGGGAGGGTGAAGGAAAGCAACAGGAGAGGGGCTGGAGGGGGGTGGGAGTGTGGCGGGTGTGGAGACCGGGGAATAAATGGTCAAGCCAAGCGTCCCTAATCACTTTTAAGATAAAGACAGAGGTAGGTGCAACTTTTTCTCAAATACTACTGGAACATCACATTCAAACATTTTAAAAATAAAATTGTTCCATTGCTAGGGATCAACACTTGACCACTACAGCAAGCGTACTGCAAGGATGGAGAGTGAAAAGTTCCCAGGCTTGTCTTGCTGACCACATAGGGCTCAAACCTGGGTCATTGATGGACAGGCAAACTCACTACCACTGAACTATGGCGGTGGATCTAAACACCATAACACTCCCATGTTTCACGTTTGTTTTTGCGTTTTTACGTTGCAACGTTTGACTCGACCTTAAGACGTAGCTAAGTATAATAGCTGTACTGTGTTATTTTCATCAGCAAACGGGGCTTCAGGGCATGGCACAACTGGTGCGTGCAAGCGTTGTGCAACATGCTTTAGGGGACTAGCCAAACACGCCAAAACAGTCACGTGCGCAACGCTTAACGCTGTCGGCTACGATAAATAACCTTGGCTTTTGACGGCTTCGCATCCCTGCCCCACTTGTGTGTGGGTGTGAGTGTGTGTGTGTGTGTGTGTGTGTGTGTGGGTGTGTGTGGGGGGTGTGTGTGTGTGTGTGGTGTGTGTGTGTGTGGTGTGTGTGTGAGTCGGATGGTGGGTATGTGGTTGTGTGCGAGTGTTTGGAGGCGGGCGGGTGTGTGTGTGTGTGTGTGTGTGTTTGGGGGGGGGGGGTGCGTTTGTGTGTGTGTGACATCAGTTTTAGGAGGACAGCTGAACACTCCAAGCTCAAACATTCAGTAGTAGTAGTAGTAATAGTAGTAGTAGTAGTAGTAGTAGTAGTAGTAGTAGTAGTAGTAGTAGTAGTTTGTTGTTGTGTTTTTGTGGGGCTTTTTTTGGGTGTTGGGATGTGTATGTGGTTGCGTGTCATTGACCAATGTACGCATGTTGTGTTTAAAAAAAGAAAGTGAAAGAGATTACTCTTATATAGCGCACGTATAAGCTCAGAGAGCTTCTCAAAGCGCTGGCCACTACTATCCGGCAATCACAAAATAGTTTGCTGAAGTCAGGATTCGAACCCACGTCGCCCGAGTCGCGCGTACACAAGTCGAGCGCTCTGACGACTGAGCTATCCCTGCCTCCGTGTGTCTGTTTACATTTGTTTGTGTAAAGCGCTTTGTGATTTTGGAAATCGCTGTATAAATTGCCTGTTATTATTTTCTTCTTCTTCTTCTTCTTCTTCTTCTTCTTCTTCTTCTTCTTCTTCTTCTGCTTCTTCTTCTGCTTCTTCTTCTTCTCCTTCTTCTTCTTATTATTATTATTATTATTTAATCGTTCTTATATAGCACTTTTCCAGCTCAAGAGCTGCTCAAGGCGCTGGTCGATTCAGGATCTAACTCAAGCCGCCCGAGGCGCTCACTTGCAGCCTTTGGGAGCATTTGTCTGAATCCCAGACCACTGAACATAGTCCTGAGCGACCAGCTGTGAGGGAGAATGGACCTAGTGCTTGCTGGATGCACAACACACAGCGCTGTCTGCTACAATACATTACTGTGGACTTTGACAGAGAGAGAGAGAGAGAGAGAGAGAGAGAGAGAGAGAGAGAGCTTGCTGGATGCACAACACACAACGCTGTCTGCTACAATACATTACTGTTGACTTTGACAGAGAGAGAGAAAGAGAGAGAGAGCTTGCTGGATGCACAACACACAACGCTGTCTGCTACAATACATTACTGTGGACTTTGACAGAGAGAGAGATGATGATGATGATGATGATGATGATGATGATGATGATGATGATGATGATGATGATGATGATGATGATGATGATGATAGAAGAACTTGTAATGTTTTTTTAACAACCTTCGTTGTTTTCACATTGTGTATTGTTGGCCAAGTATCCATTGTTGAATCTTGGCCTTCAAGATTACAAGAACTGCCGTTTTGAAATGTTACAATGTTACCTTATTTGTGTGTGTGTGTGTGTGTGTGTGTGTGCGTGCGTGTGTGTGTTTGTTTGGGTGTATGTTTGTGTGTGGGTGTGTGCATGTATGTGTGTGAGTGCAAGATCTGACCGTTTTAAAATGTTAAAATGTTACCTTACACGTGTATGCGTGTGTGTGTGTGTAAGAGTGCGTGTGTGCGTGTATGCGAGATCTGCCGTTTTGAAATGTTACAACATTACCTTACTTGTGTATGTGCGCGTGTGTGCGTATGTCTGTGTGTTTGTGTGTGAGTGCACGATCTGCCCGTTTTAAAATATTATAATGCCTTACGTGTGTGTGTGTATTTGTGTGTGGGTGTGAGTGTGTGTGTGTGCGTGTGTCTGTGTGTGAGTGCACGATCTGCCCGTTTTGAAATATTATAGTGTTACCTTACGTGTGTGTGTGTGTGTGTGTGTGTGTGTTTTGTGCGTGTTTGTTTGTTTATGAGATGACTTGTAACTCCTAACGAAGTGATTTAGGAAGACAGATGTATATGTAACAGAGTGACTGTTTATGCTAAACATTTGTTGTGCAATTCCTATTAAACATATTAAAGATTAATGTATACGTAAGCTAACTTTTTATATTACATTTCTTTATCCCTATTTTATGAGACCTGTTTATAATTACTTTTTCTGTATAATTATATTAATGATTAGTTTTCAATTATCAAACACGGAAAATACGTGGTTTAAAATATTGTTCTTAGTTTTGATTGGCTGAACTAGTCGGATATGGAAAATCCTATTGACTGATTTCATTTATTTATTATAACCTTCAATAGTTTAGTCCATTTAATTATTTTCTATTTTTGTACATTTTACATATAATTTATAATTGTGAACTCTAATTTTGAATCACCGGAAGTGACCTACCGGATGTTTTGATTACTACATTATATAAACATCATGTGTGCTTATTAGTTCTTATATATTGTTTACAATTGATTATGTTGTTTAATATTTTGATTATTACTTTTATAAACATTTAAAGATTATAGATACCTAAATTTATGAGACCCATTATTTGTTTTCAGGGTCGACTCTTTTCCTACCTGGACTCTCTTGTCCTATCTCATCCCTTAGAAGCAATAAAATTCCTTGCCGAACTTTAACCACACGCCTGGTCTTCGTGGACATATGAAACCCACTTGTGTGTGTGTGTGTGAATGACATCTCTTTCTACCACCACACCCACACAGCCCCCTTTTACATATATGTAGAATCTTTTCATCTGCCGTTCTTTTCCTTCAACCTTCAGACTTGTCTTCCCAGCATACAACTACAAAACGTTCATGTTTCCTGCAAAGTACTACACCAAACGCACTTCTTCATCATCTAGTTTATTTCTTACTTTATTTACTTTATACGTGGTACAAATGATTTATCGCACGCATTATACAACATACAACTGTCTCCATGGAGGCGGGCTCAAATATTTCATGACGCTATGGCGGCAGTTATTACGTATTCAATAACGCGCTGGAGTCAATCGTTTCATGTCATCTGATGGATTCATTACAAAGAATTTGTCTCTTCGATACGCGTCATCATATGACGTCACAAAAACCTCCTCAGATGACGTCACAAAAGGCCACCCTAACTCCCTCCTCCCTCCCAAAGAAAAAAAAAGAAAGAAAAGAAAAGAAAAGAAAAGCAATGCCCATCACATAATGGTTTAAAATTTACGCGCACGTGACTCCGGCGTCACGCGTGTGCTCGCATGACGAGAGGGACCCCGTGTTGAAACCGTTGAACGAGCACTCGGCCAGGTAGTCCTCACTGCCCGTGCAGCCCAAATTGTAGACTGGGATCTGCCCGATTCCCTGCCCAAAGTGGGCTCCCGTCCAGGCCTTGGCGTTAGTCCTGTAACAATACAATAATTTGATAATAGCTGATGGCGTGAGTGACGTCTTTGTGGATTTCTTAGTTGAGTGGATATTTATTCGACTCTTCGATAGCTCCAAAACTTCAAAATGAGGCTGACGCATGTTTTCTCCACATTTATAATAAGATAGACTACTCATAGAAGAGGTTATAAATTCACATTATGGTGGTGAAAGCTTTCCATTAAGCACATTAAAAGACAAAGTTTGCAGTTTATATCTGACCGTCGTCGAAAAGTGCAGCCCAGCAAATGATGTAGCTTATTCAGTCAGTGGTCTAAATACTTGTGCCTAACTGTAAGTACCTAAACCGTCCACTATAACGTTTTGTTACGCGACGCAATGTATTATCGCGAATATGAGATACACAAAAACCTTATGACTATAATAAGCATTCAATTATTTCTTAGCGTGAACTGGACACGAAGTTTTTGTGTTTCCCCCTCCCCCCTCCCGCAAGTTTGATCTATTAGAGTTCTAATCATTTTAAAGGCACCCACTTTGATCACGCCAACCTTCGTTAGATCCTCCTCACATTTACAATAAGTGTCGCCCCATTGAAGAAAAAAAAGCTTTCAACAAAAATAGAACTCTTTTCAAAAGTATAAGTTATTTTTGTAAATGAATACATTCCGTAGTTTTAATGCCTTTTAATAGTAACGGGGCTAGCCAACATTCTTGAGATAAAATTAGCTTCTACCAAAACCGTGAAGAGACAGAACCCGTTAACAAAAATTGTTCGTAATGTTTTGTGGTTTTTTTGTGTGTGTCGTTTGAGGTTGATAACATAGACCCTACCTTACCCCAGACATCAAAGACGCACTCTTGAAGCCTCGTTGGTTCACACAGAATTAGAGTCAAAGTCCACACGGCTATGGTATTAATGTACCGTTAACATAGGGAAATCACTCCTTGTCAGAACCCGAAATGGAAAAGTCAAATTTTCTGTGGTTGGGTTAAAGAAAGGAAGGCCCACTTTATCGTTGTTTAATGTGATAACACTGCGAATTTTAGAGTGAACCCGTTGTGGTCAAATGTAAACAAAGCCTTCGAGTTGGGGCCTTTTAAGGAACTCCGAGTCACAAGGAGAAGCTTGAATGGTACACTCACGTGTGCATGCCCAGCTGTCTGCAAATCACTTGAGCAGCCTGTGTGCTAAAGCCTGCGTCACACACGGACCCCCATTCTCCGTTGATCAACACCTCTACTCTTCCCTCGAACTGGTTCCCTCCGTCCACCAGACGTACAGCAACTGAAAACCAGGACAGACATCAGAATGAGCTGCTGTGTGGAAGAGGCACGTAGTGACCGGCATCTTTCCAGTGCCTGTGGTTTCCATTTGGTTTTCCTATTGGTGGGGTTGATGTTAATGTTGATGTTGTTGTAGTCTTGTGTAGCGTGATCCTCTAAATCGGTAAACATGCTCATAATTGTATCACACACCTCTTCTGGAATTGTGATTGTGTAAGACACTTCTGGAACCTTTTTGAGCGCTGGATTAAACAGACTTGTGAAAATGCATGTAATCTAATTCTATCAGAAAGCTTAATAGTGTTTGGAATTGATCTGAATGTGAACACAGATCCTATATTTGATTTGATTTTATTATTGGCGAAACAATATATATATGGATGTAGATATAGCAATGTAAAACCCAATGTAGAGGCATTTAAGTTTAAATTAAAATGGAGATATAGGCTAATATCGAAAGGTATAATGCTAAATTGAATCAGAAAGAATCTGAATTTGATGCTGCATGGTTTTATTATAAGCAGTTGATGTAATAATGTTGTACAATATACGATTCTTGCTTTCTATTTCCATTTCTTCTTTGCTCTCTCTTCTTCTTCATTTTGTTAATTGCTTTTATTTTTTATTTTTTACTTTTTATTTTTTTCCCCACAAATTTATATGTTTAATTCATTGCTTCGTTTGTTTATTTGTTGAGTCTGTTCGCCTTTATATATTGATCGATGGTATGCTGTTGTTAAAAGAAAAATAAATGGAAATGCAAAAAAAAAAAGACACACACAGAAGACACAATAGAACAACAAAGAAGAAGAAGAAGTAGAAGAAGAAGAAGACGGACAAGAACAAAAATTCTTTCAATGGTCGTTACAAATTTTTACGATTTATGACCAAAAAAGAGGAGCTTCCAACACAAAAATAACTTGTTTCGAGAATATAGTTATTTTTTAAAATAAATACATTCTGTAGCTTTTGTACCTATTAATAGGAACGGTTAGCCGATATTCATGAGCTAAAAATAGCATCTACCACAGCCGGTAAGAGACGGACCACGTAAAAATATTGCTCGTAATGTAAATTAGACCCTACCCTACCCAACACACCAAAGACGCACTCTTTAAGCCGAGTGGTTCACTCCGAAATGGGGTCAAAGGTCACACGGCTATGGTATTGATGTACCGTTAAAACAGGGGAAATTACTCCCTGTCGGAGTCGATTTGAAATAATTCAAACTGTTGCCTTTTTTTTTTTTCTAAAACTGTTGCGGTTGCTTTGTGCAAATGAAGCCCACTTTATCATTATGTAATGTTATCCATTCCTATCCTATCCCGTAACTCGGAGGTCGTAGGGGCACCACAGATGATCGTTTAACCAGCGTACTCCATATTTCTCTGTCCTCAGCAACCCTCATGGCTATTGTAATGTTATAACTACGAGAATTTTAGGGTAAAGCCTTTTTAGCTAAAAGTACACAAAGCCTTCCAAATGGGGGCCCGTCACGGGCATCACAGTCCTCCAAGGCCAATCCCTCAACACGGTGCATAGCTTCAAATATTTAGGAGCCATTGTATCAGACAATGGGTCCCGACAGGACGTCCTCTCCAGGATCGCACAAACAACTGCTGCCCTGACAAGGTTGAAGCCCATTTGGAAAGACAGGACCAACAGTCCACACTCCAAGGTAAGGCTGCTACGCTCCCTTGTCATCTCCATCTTCCTATACGCTTGCGAAACATGGACTCTCAACGTCAACCTACAACGAAGAATACAAAACATGGAGATGAGGTGCTACAGAAGACTTCTGGGCATTTCTTGTACCCAGCACATCACCAACGACGAAGTCCGACAGACCATCACTCAAGCCATTGGACAACACGATGACATGCTCACAGTGGTGATGAAACAAAACTCCGATGATATGCCCACGTCACCAGAGCATCAGGCCTTGCAAAGACCATCCTGCAAGCTACGATGTAAGGAGGTAGAAGAAGAGGGAGACCAGAAAAGAGGTGGGATGACAACATTCGAGAATGGACTGGTTTGACACAGAGCGAAGCTTTGAGGGATGGTGAGGACAGAGAAAGATGGACTACGCTGGTTAAACGATCATCTGTGGTGCCCCAACGACCTTCGAGTTACGGGATAGGATAGAATAGGTGACAATAACCTGATGGATACAGGAGAAAGAATGAACGATTGAAGGAACCCGTTCATGCGTGAAGGAAGGAATAATTCCATTGTTCAATGAATGGACTTACAAGGCTGGCACATGACCCCGACGTCGTTCTGGTGATTACAGCTGGTTTCGTGATGCAGACCGTACGACGACGGACACATAAGGATGTGAGCTTCCGATCCCACACACTGCATGTTGGACAGGACGATCTCCCCGTCGCCTTCCCCGTAAAACGCGGCTTGTACCGGTATCACTACTGAGCTGAAACAACCAAATGCATATGAATGGACAAAAATCATGTGGCACCAATATATTTCACTAATTCAAGGATTTATTTACTTTTATTTCAACTCACTGTTATTTTTACGGGATAGGATAGGCTAGGATATTTTCATATTTTATTTATTGCTGCTGTTTTGTTTGTGTTTGGAAGATGTCGATTTCTTTTTCTTGGGGTGAATGGGTTGAAAGAGGAAAAAATTTCGGACCATAGTGGTCACCCACGCCGGCGCCCCACAGGGCGAATTGTTGTTGGGGGGGGGGGGGGGGTGGGGAGAAGGGAGGAAGGGGAGGATATGGCATCGTGCATGCTGGGTGTGTTGGTATAGCCTCTCCCTTGTCTAGAACATGGGCGTCAAGATCTGTAAAGTCCATGCGATGGGATGCATGTGTGAACAGGATAAATCTCGGTTTCTCATGCTGTCACGCGAGTCCCCATCTATTGTATACAGAAAAGGCATGCGGAATGCAATACAAAACAGCAACAAAAGTAAATAAACACGTTGTTTTAAAAAAAAAAATAAAAAAAAAAATAAATAGGTCCCGTATGCCTGCACAGATTCCAAAGGAATTGGAACTGGTGAAATTAGAAACGAGGGACTTCCAATGCTACATCCCAAATGACCTTGACCTCTTCAAATTACCTTGACCTCTGACCTGTTGTATCCAAGCTGCTGACAGACAACCCTGGCATCTTGCTGAGTCCAGTAATAAGTGCTGGAACCAGAGCTGCATATGCTGCTCCACAAGCCGTTGACCTTGACCTCCACTCGACCTTCACCTTGAGATTTGCCCACCAGTCGCACTTCTGCTTTCACTGAAATAGTGGTGTTTTTTTAAAAGTTAATTATTACCATTTAAAAACTAGTGAGTTGTCAAACATCATTACTCATAATAAATAACTTTCTGATTAAATTTCCCCTACTAGATCCATGAAAATATTATTTTCATTCTTTGAGATTTTGACATGACGTCACCAATGCTGCAAGGGCGGCAACCGCTTATGGATTATACATAGGTCGCTGTGTAGCCTCTGTGATAAGGGGACCAGTATAACACAGCACGATGACTTCTCGCCTTACATAGTCAACCTGTAACCTTAGTAAATTGACGTTGCTGTACAGAAGACGACGAAAGTCAACTGTGGGCTAAACATATGTACGCTGACGCTGGCTCAGTTAGGCAGTGACCTCATTCAGCTTACGTATAGCCAGTAACACCCCCACCCACGCCAGAGTAAGCCTCTTGTGGTTTAGATTTCCCGGGCTTCCGGCTGACCACAAAGAGAGATAGTCATTCGTTGTTCGAACTGCATCGAGGAAGGAGCTAAGCTCTGAAAGGTCTCTCTACTTGAAGACTAAAAGCAGGAACTGGTGAAATTCTATTCAACCTAGTTAGACACAGCCTGACATTGTCAAAACGACGAGCAGGCATCGTTGGCTTGAAGCAGAAGCAAGACTATTAAAAGTCCTCACTGACATTCGGCCTGCATTGGAGCCTCACGCACTGAGCTACGAGAGCCCACCAGTCTGTCAACCAGGAGAAGACTCCACCACAACATCGCTCATCTACACGAGAGCTAAGTGATTTGAAAACGTGCACCAAAACTGTTAGCGAAGGACATCCATAGTCCACTCTTCCAGAACTCTGACCCGGTGGGCAGAACGCACCATTAGCCCAATGATGAGACAGTAGCTGCATAGAACTATCAAGAAGCGAACTATTCGAAGTGATATTTGGTCTTTTAAGTAAGTATAGTGAATAGAAGGTTTTCTATAGAGTAGAGGAACTAAATGTGTGATATTTACTGTTAACAAGTGGCTGGACTACCTATGTTTCATAGCCGTATGAGAGCTAATGTAACAGTGAATCTTTTACCATTTTCCTTCTATCTCTGTAACCCAAGCCTAACACAGACCGAGCTAAACTTATATAATTATGTATTAAGATTAGTCACCGGGAGATTTATTAGTGATCCCCACAGACGAAAGACGAGTGGGTAATAGCATTCCATTGTGCAGAGCCCAGCAACAATAGACCCACCATCACAGCCTCCCATGTTTTTTGTACAGCGTGAGCAGGGAAACACTTTCTTAAAATGATTTTGACATATTTGCACTATGGAACAAGAAGAAGAAGAAAAGATAATGTAGAAGAAGGATGAGGTGGAGGAGAAAGATAACATAAGCTTTGATGTAAGTATTAGGCTAGCAAAAACTATAATTGATTCACCAGTTGCTAAGTTAACGTAACTGGGTCTTTCCAGTGTGTCACACAGTGTGCGTGTGTGTGGGTGTGTGTGTGTTTGTGCACAAATGGGTAGCAGACCTTGTCTTTCTTAGTAACAAATTGTTTTTTTTTCTAAGTGCGCGGGGTGCTCTTTTAGTGCATGGGAGTGCAGCTGTAGTGCATGAGAGTGTTTTAGGTACAAGGGAGTGCTCTATCCGGGACGGAGAAAATACAGTCAGACGAACTAGGTCATCTTCTGAGACGGAAAGAGCCAATTTTGCATTAGATTCTTACATTTTTAGAAAATTGTTAGAAGTTTGCGTTCATTCCGTCAACAAACCCAGTTGTGACGTATTGCTGTGTGTGTGTTTATGTATAATATGTCTATATATGTATGTATGTATGTGGTGCGAGTGTGTGCGATTTCGTGCGTCGTACGTCTTACCATCTCAATAAAGAAGACGTTAATAAAACAACCAAGAAGAAGAAGCAGCAGTAGAAGAAGAAGAAGACGAACAAGAACAAGAATTCTGGTTGTGGCAAATGTCTACGAAATATGACCAATGAAAAGACACAAGGAGGAGGAGTTCATACTCAAACACTTTAAAGAAGATTCAGGGCAGGGCGAATTAACACTGAACAGATTTTAAACCTCAGAATAATCTGCGAGAAATACCTACAGCACCAACAACATCTATATCATGTGTTCGTAGACTTCACAAAGGCGTTTGATCAAGTCTTGAATGCAGCTCTGTGGGCTACAATGAGAGTGTACAACCCTAAAATTATTGAAGTCATCAAAAGTCTGTATGACAAGGTTACCAGTGCAGTCCTCCATAACAGCGCCATCGGAAACTGGTTCAGAATAACAATCGGTGTGCGTCAAGGATGCCTACTCTCTCCAACACTCTTCAACATCTTCCTAGAGCGCATCATGTCAGATGCCCTTGCAAATTACGAAGGCACAATCAGCATAGGGGAGGGGGGGGGGGGTAGAGCAATCTCCAACCTTCGTTTTGCGGATGACATTGATGGATTGGCTGGAAAGGAACAAGAACTTAATCAGCTGGTACAGATGCTTGACACCACCTCAAGAACCTATGGAATGGAAAAAAGTGCAGAGAAGACCAAATTGATGACCAACAACACCAATGGCATCAACATGGACATCAAAGTCCAAGGCCAATCTCTCAACACAGTGCATAGCTTTAATATTTAGGAGCCATTGTATCAGACAATGTGTCCCGACAGGAAGTCCTCTCCAGGATCGCACAAACAACTGCTGCCCTGGCAAGGTTAAAGCCCATTTGGAAATACAAGACCATCAGTCTAAATTCCAAGGTAAGACTGCTGCGCTCCCTTGTTATCTCCATCTTCCTATATGCTTGCGAAACATGGACCCTCACAGCAGATTTCCAACGAAGAATACAAAGTATGGAGATGAGTTGCTGCAGAAGACTTCTGGGCATTTCCTATACCCAGCACAACACCAACAACGAAGTCCCACAGACCATCACACAAGCCATTGGACAACACGATGACATGCTCACAGTGGTGAAGAAACGGAAACTCCGATGGTATGGCCACGTCACCAGATCGTCAGGATTTGGAAAGACAATCCTGCAAGGCACTGTGCAAGGAGGTAGAAGAAGAGGTAGACCGAAAAAGAGGTGGGAGGACAACATTCGAGAATGGACTGGCTTGAAATTGAGCGAAGCCATCAGTGTTGCTGAAGACAGAGAAAGATGGAGTATGCTGGTCAAACGATCATCTGTGGTGCCCCAACGACCTCAGAGTTACGGGATAGGATATGATAGGAATTAAAGAAGAACAACAAATTAATAACTTAAAAACTTACGAGGCTCGCACATGACGCCGGCATCTTGTTTGTGTGTACATGAAGACGGATACCCAAACCCGGAGAAGGGGCACATGACGAGGTGGGGTTCGGTCCTGGCACAGTTCACTCCGTACATCAGTATCGGCCCCGAACCTTCTCCGTAGAAAGACCCCCTCAAAGGTAGCACCACGGAACTGAAACCCAAAGTAGAAGGACATTGGAGAGAGAGAGAGAGAGAGAGAGAGAGAGAGAGAGAGAGAGAGAGAGAGAGAGAGAGAGAGAGAGAGAGAGAGAGCGAGAGAGAGAGAGAGAGAGAGAGAGAGAGAGAGAGAGAGAGAGAGAGAGAGAGAGAGAGAGAGAGAGAGAGAGAGAGAGAGAGAGTGAGAGTATTCCTGACGGACAATCACCTCATTCAAAGTACGAGGCGGTTTGACAGTTTCAATTTCGACGGGAAAATTTCATTAGGAACTGTAAGATATTAGATCATGCTCTACACATTCAGGCTTTGTTAATTCCCGCACATGTTCATTTTACAACTGCCATAACTGAAACACATCTAGGCCTGTGGACACATGTCTGGTGTTCACTAGATACACAAATTATCAGTCTAAGGGGGAAGGGAGGAGGAAAAAGGGGTGGGCCTGGTAACACGGTTGATAGGGTGCTGGTTTCCTAAGCAGAAGGTCGCGCGTTCGAACCCCGCCTGGGACGAATTTCAGAATCAGAATCAGAATCAGAATCTTTATTGTCCCCATGAAAACACAAGGAAATGTGTGTGCGGCGTACACTTCATCAACACAACGGCACAAAAGCAATAAAACACAAAAGACTTCAGGGATTAAAACAATACACCCCAAAGAACAGAAAAGCAGTTGTACACAACATGAATGTAGCTTATCAAATAATAAAAGTCACTTACGAGACTTTTTAAGACGCCGAGGGTTTTCTCCGGGTACTCCAGTTTCTTCTCTCCCTTTAATAATAGTACTGCATGCAGTCAATCTAAGATTTCAAAACTGAACGTTGATTTCTATTCTAACTTTTGTAATAGCGATCTTTTCAGATCATTGCGCTTTGAGTTCCATTGAAGAAACAGCGCTTGACAGCATCCTGCATGGTTATTATTATTATTATTATTATTATTATTATTATTATTATTATTATTATTATTATTATTATTATTATTATTAAGCTTCTTCTTCTTCTTCTTCTTCTTATTATTATTATTATTATTATTATTATTATTATTATTATTATTATTATTATTATTAAGCTTATTATTATTATTATTATTATTATTATTATTATTATTATTATTATTATTATTATTATTATTATTATTATTATTATTAATATTATTAATTATTATTAATTATTATTACTATTATTATTATTTCTAAGATTCTTCTTCTTACTATTATTATTATTATTACTATTATTATCATTATTATTATTATTATTATTATTATTATTATTATTATTATTATTATTATTATTATTATTATTCAATTGATATTGATGGATTGGCTGGAGAGGAACAAGAACTTGAACAGCTTGTACAGAGGCTTGACACCACCTCCAGAGCTTATGGAATGGAAATAAGTGCAGAGAAGACCAAAATGATGACCAACAACACCAATGGCATCAACACGGACATCAAAGTACAAGGCCAATCCCTCAACACAGTGCACAGCTTCAAATATTTAGGAGCCATTGTGTCAGACAATGGGTCTCGACAGGAAGTCCTCTCCAGGATCGCACAAACAACTGCTGCCCTGACAAGGTTGAAGCCCATTTGGAAAGACAGAACCATCAGTCTACATTCCAAAGTAAGACTGCTGCGCTCTCTGGTCATCTCCATCTTCCTATATGCTTGCGAAGCATGGACCCTCACAGCAGATCTCCAACGAAGAATACAAAGCATGGAGATGAGATGCTACACAAGACTTCTGTGCATTTCCTATACCCAACACATCACCAACGACGAAGTCCGACAGACCATCACACAAGCCATTGGACAACACGATGACCTGCTCACAGTGGTGAAGAAACGGAAACTCCGATGGTATGGCCACGTCACCAGATCATCAGGCCTTGCAAAGACCATTCTGCAAGGCACAGTGCAAGGAGGTAGAAGAAGGGGGAGACCGAAAAAGAGGTGGGAGGACAACATTCGAGAATGGACTGGTTTGACACTGAGCGAAGCCATGAGGGCTGCTGAGGACAGAGAAAGATGAAGTATGCTGGTTAAACGATCATCTGTGGTGCCCCTACGACCTTCGGGTTATGGGACAGGATAGGATAGGATAGGATTATTATTATTAAGCCTCTTCTTCTTCTTCTTCTTCTTCTTCTTCTTCTTCTTCTTCTTCTTCTTCTTCTTCTTCTTCTTCTTATTGTTATTATTATTATTATTATTATTATTATTATTATTATTATTATTATTATTATTATTATTATTATTATTATTATTATTATTATTAAGCTTCTTCTTCTTCTTCTTCTTCTTCTTCTTCTTCTTCTTATTATTATTATTATTATTATTAAGCTTATTATTATTATTATTATTATTATTATTATTATTATTATTATTATTATTATTATTATTATTATTATTATTAATTATTATTAATTATTATTACTATTATTATTATTTCTAAGATTCTTCTTCTTACTATTATTATTATTATTATTATTATTATTATTATTATTATTATTATTATTATTATTATTATTATTATTATTATTAAGCCTCTTCTTCTTCTTCTTCTTCTTCTTCTTCTTCTTCTTCTTCTTCTTCTTATTATTATTATTGTTATTATTATTATTATTATTATTATTATTATTATTATTATTATTATTATTATTATTATTATTATTATTATTATTTTTATTATTATTATTATTATTATTATAAGAAGAGTTATAAGAAGAATAGTAATAATAATAACAATAATATTTAATCACTATAAAAAGTGATGAAATATTATTGTTATTATTATTACTCTTCTTCTTCTTCTTCTTCTTCTTCTTCTTCTTCTTCTTCTTCTTCTTCTTAAACCTACTATTATTATTAAGCGCCTATTTTTATTATTATGAATTGTAGTAGTAGTAGTAATAGTAGTAGTAGTAGTAGTAGTAGTAGTAGTAGTAGTAGTAGAAGTAGTAGTAGTAGTAGTAGTAGTAGTAGCAGTAGTAGTAGTAGTTACAATCGAGTAATGTAGACCTAAAATATGACTCAAGGTCACCCAAACTGTCAGCTATTGGGGTCACCTAGTCTGTGCACACACGCATTTCATTGCACGGACTTCAAAGATCCTGACGCTCATGTCCTAGAAGTGAGAGTGCCGGCTACACAAATACACGCAGCACGCACTAGGCCTTTCTCTCCAATACCCGGCGGCCCAAGATTGTATTCAGTGGTCTGGGCGTCAGAGAGGAGGAGAGTTCCATACTGAGGCACCAAAGAATGAAATGCTAACTTTACCTGTTGAAGCCAAGCTGCCTGCACACAACTTGCGCGTCATGTTTTCGTTGGAAAACGTCGCAGACTGTCCCCCATTGTTATTTTTCATTTTCCACCTTCGTATCCGTTTATTCAGTACCCACCCACGAATGTTTTATCTGTATGTTCTAAAAAATACAGAAAAACCAATGATGTTGAAAAGACTTGTTAAAGCGCCTATTTCCATCAGATCGTGCTATCATATCCTGGCTGGTAGAAGTTTTGGCTATGGAGGAAAAAAAAGACAGAGAAGTGGTAGTGAAGAAGAGTAGTAGAAGAAGAAGTAGTAGTAGAAGTAGTAGGAAATAGAGAATACAAAGATGAAGGAAAAAGTAGTCAGAGAAAGAAAAAGAGAAGAGAGAGAAAGGAATGTGAAAAAAAGATAAGAAGGAGAGGGGAAAAAAAAAAAGAGAAGAGGGAGGAAAAAGAAGCACTGGGAAAAAAGAAAAAAGATAGGCTAAAGAGAGGGAAAAGAGAAGGAGGAAAAGTATGTAAAATAGGAAAAAGTGAGAAAAGAATAAAAGAAGCAAGAAAAAGAAAGTGAAAATTAAAAGATGTAAGAGGAAACGTAATGAATAAAATAGAGAAAGATGTTAATAAGAGCAGAAAAAGAGAAATTGTGAAAGAAAAATAAAAAAAAAGAAGTAAAAGAAAAAGACTGTAAAGACAAGCTTAAGGAGGAGAAAAGGGGATCGAATTGGGGTTGAGAGAATGAGAAGAAGAAGAAGAAGAAGAAGAAGAAAAGAAAGAAGAAGAAGAAGAAGAAGAAGAAAGAAGAGGGTTAAATAATAGAAAGACGGCGAGCCATCTAAATGTATTCCAAAACACAAATACCCACACAATTTTTATATCTGTATTTAGCCAACAAAAAATCAATGCGTCTTGTTCACACACACACACACACGCACACACACGCCCACAGTCATACACACACAGTCATACACACACAGTCATACACACACAGACATAAGCTTACACACACACACACACACACACAATTATAATGGGCCACCTGTTGCACCATGCTCAAGCCTAAAATGCCCAAGTTAGAAATAAATCGCACAACGTGTTTTTTTTTTAATGATGGACCTCAGCGACCTTGATCTTTGAGAGAGGAGAAATGTGATAGCAGTAGAGGCTAGCTATTAAACCTGTTGATGTTCGTTTGATGTGTTGAACTAAATCCGCTCTTGGGCTTTTAAGATATGGAATGCAACGAACGGATTGATTAACCACGACAGACCGACATTTGGCTCGTTCTGATTCACAACAAAAATCAGAAGTATTCTCAGATAAATGTAAGAATACACCCAAAGGTCTTGGTGGGCAGAGGGTTTGCTTGCTTGTGTGGACAATAAATATTGACGGTTCCGAGCCTTGGGTTCTTTTAGAGACCTTTCAAAGGAAACATGGGAAAGTGCTAAGTAGACCACACATTTTATAATAATAATAATAATAATAATAATAATAATAATAATAATAATAATAATAATAATAATAATAATAATAATAATAATAATCATCATCATTTGTAAGGCGCCTACCCTGCGGATCACCAACATTCATCTAATCATACATTCATGTTTTATATTTAATACTAGACAGCAAAGAAATGCATGCACACACACAGACACGCGACACACACACAGAAACACACAAAACAAGAATACTAAAAGGGAAAAGGAATGTAAATTATGTAAAGTGCTGCTGAAAGAGAAAGGTTTTCATGTTGCTTTTAAAACTTTGATTTGAAGGAGAGTGTCTGACATCGGAGGGAAGAGAGTTCCAGAGCTGAGGTCCATAGACAGAAAAAGAGCGGAGACCATGTGATTTCCGTTTGTAGCGGCCTTGGCGGAGGAGTCGAGTATCGCTCGAAGAGCGAAGGGTGCGAGAAGGAGTGTAGAGAGTGACTAACTCATTAAGATATCTGGGAGCTGATCCAGTGATGATATTGTCGCAAATACTGGCTGCTTTATACTTTATGCGTTTTAAAACAGGTAACCAGTGAAGTTTGCGCAAGAGAGGGGTGAATGGTTGTTTTATTTCTACCAACTGCTCAGTGGGTTCAGTGGTGTGCGCAATGTATTCCAATGTCGGTGATAACATTGCAGTCTGTACATGTTCAGGCAGTGCTTCAAAACCCCGTTGACGGTCTGAAGTATTTTGAAGAAGAAAAAATAAGATGCACTGCGCCTCTACTCCTTCGGATGAGAGTATAAACCAAGGTCTAGTCTGTGCACGCACGCATTCTATCGCACAGACCTTTAAGATCCTGACGCTCATGTCCTAGACAGGTGGGTGCCGGGTATCCTACACAAATACACCCAGCACACACCAGGCCCCTTCTCCTCAGACAATGCGCCCAAAGGCTGCAAGTGAGCGCCTCGGGCGGCTTGAATTAGATCCTGCATCGGCCAGCGCCTTGAGCTGCACAGGCGCTATAGAAAAACGATTACATAAATAAATAAATATGTACATATGAAAATGAGTTGTCAAGACATGCACGTGTATGGGTATGAGATGGAGAGAGATGTTCAATATTATTTTTATTTATTAAACCTCTTAAGCCATCTTACTAGGATCACAGATGACGCCGGCTTCCTTATCGTGGGAGCAAGCGGGATGTCCGAAGTTGGTGGACGGACAAAAGGCTAGCTGGTTCTCGGCCCCTGTGCAGCGGACACTGTCCATGTAATACGGTTTGTTGCTCTGGCCAAAGAATGACCCCGTTATAGCCAGAGGATGTGGGCTGAAACACAGATAGACATATACCTGGACTAAACTGATGGATGGATGGTCAGGCAGTCTAACAGAAGAAAGAAGAAGAAAAAGAAGAAGAAGAAGAAGCAGAAGAAGAAGAAGAAGAAGAAGAAGAAAAAGAAGAAGAAGAAGAAGAAGAAGAAGACTGATACTGAGACTTTGTTGGTCTATGACATTTACATAGAAATTTGCTTTTTGGCTGCACAAACATAGTAAATTTAAGATGTAGAATATCCTTACAAGAATGACATGTTAAAGAAATAGTGCAACACATACAATATAATAAAACAACTACTGCCCCACACCTCAAACATACTTGCGCTGTACATTCCCGCATACAGCCCTACACACCATCACAAACCAACGCCATCACCCTCAAACACCAACCACAGGCGTACAACACACGCAACCCATGCACAGGCATGATCATCACATGCTAAGCCGAATCATAAAACAGGACTGTTTGACAAAATGAACACACACACACACACACACACACACATACACACACACGCGCGCCCGCGCGCGCGCAGGTCCACATCCACACATCTCCAGACACATAAAGACCCACCATGCACAGTTTTCAAAACAACAACAACAAATACAGTATTAGACACTGCATATTCTGTATGCTAGATCACACACACACGCACTACACAAACACCATCAAGCCATTTCACACTCACAAACATCACGCATACACACACATACATAAACACACACACAGTCTCACCGACACACACGCAGGCAGACAAAGTCTCTGACTGACTTGCTAAATTTATCAGACTCACTGACTGACTGACCGACTACCTGATCACTGATCAGATTTCATAACGTCATAAATAGCGTTTGTGAATCGAATTACATTACATTACATGGTTATTGCTATAGGTCCAGCGGACTCTTCCGAGCCAAATCAGGACCAGAGAAGTGAAAGAGGACTCACCCCGGATCCGCATAAAAGATCTGCCGAAACAACCGTAGTGGTAACACTGAAGGCAATCTACCAGCCGGTCACTTTACAATAAAGACATCCCACGCAGGGGATGCTGAGGCTATACTCTAATTTATCGAACCCCCGTTTACAAAAACAAAATAGAATACAAACATCATTATACAATATCAACAAAACACATACATATAAGATGTGTGAATCGAATGGCGCTCGGCAGAAAGGACCGGGAAAAACTGTCGAAGCCGAACAAGAACAAGAATAAAAGAAGAAGAAAAGAAAAGGAAAGAGAAGAAAAAGAAAAAGAAAAGGAAGAAATAGAAGAAGGAGGAGGAGGAGCACAAGACGAACAAGAAGAAAACGAACAAGAATAAGATCAACAACAAAAACAACAACAATAATACAAAAGTTAATGACGCTCATATACAGCCAAATACGCGTACAACGAACACGCTTACAGTGAACAACGCTTTTAGTGAATGAAAAAAAAATCCCAGCCAGAGTTGTTCTTATACAGTATATTACTTAGAATTTTCTGGATACAACGAACAGGGTTACAACGTAGATTCGCTTACACCAAATGTGTATTTTCTTATTCCAGACACCGAATTTCAACGGATATAACGAAGTCTAAGTATAAAAACATAGAAAATTATGTAAATTCTCGCATCACATTTTGATGTGTCCTTTGGAGATGACATCATTTTGCAAAGTAAAAATAAAAAAGAAAGATGTTATTTTAAGATCTGGTAGAAAGTAATAACAGGCCTAACATTTTCTTTTTGCAGTTGTCACCCAGGAATTTTTCACAAGTAAAGGAAAGTTTACATTGCCTGAAAGTAAAAACACTGAATGTTTAAAATGTATCACAACAAAGTACATGAGTGTGTATTTTGTGAAAATATACAAGGTTGTTTCCATCTTTTTACTCCAATAGACTTAGAAGAAAGGAAATAATATTATATGACTCACAACCCACATCTGTGTGTTTTAAAAAAAGGCTAACAGAAGCATTAAATGTTATATTATTAAACAAAGAAAATTATGACATCAGACAAAATTTCACTTTTATAGTAAAAGATTGGTGGCCGTGCATCTTTCACACTGTCACAATAAATCCACTTGAAAATAGTTTGGAACCCATAAAAATGATAGCCGATAACGATCATTTGCAAAATGGGAAGTTTGTTTTTAGACACAAAGCATCTGATTAACCAGTTTCATTCTTTGAGAGTGAATCCGCATCGATTCTCGTCTGGGGCCGAAATATCGGCGCCTTCGACTTTTTGGCACAGACAAGTAGGGCCTATAGATCAGCCTAATCATTTCCTAAGGGATAAAAACATGGCGACAAAACAAAAAATTAATTTAACTCACTGTGACGGAGATCTTGAAATAATATCGCATGGGTAGTGCATCCACACAAAGAAACGAAAAAAGCTGATATAACCAATGAATATGAAATTCCATTATTAATGCTAAGCACCTTCACTCAGAATACAAAATACAAATTATTCAGTCAGCTGACAACAGTGACATTGCATACTGAAAATTGCCATGATCTTGGCAAACAGCCCCACATACAAACCCACACACATATACACCCACCCACACACACACACATATACATGCACGCACACACATCGACACCATAGTAATATTTCTCACACACAAAACACTTTATAGCCTTAATACTTCAACTTTAAAAAAAATTGACAAACACCATGGCAAGATTGGACACGATCACACTTAAGATACAAAATATCAAAAATGGACACATGTATATTATAGACAAGCCAATTATCATAATTATCACAAAATGACAAAAGAAAAGAAGCGCGCATGCACACACACACACACACACACACACTCAAAGGAATGTACATCTATATATATAAATTGCTTAGCCTGTCGCGTTATATATATATTTTATATTAATATATATATAGATGTTAAAAGATGAATGAACAGTTGAAAGAATTTTATATAAATAAAATCAATTTCCTCTTTGTATTATGCCTAAAAATCGATAAGAAACAAGAAAGTGATGTTGAGAAATAGAAAATAAAGAATAAAAGAAATTATTGGCTATTCATTCATTCTGTTTGCTTTTTTACAACTAAAAAAAAAAATACCACTGGTTGATGGTGGATGATATTTATTTCATATGATATGATACGAAAACCCGTGAAATCATGGTTCTAAAGAATTTCACTGTTGATTAAAAAGTTACTTAGCTGGCGTAGATTCCCTGATGGAGAAGAAGAATCGTCTCTTTTGTTTAACACAGTTTATATCCTCACGTTTGACCAAAAGGATGGTATGTCGTTCAGCTGGCTTCACATGGACGTCAGGGATATGACGAGCTCCATGTCATCAGAAGAATAAACGTTGAGGATGGAAGTAGGTTAAAACGATCATATCAGGAATCGAAAATATTATGAAGAAGGAAGCAAAAACAAAAATCCTTTCCCTGCGCACAGACAAATTAACAGGGACTAAATACACAATCTGTATCCTGTTGAATGACCAGCGAGGAACGCCGTTGACGTTGTTTGAATAAGAACCCTGCATATTCACGGGTTATTGTATCTTATTCTCAAAACATAATAATGTTCTTTCCTCGCTGTTCATCCACACTGTTCCAATGTTTAAGAATGCACCAACATTCTTTATGAACTAAGCTAAACATGTTAAATTAACTATCACCATATAAACTTCACGCGCTGAAGAATTTATATGAAATGAGAACAACATGTTAAAATAACTATTAACATACAATTTGCATACATTGAAGAATAATAACGAATCACCTTGATGAAGGACGATGAATGATTCGCATGGCGCAATGGACACAAGCACAAGACTACCCATTTCCCAGCTTCACACATCGAATCGTAACTTACCAGCTCAGGATTCGTTTGTGGTGTCTACGACACGTGTTGTTTAGGGTGAGACGAGCTTTTCGAACCAACTTTATGACCTCAGTAATCCGAAATAGTGGTCTGGCGTAAACATACGTTCCTTGCCCTCCAAGATGGTCGCTCGAATGGTTTTCTTAACGATATTTCCCACATCCAGCCAATCGAAAGGATAGTACACAAATTGTCTATGGTAACAATAATCTAAAATTGAACTACACTAAATAAAAACAATGTCGCATACTGCGTCATTCCGAAAACAATATTATTATCGTCACTGTCTATGACGTATTGTCTATGACGCATTGTCTGGGCTATAGCAGAATATCGAGGATGCGTAGAGTAGGCGCTTGTATCGCGACATAGCCGGAAGTCCTTCTTCACCTCTACTGTAAAGTTTGTCCGGTATGGACGCTGATCTGGGCAGGTGCTGGGCGCTGCGGATCGGCCTGATGTGCGCTCAAAACCCGCGAAATCGTAATAGCCGACATTTCCTTACCGAACGTTTAACCGTTTCTGAGATACATAAATAAGCAAAATGGCCACAAACTGCAATAGCCTCATTCCGTGCGCTTCCGATTCAACCCGTGTCAAGAACGTGCCGTTCCGTAATACTGCAAATTTTGTTTTATTTCCATTCAAAACACTTTTGCACTCATGTCACCAATCTTACAGCTGAAGGTTACCTGTTCACTTTCTTTTTCATCCATACTTATATGCGCACAAAAATTTATTTGCAAACAATCTTGCAAGAATCCCATTCAAGCGCCAAACGTGACGTCACATATAACTTTGCAGACGACATTTGACAACAGCGTCTGCTGTAAGTGTAAGTACATTGCCAAAGTTAGAGGGAGAGGATGCCTTTGTACCCTGGCAGTACATTACGATTAATTTCAGTGCATTGCATGCTCATGTAACCAAGCCCACCCCTTTAAACGACCAGTCCCATGAAGCTTATTCATATGTGCATGGTACTTTTTTTATTCCTATGTGCAGCGCTTAGGCCAAAGAAAAACAATTGTCAGTTTACGGTCACCTGACCGACCCTGTACATTTTGCACCAACCCTAATTTTTTTTCCAAAAACATAAAAATAAAATACTAAATGAAGATACTTTTAGAAGCCAAGGCAAAATCGTCAAATGAAACTCACAGACAACAGTTGTCTCTCTGTCTACATTTTAAACAGCAACCTGTGTTGCCAGGGTACAAAACCACTAGTCAATATATAATGCTTAAAAACACTAAGCATTAAAAGATAATATAGTGAGAAAATAAAAACATCTATATGAATAAAAGTACATGTTAACTTACAAAGAAAACATAACTCTCTCTCTCCCTCTCTCCCCCCTCCCTCTCTCTTTCTCTTTCTCTCATGGACACTTCCACAGAAAATGATATAAGCACATGTACTTGGACACACAGGCACACTGTGGAGACCAAGGGGCTAAATCACTCCCACTCACATGTGCTCTTTCTCTCTCTCTCTCCCCACCTCACCCCTCTTCATATGGCAAAAATCTTCTAAAATCAACCCCTTGCGCAATAACATGACGAGAATACAGCTTGACGTGTTCTGGGCTGTAAATGTTATATCAAAGACTTATTTTAGAGACATGGTGGATATAACGAACACTAAGACATAATTCAGCCACTAACAGTCGACTGCGGGTACCTACAACGAATTTCGGATATAACGAATAGGATTTTTTTCCCCTGGACTTCGTTTTAAGCGTGCTCGACTGTATTTCACCGAGAAAAAAGTGATTCTCTGCACACCCATATAATAAACTATGGAAAACATAAACGTTGTGAAACAGGGCGAGGACTGAATCACACACACAAGCACACGCACAGATACGCAGACAGGCATATAGGCAGATTGATATATACTAAAATGGATGGATAAGCAGGCAAATACGCTAGCTAGAAGGGTTGGTAAGTATAAAAAACACATAATACAAACTCACTTGTAATGCATTCAAATACGACGACGACGACGACAACAACGATGATAGAGTTGATAGCGGTGATGATGTTAATGATGATGAAGAGGAGGAGATGATCATGATGTTGAAGGGGAGGGAGGAGGAGGATGATGATGACGACGATTCAGCTGATTACATTACATTACATGGTTATTGCTTTTATTAGGTCCAGCGGACTCTTCCGAGCCACTGATTCCGATTCAGCTGATGATGAAGCTGAACAGAGCAATTACTACAAAGGCAAAGTGAACAACCTGTTGTATCCCAGCTCTCTACAGACGACTTCAGCATCGTCGATAGTCCACGAGTTGTCACAGACAGCGCCCCACGTACCGTTCACGTGGATCTCTACTCTGCCTTCTGACGCCGTGTCACCGTCGCTCACCAAACGCACTTTGAAATTACCTGTCAAAATAATTATAACAACACCATCAATCAACGTCGCCGTCAACGTTACCATCGTCATCGGCTGCAGTTTGTGTCAGCGGTAGAGGATGTGTCACTGTTTTCCTCCTCCTCCTCCTCCTCATCATCATCATCATCATCATCATCTCATCATCATCATCATCATCATCATCATCATCATCATCATCATCATCATCATCATCATCATCATCATCATCATCATCATCATCATCATCGTCGTCGTCGTCATCGTCGTCATCGTCATCATCATCAGTTACTGCGGCACTAGCTATAGTGTTCATCGACCATCGACATCATTCGTCATCGTCTTTAACTTCTTGATCATCATCATCAGCAGCAGCAGCAACTCTTGTCGGACTTCCCTCTTTGGAAAGAAGAAGAAGAAGAGGAAGAAGAAGAAGAAGAAGAACTATACTACTACTACTACTACTACTACTACTACTACTACTACTACTACTACTACTACTACTACTACTACTACTACTACTATTACTCCCTTCAATAATGGTACAGGAGG
>CM072525.1:8028359-8030859 GCA_036898135.1 Oncomelania hupensis | reverse complement strand
TCTATCGGTTTAGCTGGATCATCATTATCATCGTCACCAATGTCAGCAGCGGCAGCAACAACACAAAGAGCAGCAGCAGAAACATCCTCAACATCATCACCATCATTATCTGAAGCAACATCATATAGGTCGATCGGGTTGGCTCGTCACCACCACCATCACCATCATCATCATCATCGTCGTCGTCTTCGTCCATACACTTAATTATCCATAAAAATTATTTTCTTAAAAAACTTTCTATCTCACTCAGCATCCATCAATGCAGTGAATAAATTATTAAAACACTGACAAAATAGATGAATAGCTACTTCAAGCAATAAATCAATCATCCAAACAATCAAACCATGCCGCTCTAACACATTAAATACATACTTCAATAAAATGAATGAACAAAAACAACCAGAAAATTAGTGAATAACTAAATAAATCATTCAATCAATCTAACATTTAATCAATCTATCAATCCCACTGACGTGTTGAAGCCTAGCTGTCTGCAGACGACCTCAGCATCCTGCACGTCCCAGCCAGTATTACAGACTGTGCCCCACTCCCCTCTGATGAACATCTCAACTCTCCCTTCTGTCGGGAAGTCCCCGTTGCCGTTCAGCCTTACCGAGATGTTCACTGCAACAGCAGCAGCAGCAGCAGAAATAAAATCAGCAGTAGCAACAGCAGAACAAGGAAAAGAAGAAGAAGGAGGAGGGGGGAAAACGCCATCATTACCAGCAGCAGTAGCAGCAAGAACAACGGCGTCATCATCGTCAGTAGTCATTATCATTATCATCATCATCATCATCACGATTTTTATTAACAGCAGTAACAGAAGCGTCATCATCATAACCGTCATCTGCAGCGGCAACAACGTCGCCATCGCCATCGTCAACGTCATCCTCCTCAACCTCATTATCATCCTCATAATCATCCTCATCATCATCACCGTTTTCCCCCTCCTTATCATCGTCGTTATCATCATCCACATCATCCTCCTTATCATCATCCTTGTCATCGTCATTCTCATCATGGCCATCCTCCTCCTCCACCTCCTTCTCCTCCTCCTCCTCATCATCATCACTGTTTTATTATCGTCGTTATCCTCCTCCTCCTCTTCCTCATCATCATCATTATCATCATCATCACAATCACAATCCTTACACGGGTCGCAAATGACGCCGGCGTCTTGCCGGTGTGAGCACGTGGTGTGGTGGCCAAAACCTTGGAAGGGACAGGTGACCAGGTTGGATTCCAGTCCCGTGCAGCCCACGCCCTCCATGTAAACGGCACCACTGCCCTCGCCAAACAAACCCCCGTTCACAGCTTGGGCTCGCACGCTGGAAGAAACGTCAAAACAATACAGGTGTCCTGCGTGGATGTTGAATTATGCCATATTTTATTGTATTAGAATGCCCAGTGTACCGAGGACATAATTTGACTGACTATGGACATCCTTTAGATGACCGTATTACATCATTCACAGATAGCAGCAGTTGTAAAAATGATTGCAACGTCGCCTATTGGTAGACTTTTATAGATAGATGTTAAATCTCTCCCCCCTCCCCCCTCTCCCTCACATTTCGTTATAAACCTAATTAATTGGGATTTTGTTGTTGTTTTTAATGTTTAACATCACCTGACTGTGTGAAGACTTTCAAATCCAACTTAAAAACTCGTATCTTCTTTAAATGTTTCTGATTTTTGCCTCCCATCATCATATACCGCCCCCTCTCCCCTTCTTAGCTCTCCCCTCCTCCCTCCCTGGCTCCCTCCCTCGTCTTTTATTCGTTAGCAAGTGTCTGATTTTATTTTGAATGAGCCGGATGTTTAGAATGAATGCGTGAGTACTGCGCTTTGAACTGATATTGTTCCTTGGGAAAAAGCGCTATATAAATATCCTTATTATTATTTTTATTATTTATTATTTGAAGAGACAATCGATGAAATATTGATTGATTGGTTCTAATGATAAACTATGGAAGACTAGGCAAACAGAGAGAGAGAGAGAGAGAGAGAGAGAGAGACAGACAGACAGATACAGAGAGAGACAGAGAGAGTGAAAGAGAGAAATAGAGAGAGAGAGAGAGAGAGAGAGAGAGAGAGAGAGAGAGAGAGAGAGAGAGAGACAGAGACAGAGAGACAGATAGACAGACAGAGACAGAGTAAGCGGCAAAACGCAGTGACAGTGGATCGTATAACAGACAAGCATGCCCACAACATGCTATGTTCCACAGGAACCCGAATGTGACAGCTGTGGAAGCCTTCGCACTATATATAATACTAGTATAGAACAGTAGAGAGAGCGAGCGAGAGAGAGACAGAGAGAGAGACAGACAGACAGACAGACAGAGAGAGAGAGAGAGAGAGAGAGAGAGAGAGAGAGAGAGAGAGAGAGAGAGACGCTTCCACATCCAGATACGGGCGCCAATGCTGTGTCTTTCGGACAAGAGCACAAACCGAGGTTTTGTCTGTGCACGCACGGACTTACAGGATGAGTGCCAGTCACATC
>CM072525.1:7898359-8023359 GCA_036898135.1 Oncomelania hupensis | reverse complement strand
TATTATATTATATTATATTATATTATATTATATTATATTATATTATATTATGTTATATTATATTATATTTTATTATATTATATTATATTATATAATTATGTTATATTATATTATATTATATTATATTATATTATATTATATTATATTATATTATATTATATTATATTATATTGTATTTTCAAATTTTATTTTCAACGACTTTCCACATACTTCGCTTTCTAACTTTGATCTTCAACACACTCATTATTTTCTTCCCACAAGTATAACTCTCTCACACCCGCCCCTCCCCCTCCACGCCCAACCCCCCTCCCCCACCACCACCATGCACCCCCTTTCCTTTTTTTTCCTCTTCACTTCGAAATCTTTTTTTTTTTTGTCTAAAATTTTCTTTTCTTTTATTAAAAAATTATTTCTTTTTTTTTATTTCTTGTATTTCTATCAATGTTCTGTTGTTGTTTCCTGTCGTCCGCCAGTGATATTTTGACACATTATTATTATTTGGGTAGCACTTATTTAAGCCTTGTGCTTTTGTGTGCCCTGATGTTTTCCATTGTATTAATATCTGGTTTGTTGTTGAATAAACTTATGTTAAAACAATTATTTTTATTTCAGTACGAATTGTGTACATTCTGTATTTCATGCAAAAGTTTTGGGGAAAACGGAAAGATAAGAATGTAGATTACTCTGAACGCGATCCGACCAAATTAGGATTTTCGGAGATCAACAAGCTCTCTCTGTCTGTCTCTGTTTCTCTTTCTGTCTCTGTCTGTCTGTCTGTGTGTCTGTCTCTCTCTCTCTCACTGTTCTCTCTCCTCTCTCTCTCTCCTCTCTCTCTCTCTCTCTCTCTCTCTCTCTCTCTCTCTCTCTCTCTCTCTCTCTCTCCTGATGACACGTAAACAGACCTGTCGCGAAGCAATCGTTGTCGGAAAAAATATGATTTTGGGTAACTCAAATTGATGATGATGTCTGGGATTACATTTTAACGGCTTCCATCTTGTTAGGTATTTATATCCACACACACACACACACACACGCACACACACAAACACACACACACACCAACATTTCGATTTATTTTAATACATACTACATGAATCGTACAAAGGAACAACATAAGCCTACTTTGATTTCAGCTGCTGCCATTTGACTTTAACGAAGAATGACTGTTTCGATTGTGATGGTGTTAGAAGGGGTTTGTAATGGAAATATCCACATACTTCTCGCCGGCTGGGAAAAGAAATCCAGCCCCCTCTTCCAGTTCTACATCTGAAAATGACAGTCCTGTATTTTCCCAGAGTAGTAAAAACAGCAAGATCAGTGATTCATTTGAAGAGGAAAGGGACATTTGGTCCAAAATGTCCATTCAAGAAACACTAGAGTCGCTACAGCGTAGCATGTGTTCATTGTCCACCAAAGAAGGGACATTCGGCAGTTAAGGGAATGGGTGAGTGTAGAGGTGGGGAAGCTGAGAAAGTGAACTGCAGAGTGTGGGAGAGAAGATAGAGAAGAGGTGTGGGGTTATGGAAGCGAGATGTCACGATGTGGAGATGCGTTTGGATGCAGTGAAGAAAGAAAATGAGATAATGAAGAAGGAAAATGAGAATCTGAAAGATGAAATTATCAGAGTGAAGAATTCCATGATGTCGAAGTTTGAAAAAACGAAGAACGAACATTGAGGTTTAACGTCTACACCCACCATTGGCGATATATGGCAGGCGGAGATAACCATCCCAGGGAAAGAGGGGTAGGGACCTGAATCAACACTGAACCACCAGAGCAATCATACTGCTAAAATGAACAGTGGAAATAGCCACATTTTATATCGACCACCACGGGATTCGAACCTGGGTCATCGGTGTGCCAGGCGAACGCTCTACCAATTGAGCTACGGCGGTGGGACAAGAAACGAAGAGTGAGCTGAACGACATGGAGCAGTACGGTCGACGTTGGAACTTAAGAATCTTTAAAGCTCAGGAGGAGAAATACAAGATCCTGAAGAAACTGCAAGAAAGGTATGCAAGCTGTTCATTGAACATTAAACCAGGCGATCTGGAAGCCTGTCACAGGGTGGGTGCTGCTGCTGCTGGTGGAGGCAACAGGAAGAAACGCTCCATCATCGTCCGTTTTAAGGAAAGGGCACAGCGCGAAAACATTCTGGCGCAGGGAACATAAGGGTCAGCAGATGTCTGTGGGAGAGGACCTGACAGCAGAGAATGCCAGGCTGTGTAAAGAGGCCTGCAGACACTCTGCATCTCTAGCATCCTGGACAAGCAATGGCAGAGTATTTGTCAAGGAAGGTGAAACATTGTGTGACGGGTCGCATTACATGTGGCGCAGATGTCAACATAGTGTTGTCCAATGCCATGTCATGGGTCATCGGTAGTGGGTTAAAAGAGAGCTAGTCATTGTGGAAGCATAAATGTTCCTTTTTTTGGCCAATACTCATAATGATTTTGTTGTTTGCTAAACATGTTTTTCTTTTAGTTGTTTATCTACAATCTACTGAGTAACACTAGTTGTCTCATATGCTGTTTTGTCTACTCAATTTGAATGAACTAGGTATTGGAGTAAAGAAAAGATTACAACCTTCTTAGACATTGTGTGTATGTGTATACATATAGTATGGACTTCTGTAGCACAGGTAACGTTTTAATCATAATCATGAAAGGAGAATAAAATGAATGTCATTTTGTTGTTCTCAACAATCCTTTTTTCCTCTTATATTCTACACTTTGTCCTGAGAAATATATGTGGCAAAAACGTGTGTGGTACTTCTACTCCGTGTCTACATATACATGTCTTCTGTTAACTAGATTGCATGCATCATGTGTATGGTTAGTTGAGTTTTTTTTTATTATTATTATCGAGGATTTTTATAGCGCACATATCTCGCCGTACTTGGCGACTCAAGGCGCTGGTCGATACAGGATCTAACTTAGGCCGCCCGAAGCGCCAACTTGCTGCCTTTGGGCGCATCGTACTAACGCTCCAGACAACTGAGTACAATCCTGGGCAGCCATGGAGAAAGACCTAGTAGGTGCATGCTGGGTATGTACTTGTCACCGGCACTCACCCGTCTAGGACATGAGCGTCAGGATCTTTGAAGTCCGTTATGATGGAATGTATGCGACACAGACTAGACCTCGGTACAAATGTTGTTTATCAATGCAGGGGTATTTCGCTTGACGATTGCTATAGCTTTTGTGAAGAAGCACGCGAGAATATTTAACACTTGTTTTTGTCAGTTCGGTTTGTGAGACGTGTTTTTTGAGTAACCTGTGGGATGTATTACGTGATTGTGGCTTGGTAGATGATGCTTTTGATTTTTTCAGAAACCCATGTTTTTCTTGGATTGTAGCGTGTCGGTGTGCTGTCAAAGACTTTCCAATAGGTCATTTTACTGGCAAAGTATTTTATTTATAAATCTAAATTCGATAAGGCATTGCCACAAGTTTGTGTATTCAGGAGATATTTAACAATGAAGTACGTAGTAGAAAAACATAATGCACGTAACTGGTTAGAATTGGACAAATTCTGGGTTTCGTGGGAACACTGGAATGGTTTTGTGAGTGATATGGGTTTGTTTGTTTAGTCAGTTTCTCGTCATTGAAACATAGCATTTGCATCTTATTACACAATATTCTTAGGAAAGAAGAGAAGGAAAGATCTTCAGTGTGTGCGTGCGTGCGTGTGTGGGGGGGGGGGGGGGAGAGTGAGAGTGTGTGTGTGTGTGTGTCTTGTGTGTGGGAATCTATATTTGTATATCTGTGTCTCTGTGTGCATAAGGACAATTAGGTAAATATATTTGAAGCTGCATTATTGTTTTTTTTCATTGCAAGGCGTCTAACCATAATAAAAAGAATCCAGCGAGTCTTTTACTCTGCTGCCATGATAGTTCAATGAGCTGCAGTCACATTTCAATAACTTTATTACAACCTAGCCTATCCTGTCCTTTCCCGTAACTCGAAGATCGTTGGGGCACCACAGATAATAGTTTAACCAGCGTAGTCCATCTTTCTCTGTCCTCAGCAACCCTCGTGGCTTCGCTCAGTGTCAAGCCAGTCCATTCTCGAATGTTATCCTCCCACCTCCTTTTCTGTCTCCCTCTTCTTCTGCCTCATTGCACCGTGCCTTAAATGGCGGTCTTTGCAAGGCCTGATGTCTTGAGTCAACTGTTTGCCCATTTAAACTCTAACATTTTGCTTAGCCCACATCAGTCTGCATATCGCCCATTTCACAGCACTGAGTCAGCATTACTTAAAGTTACAAATGACATTCTTCTCGCTCTGGACAGAGGCAAAGTCTCGTTGTTGACATTACTGGATCTATCTGCTGCATTTGATACCGTCGATCACGAAGTTTTATTCAAAACACTTGAAAATCATTTTTTCATTTCTGGTTCTGTTTTGGCTTGGTTCAGATCTTATCTGTCCGATCGCACGCAATCAGTTGTAATTGGTGACTATGTTTCCGACAAAGCAGACATGGTATTTGGAGTTCCACAGGGTTCGGTCCTTGGCCCAGTTTTGTTCGTAATGTATACGAAGCCTTTACTCTCGCTGATCGATAAACATGGAATCAGTAATGAGGCTTTTGCCGATGACACTCAGCTCTATAAGTCGAGTCCACCAACTGAGATAGATGCTTCTGTCCAGACCGTGCTGAATTGCATTTCTGATGTAAGGGCATGGATGACGCAGAATAAATTAAAACTAAACGACGATAAAACCGAAGCCCTGATGATAAGCAATAAGAAAGCATCATACACTTCTTCCCTCCCAAATAGTTTTCGTGTTGGAAGTTCAGATGTTACTTTCTCCTCATCTGCAAGAAACCTTGGATACTTTATGTCCGACGACATGTCGCTAGATACTCACGTTACTCAAGTCTGTCGGTCAGCCTACGCCGCTATACGTCAGATCAGTTCCATCCGTTGTTATTTGACGGTTGAAGCCACCAAAACCTTAGTCTGCGCTCTTGTGCTTTCCAGACTAGACTACTGTAATTCTCTTCTGTCAGGAAGCCCAAATCAGATTGTAAGTAAATTACAGAAAGTTCAAAACTCTGCTGCAAGACTAGTCCTTAAGGCCAAAAAGCGAGATCATATCACTCCATTACTCCATAAACTACACTGGCTCCCAGTACAAGCCAGAATTGACTATAAATTATCTGTTCTTTGTCACAATTTCTTTTCTGATTCCTGTCCCTCAAATTTATCTCAACTACTCTCGGTCTATACTCCTTCCCGCCAGTTGCGCTCCTCTGCTGACTCGCGCACCCTGTGCATCCCTAGAATCCGCACGAAATCCTACGGAGCGAGAGCATTTGCTTATTCTGCCCCGAAACAATGGAACACTTTACCAGCACATATTCGACTTATTCCAACCACACAAGCCTTCAAGCGAGCACTTAAAACACACCTGTTCCGACAATACTACTCTGACTGATTACATTTTATTTTCTGACCCTGTGCGGCTCTTTGGAATAATGACTGTTTTGACTGATGTTCGATATGTGCTATCCATGCCTGATTTTTAACTTATTATTGTTTTGTATACATGTATTGTCATTGTCAATGATTTTAGTGTATGCCGCAGATGTGTCCTGATTGTTTTTATTGTGCTATGCATGGCTTTGTCACTGCTCCTGTATTATTGTTATGACTTCATTTTTAAGTGTGAAGTTTTTACGTATAATGTGAAACATATTTCTTAAATTAAGTCAATGATTTTAGTGTATGCCGCAGATATGTTTTGATTGCTTTTATTGTGCTATGCATGGCTCTGTCACTTGTATTATTGTTATGACTTCATTTTTAAGTGTTAAGTTTTACGTATAATGTGTTATATATTTCTTAAATTAAGTTTTAATTGTGAAGCACAGTGAGCCTGGGCATTGTTCAGGAAACTGCGCTATATAAATTTACGTTATTATTTATTATTTATGACGCAACATACAATCAACACAAGCATTCAAAAAGGCCCTCAAAACCCACCTCTTCAAACTGCATTATTCAGATTGATTTGTATCCCGCTGCCATTCTCTCATCTTTTGTCTATGTCTGATCCGTAAGTGTATAAACGGCTGTAAATATTTATACTGTTTTTCTTCCTGGGCCTAACCGGGCATATAAATAGCTGTGAATAGGTTTTTGCTATTCTATTTTCTGTCTTTTTTGTCATTTGTGTACATAGTTGTAAATAGTATATTTTTGTCTTTTTTGTAATTTATGTACATAGTTGTAAATAGTCTGTACCTTTACTGTCCCGTCTTTTGGTGTATTGTAGTAAAAGTGATGTTTCATCGTGTGCATGTATTTATATGTAATGACTATGTAAAGCGTGGTGAGTCTGGTCATAGGCTGGAGTACCCGCTATATAAAAAATCCGTTATTATCATTATTATGTTCTGGTGACGTGGTCCTACCATCGGAGTTTCCGTTTCTTCACCTCTGTGAACTTGTCATCGTGTTGTCCAATGGCTTGTGTGATGGTCTGTCCGACTTCGTTGATGGTGATGTGCTAGGTATAGGAAATGCCCTGAAGTCTTCTGTAGCCCCTCATCTCCATGCTTTGTATTCTTCGTTGTAGATCTGTTGTGAGGGTTCATGTTTCGCAAGCGTATAGGAAGATATTACAACCCAAACCTGATAAAACACACACACACGCATGCGCACAGCCGAGGTTTCACAGTATTATCATGACTTTCCCGAAACGCCACCTACGTTGTGCTGACAATGGGTCATATTTCGTACCCATTTTTAAGTACTTTGCAGCGTTCGAACCCTAACCCTAACCCAAACCCTAACCCTTACCCAAACCCTAACCCAGCCCTAACCCTAACGGATCATTGTTCTGACGTCAAAACAAGTAGGCATGTCAATACAAGTTAGGTGGATGTTCACTGTTTTGTCCAGATAATACTGTGTAAACAAGGACGCTCACACACACGCACACGCACACGCACACACCACAAACTTCAAACATTGCAGTTTACATTAACTGCAAAAAAAGCATTTGAGATATACCTATACTTGGAGTAGGTGCCTTCCGCGGTTGCTAAGTATACCTTTCCGGCATACTGCATGACGTATAGGCCTAAGCGTCGTTATCAGAGAGTTACCTGTGGACGACTTTAAACTACATTTACCACATCCGTGCTGCAAATACACGCATACCCTCTACTAAGAAAGTGTTGAAAACAAAGAAAGAAGTAAAAGACGGAAAGAATGAGAAAAAAGAAAAGATTATCGACAGATCTAAATAAAAATGAGCTGCATTTCAACTAAGTTGGGTTTAAGCAGTCAATCCCGGAGGTCCATTTAAATACGTTGTCATACTGGCAAAAACTATCAGATTAGATTATTGTGAATTCGCTACTGGGATGATGATAATCATGATTATCATGATGATGATAATAATGATGATGAAGGTGGTTGTAGTAAAAGTAGTGGTGGTGGGGATGATGATGGCGATGATGATGATGATGATGATGATGATGATGATGATGATGATGATGATGATGATGATGATGATAATGAATTCGCTGACTCGGATGATGATTATGATGATTATCATGAGGATGATGATAATGATGATGAAGGTGGTTGTAGTAAAAGTAGTGGTGGTGATGATGATGATGATGATGATGATGATGATGATGATGATGATGATGATGATGATGATGATGACGACGACTTTCGAGCTGAAACCGCTAAATTTTAAATTTTCCATTTCGTTTCTGAAAGGGAGTGATCCCCCCTATCCTACCTCCTACCCCCCTACCCCTTTTCATTGCTCCCTCTACCCCTTTGTCTTAATGGTGCATCAATAGCGGGGTGTCCTCTATAGCTCAGTGGGTAGTGAGTTGGTTTCCTATTGCCCAAGGTCGGGGGTTCTAGCCCCGCGTGGGTCGAACTGACGTGGCTGAGGTACGAGACTTTTCAGGACACTGAGGGTTTTTTCCGAGTACTCCGGTTTCCTCTTTCCCTTCAATAATGGTATTGGATGCAGTCAATCTAAACTTTCAAAAATAAAAATTGATTGATTTATGTTCCGACTTTTGTAATAGCGATCTCTTTACTAGATCGCCGCGCTTTGAGTCCGATTGAAAAGAAGCGCGTGATAGCACCCTGTATTATTATTATTATTATTATTATTATTATTATTATTATTATTATTATTATTATTATTATTATTATTATTATCATCATCATCACCATCATCATCATCATCATCATCATCATCATCATCATCATCAGTAGTAGTAGTAGTTTTGTTTGTTTGTTTGTTTTTTTTTTGCTTTTTTTTTTTTGGCTGCTGCAGTTTATTATCCCTTTCTATCGGGAAACTCTGGGCCGCCTTCCCCGGGGAAGGCGTAGTCGCAGCCAGTGGCGCGCCCAAACCCTACATACCTAACATTATTTGTGAATTTTTGAAATTTTTGCTGGGGGAGCAAACCGGAGTACTCGGAGAAAACCCCCGAGACGTTGCCTGAGTCGAAAGTAAATAATATTCGGAGAAACATAACGCCCAGATGCTGGCTCGAACCCACACCTGTCAGGCGCCATTGGTTTCTGGCTTGTGGAAAAGGCAAGTTAGTCCCGCCTTAGCCCACTTGGCCACAACGCTCGGACTAGTAGTAGCCTGGTAGTAGCCTAGTAGTAGCAGCAGTAGTAGTAGTAGCAGTAGTAGTAGTAGTAGTAGTAGTAGTAGTAGTAGTAGTAGTATCCTCATCATTATTATTATTATTATAAACCTGTGCCCTTTGACCCTATTTGTGAGTGCACCACTCGGCTTACAGAGTGTGTCATTGGTGTGTGAGGTAGGATAGGGTCTATTTTATCAACACAAAACAAAACCCTTACGAGCAATTTTTTTACAGGTTCTGTCTCTAACCAGTTTTGGTAGATGCTATTTTTAGCTCCAGAATGTTGGTTAGCCGTTGCTATTAATAGACAACACAAAAAATACAGAATTTATTCATTTAAAAAAAAAAAAACTATACTACGTGTTTTGTTTTTATATGTTGTAAGCTTTTTTTTCCCAATGGAGCGACACTCACTGTGAATGTTAAAAGGATGTGCCGAGGGGGGGAAGGGCGTGGTCACACTGGGTCCCTTTAACAGTCAATGTTTTATTGGTTTTGTCGTCGCTTTTATCACTAAACGAACTGCGCCTCTTTTGGTCATCAGGCAGCAGGAAATAAGTAGCGATAATTATATATGTTATCAACTGTGTGTTTGCACTCTGTTGATTAAAAACAATATTTAAACATTTTATACAATTAAAAGAAAAAATCCACTACCCTGAATTTTGGCAAGGATAACATTAACCTTGAGACGGTTTATCAGTTTCGTATATGGCACAGTGTTAGGCCTGTGCATTTTGCTGTTGTTATATCAGACTACATTTCTCGTCAGCAAGACTGCAACATATTCAGATGTATTACTAGAATTACATTACATTACATGATTATTGCTTTAGGTCCAGCGGACTCTTCCGAGCCAAATCAGGACCAGACAACCCCTGATCTGCATAAAAGATCTGCTGAAACAACCCTAGTGGTAAAACTGAAGGCACTCCACCAGCCAGTCACTTTACAATAAAGACATCCCACGCAGGGGACGCTGAGGCTATACTCTAATTTATCGAACCCCCGTTCACAAAAACAAAATAGAATACAAACATCATTATAAAATATCAGCAAAACACATACAAAATAGAATACAAACATCATTATAAAATATCAGCAAAACACATACATCTAAAATGCCTACATTGCTAAATAATAACATCATAGGAAGCCCCAGTGACCATTTGGCAGAAAGTGTCCAATATTCCCAAGCTCATACACAAATGAGGAATATTGTCCCGGAAGAGTTTTCAAGAGAAAAGGTAGGTGACTGGTCTAGCGAAGAAGAAGATAGTATAGCAGATTGATAGAACAGCGCAGGAATGAGAGAGAACAAATGAGAAAGACAGCGACCGTGGGAATTTAATGCACTAAATTTCCAGAAAGTGGGAATACTATTTTTACTGAAGCCCCCGGCACCCCAACGGGGGTATTACTAGAATTCCAAACACACATCTGAAACTCTGTTACTATAAAATTGACTTTGTGTCATGATACGGTGCTGTTGTTGGTTTTTTTTATAAACATAGGCCTGCACTCAAAACAATTTTTTTTAATGCTGAAAATAATTAAATAAATATATGTTTCTATAATATGAATTTATAACCCTTTAACTGCCAGTACGGGACTTAGAACCAGATCAAACTCAAATATGTTAATTATGTTTTATTCATTTTAAAATCGGTTCAGCAGTGTTGAAATATGCTGCAAAAACGTGTTTAGCAAAGAATTGACCCCAATAACATGACCACGACCTTTCAGGTTGACCTAAAACGATGATTGTCAATGATATGATCCTATGACAATAAAGTTTGAACAAAAAGTTTGGAATTTTGTATACCTTTTTTTTTCACCCTTGAGGACGAAATTCGGGCTGCAAAAATATGATCCGTGGTTCTGGAGATATAGCGTGCCAACGAATCACCGCCCGACAGTCAGGTACACTCAATGACGGGCTGACATTTGATTCGTTCTAATTCCGGACTAAATCAAAATATTCCTCGATAAGCCTGAGCAAATATGAAGGAAAGAAACTAACCGGTCATGTTGCTGGACAGGGTTGCTATGATATAAGGTGCTTGTCTAGTTCAAAGAGTGCTTAAGACACTAGTCCCACTTGCGCTGACGTCAGGACCAAACCCACGCGCACTTGATGCAACTTTGTGCTGTGTTACACTACTGACCTAGTTTACTCTACACTGGCGCAAACGTTAGAGTCGTGTGGACTGTGAAGTCAGCAAGCAGTGTGACAGTGAAAGCGACCATGTTTGTGTGTCTGTGTCTTTTGTTGAGCTGTTGTAAGTATGTTCATACAGATTGCCGCGCTGTGAACATTTGATGATGATGATGATGATGATGATGATGATGATGATGATGATGATGATGATGATGATGATGATGATGATGATGATGATGATATTTCTTCTTCTTCTACTATTACTACTACTACTACTACTACTACTACTACTACTACTACTACTACTACTACAAAAAAATCATAATAATAAGAAGAAGAAGAAGAAGAAGAAGAAGAAGAAGAAGAAGAAGAAGAAGAAGAAGACGAAGAAGAAGAATACAGGATGTGTAGCTCGCTTTTTTCTGCAATCGAACCCAAAGCGCGCCGATCTGAAAAATTGTTATTACAGATGGCGAAAGAGAGCTAATATTTTATATAATTATGTATATTTGATTTTGAGAAGAACCTAGCCGACTGAACATCTTGTTTAAATATAGTTGATTATTACTATGAAACACAAGTAATAATAATAATAATAATAATAATAATAATAATAATAATAATAATAATAATAATAATAATAATAATAATAATTATTATTATTATTATTATTATTATTATTATTATTATTATTATTATTATTATTATTATTATTATTATTATTATTTTTTTTTTATCCTAATCCTAATCCTAATCATAATAATAATAATAGTTTACATGATTCAGGACACCACAGTATTCTTCATGTCTCCCCAGCAACTTGACAGGTTGAGGAATTAGATATAACGCGCTCTTTTTCTTCAATCGAATTCAAAGCGCGGCGATCGCCATTACAGAAGGCGGAAAATCTATACATGTTGGTTTTTTATAATTTAGATTGACTGTGTCCAATATCATTATTGAAGGGACGGAGGAAACTGAAGTACCCGGAGGAAAGCCTCGGTGACTCGGTGCTGTTGCTGACTTCTATAGCTATATTCATGTTATGTGGCGCTTACTTTCGCACAACCAACTGCTGCCCTGACAAGGTTGAAGCCCATTTGGAAAGACAAGACCATCACTCTACATTCCACGGCAAGGCTGCTGCGCTCCCTTGTTATCTCCATTTTCCTATTCGCTTGCGAAACATGGACCCTCACAGCAGATCTACAACGAAGAATACAAAGCATTGAGATGAGGTGCTACAGAAGACTACTGGGCATTTGCTATGCCCAGCACATCACCAACAACGAAGTCCGACAGACCATCTCACAAGCCATTGGACAACACGATGACAAGCTCACAGTGGGGAAGAAACGGAAACTCCGATGGTAGGGCCACGTCACCAGAACATCAGTCCTTGCAAAAACCATCTTGCAAGGCACGGTGCTAGGAGGCCGAAAAAGAGGGAGACAGAAAAAGAGGTGGGAGGACAACATTCGAGGATGGACTGGTTTGACACTGAACGAAGCGATGAGAGTTGATGAGAACAGAGAAAGATTGAGTACGCTGGTTAAACGATCATCTGTGGTGCTCCAACGACCATTGAGTTACGGGATAGGATAGGATAGGATAGGAAAGGCAAGGCTCTTACTTTGTTACTTGAGGTATAAAATTTGTTTTTTTAATTTTATTTGGTCAAGTGTTTGTGTTGTTGTGGTTTGTGCCGTTGTGTTGATGTGGACGCCACACACAAATCTGGTTTTGGTACTTTAATGGAGACAGCACACATTCTTATTCTGATTAGCGATTTGGGGAAAGGCGTGTGCATACCATTCATTACTTCGTAATGTAGTTTATTGTAAGTATCACAGTGAAGTATTTGAAATGTGTTTATTGTAGGCAATAATATAAGACGTATGTGCCACTCATTAGCATGTAAGGTCAGCAGTATGATGTAAGGTTAACAGTATATTTTTGTTTCATGCAAATGCCTTGTTATTGACACAAGTAATAAGCTATTTGTAATAGAGAGTTATTTCGGGTTTCGCGCATGTCCTTCGGGTGATGCGTTCGTCGTCGAAGGGTATAGTTAGGATTATGGGCGTGTATGATTTGCCAGTGAACGCTTTTTGAGTTTTTAACTATGTGAACGTATCGCGCCTCGTTCCTTTTTTTTTATTTGTTCGTATATAGCGCATTTCCAGCTGTCACGTCACCCTAGTGGGTGCCGTGGACGTTCAGCTCAACAGCGAGTGAGGGGATAAAAACTCAAACAAAAGAAACTAACACAAAAGCCAGATGTACAATCACACTCTTTTATTCAACAACAAACGCACACATTCACAGGATAAATGGGATACTAAACCACCCTACCAAACAATTACCTCCCTTGTCTAACCCGAAACCCCAGAACTATACCCAACAAAATGCCCACAACAATATGCAACAATAGCAACAAACAATTACACTTCATACAAATACAATTCCAACTGAGCAAATAAATCAGCAAATCTTAGAAATCAATTGTACTGCATAAACTAACTTATAATTTAGTCTCACTATTCGTAAATTAATTGTTTTTAACTGAGCTCAGAATAAACTATAGAAGGAATTCGGAAAACGATGCTTAACGTCCTATTGCATGAGCGTTAAGGACGATCACCACGTCGCCACCCTGACAACAATGACCATCATCATCATATCAAAAATGAGATCCAACGGATAGTTGAAGTAGTTCACATGAGGTGCTGAAGATAGAGGTATGTTTTATGTGCGTGAAATGCAAATCTCTGTGTGTGTCGGTGTGTGTGGCTGATCTCTTGCAAACCCCGATGGAAAGCTCCCGGTCGTCCGAAGTACCAGGGCAAGTCCCGGCGGCGATGGAGGACCACACCCAGCGGCGGCGCTCACGACAGAGAAAAGACGTAGCGGTAGTGGTGACGAGGCTTGGTAACGTCCACACCTAGCAGTGGCAAAGGCAGAGGCCTCAGAGGCTGCAGTACGCGTGGAGCAGTAGTACAATAGAGCAACCGTAGAAATACCGTCGAATTATGACAACAGTGATATCCAGATATTAGCAGTAGTAGTAGCAGAAATAATGATAGTAGATATAGCAGCAATAGCAACAACAGGCCCAATCTGTCAACAAATAAATTGTCTCACTAGTTCTTCCTCAAAATGTAAACACTAAATAACTAATACTCCTTCCGCCATCTTGATCTGTTTATACATGCATCTCAATAATTCAATGCAATGCCTAATTCTAATAATTTATATTTCTTTCATAAAACATAGTTGTTTATGTAACTATACATAATTATTACACTTGCACTTCCAGTCACACAATCCCGACTCAAATCATCCTGACTTCCATCTTCATCACCCCTCTCCATGTTATAGCACATTATCTCCCTTCATTCACAATTATCTCTATCACGCTATAATGCATCATCACCCTTCCTTCATATTCATCACCCTTCTCCAACATAGTACATTGTCTCCCTTCCTTCACATTCATCACCCCTCTCTTTATCTCTTTAACATGCATACTTCCTCATCCACCTTGACCCCATTTTGGCAACAACATCAACAACATTATTCATTCTACACATTTAAACAAGAAAATCATAAGAAAATCATATAAAAATCAATAAACTATTATTTATCAAAATACATCCTTTTCCCCCTCATTCACCATCATTCATTCACGTACACAAGCTCAGAGTGCATAGCCACTAAGGAAATGAATTACAGGATTCACACTCACCTTTTAGTCCTCGGCCTGTGACACACGGATACACGTACACAACACAATACCACACAAGACAGTACACACTTGTTATCCATTTGAGAGTATCAAATTCGTCTCTGAGCTAATACTATGCTTTGCCCTGGAGCATCTCAATACCGACAGGTAATTGAGCCTTGGAAGATGTCTAAATGAAGGCCGTACAACCTTAAGAGAGAACCCTGCACTTATTCCTTCCTGAACAAATCGCGGTTACAGTCTTTCCAATACAGTCTTTTAGTCATTGTCAAAAAAAAACCGACTGCTCGCAAAAGCTTCCAATTGACTCTCCAACTAAATCATATACCAATTCACAGCACAAGGTATTGAGTCCAGCTCAGTAACCCTTTTCCCACTATGCATTATGCTCTATGCGTTAATCTCATGAAAATCATACACATACTTATCTTACATACGCAGTAGAAGCAAACTGCCAATTCGACTTTGTACACTGTATCATTAGAGATGGGCAACTCTGCACGATATGTAACTACCTCTAGTGTTTGCTGTAAACTCGTGTCGTCACACCAGCCAACGGTGTGCTCAAGGCGAAAGCAGATACTGGATATGACTCAAACCACCCGACCCAAAGTGATGATGATGATGATAATGATGATGATGATGATGATGATAATGATTTTTTTAAAATTATTATTATTATTATTATTATTATTATTATTATTATTATTATTATTATTATTATTATTATTATTATTATTATTATTATTATTGTTATTATTATTATTATTTCAACAGTTCAAGGGATGGTCACCTTCGAATGGACCTCAGCGGATACAATGTCGTCGGGTGGAACACTGCATGCGTTGAGGAGCCAGGATGCTGTTCTTAACTGGACATATCATATCAATATTGACGAACGACTCGACAATATCGAGTGGTCCCGTATTCTTGAAGGTAAGAGGGAGCTGAAGAAGAAGAAGGAGGAGGAGGAGAAGGGAAGAAGAAAAAGAAGAAGAAGAAGAAGACCAACAACAACAACAACAACAACAACAACAACAACAACAACAACAACAACAACAACAACAATGGAGAGTGGGGTGGTAGACAGAAGAAGAAAAAAAAGAAAAGAAATAAAGTATGTAGTAGTAGTAGTAATTGTACAAGCAGTAGGCAGCAGCAGCAACAACGACAACAACATCAACAACAATTCACGTTTTGTTTGTTTGTTTTTGTTTGTTTGTATTATTGGGTTTTGTTTAAATGTCAGGTTCGAACCAAACAGTGTACATGGCGTTCTATGGGCACGGTACGTTCCTCAGCAACAAGCATTTGAACCGCAACATCGCAATGGTAAACAACGCAGGACTGTTGCTAAGCAACGTTACTATGGGAGACAGGGGAAGCTACTCTGTTGTAGTCAGCGTTTTGAGAGAGGATCGTCGGCAGTCTTACAGCCAGACCGTCTTTCTTGATGTTAACGGTATGTTGGCCCACTTACAATTCGATTCAGATAGATCTATTTATTAACCTGTTTGACATTAACTAGGTAGTAACGTTTTTTATTTCTCCCAAAATCCTTCAACTCAACAAGGTCCGTTTTAAAGTGCAGTTTTGCTGTGACGCAAAATAATTCTGACAACTTCATGACGTATTTTGTTCACTATCTGTATAGCGCGGAGCTTTAATAAATATATTAAAAAGTTACGTATGAAGTCGGGCTGTGAAATACATCCATTGCTTGATAGCATACTTAAATCTCGGAAAGAACGAACACTCAAAATATGGAAGTTACAGTATATTGGGACAGTAGAATGGCATACTGGAAAACCTACAGTAGGTTCCATTGAAGATGATGACGAACGATTTCTCTCTCGAGGCGTCCACTGTTTAAAATGACTCTTTAGCGAGGGAGTGCGTGCGATTTGTGATCAGCTTGTGTGGACATAAGTTTTATGTAGTATGCTTGTGTTGTGTGATAATAATGAATGTGTATTTTGTAAATGTTTATTATGTCTCTTAGAACGCGAGTGTGAAAGATTAACTTTTATTTTTGTAATATATGTACATATGTATTTTATACCGTATTTTATGATTTTTATGGTTATTCTACACGTAAGCCTATGTTTATTTATATTCATTTCCGTTGTATCCAAGTGCCCAAGGGGTTTTATGGAATAAAGCGCTTTTGACTTGACTTAACTTGAATTTACACAGTGGTCGATTTCCCCCCAGTGTTGCTGCAACGACATATTAAAGAACCCGGACATTCTTTCAAGATGGGCAGGAGTCAGGCTCAGATAAGCACGCATGGTGTCTCAGCTTCAGGATCATGTTTTTGGTACGCGGGACTTTCAATCTAGGAGACAGGAACCCTATATTTTAAAGTCACACCGAAGCGTATAGGTCACTTTATTCTGACACCAGCGAACCAGTTGATGGTAAGGGGAAAATAATATGGTCACAAGTTGGCCAATCCGGGATTCCAACCAGGGACCTTTCGGTTACTAGAGTAGTAAGACGCTCTACCAACTGAGCTACCAGGACCCTCACTGTGGGAGAGAGAGGGAGAGATGTGGGGAGAAAATGGTGGGAGGCGGGCATGTTAATAGCCGCCAATCTCTCTCTCTCTCTCTCTCTCTCTCTCTCTCTCTCTCTCTCTCTCTCTCTCTCTCTCTCTCTCTCTCTCTCTCTCTCTCTCTCTCTCTCTCTCTCTGTATGTTCGCTTTATTGTCAGTTTTTAGCCTTCGTGGCGCCTTTATTCAGCCAGAATCCACAATCTGTTGAGATTTAAGCTCAGCCTTCCAAGAAAGGGTTAGGGTAAGGGTCAGGCTATAGCCCAGGTTACAGATGCTCGAGATTCAAGCTCAGCATGCCAGGCCAGGTTACCAGCTTGAAGCTCGAACAAAATATTGGCTGAATACGCTGTTGGTGCTATTAGCAATTTCCGTAAGTAGGCTAGATTCTAAGTGTGTTTTCGTTTTACTGTGCGTTCAGAGCTCGTGGAGCTTCAGAATCGCGTGCTGTACGTTTGGCAAGCGCATTCAGCTGTGTTCGACCTTGACACACGTTCTTGGCACGTGCAACTACGATGTGGAAACTTCACAAATCTGGATCACATGAACGTTCAAGTCACTTGGACTGTAAGTCGTAAGCGTTGTTGTTGTCCTTGTTGCTGCTGTGGTGGTTGTTTTCTTTGTTGCTGTTGTTGTTGCTGTCTTTGTTGTTGATGCTGTGGTTGTTGCTGTCTTTGTTGTTGCTGCTTTAGTTGTTGTCGTCTTTGTTGTTGCTGCTGTGGTTGTTGTTGTCTTTGTTACTGTAGTTGTTGCTGTGATTGCTGTTGATGCTATGGTTGTTGCTGTCTTTGTTGTTGATGCTGTGGTTGTTGCTGTATTTGCTCGTAGTTGTTGTTGTCCTTGTTGCTGCTGTGGTTGTTGTTGTCTTTGTTAATGTAGTTGTTGCTGTCTTTGTTGTTGGCGCTGTGGATGTTGCTGTCTTTGTTGTTGCTGCTGTAGTTGTCCTTGTTGCTGCTGTGGTTGTTGTTGTCTTTGTTGCTGTGGTTGTTGCTGTCTTTGTTGTTGCAGCGGTTGTTGTTCTTTGACTGGCTCACTTTTATTGTGTATTGTTGTGTAATTCTCATCGAGATGAGAGTATAAACCGAGGTCTAGTCTATTCGCGCCTGCGTTCCGTCACACGGGTTTTAAAGATCCTGACGCTCATGTTCTAGACGGGTGAGTGCCAGATACATAAATACACCCAGCTAACACTAGGTCACTTCTCCCCTTCCCCAGTCGCCCAGGATCGTGCTCAGTTGTCTGGGGTAGACGAGGGGCGCCAAAAAGCTGCAAGTTGGCACCCCGGGCGGCTCAAGTAAGATCCTGTTTCGGTCTACGAGCCAGCGCCTTGAGCTGTAAAAGCGCTATATAAGAACAATTATATTATACTCATTGTACTGTAGCTCCTCCCCCCCACCCCCCTTGGGGGTGCCGGGGGTTTCAGTATAAATAGCATCCCCACTTTCTGGAAATTTAGTGCTTTAAATTCCCACTGTCCTGTCTTTCTCCTTTGTTCTTTCTCATTCCTGCTCTGTTCTATCAATCTGCTATACTATCTTCTTCTTTGCTAGACCAGTCACCTACCTTCTTTCTTGAAAACTCTTCCGGGACAATACTCTTTATTTGTGTATGAGGTCTGTTGGATCAGCTTGGGAATATTGGACGCTTTCTGCCAGGTGGTCACTAGGGCTTCCTATGATGTTATTATTTAGCCATGTAGGCATTTTATATGTATGTGTTTTGTTGATAATTTATAATGATGTTTGTATTCTATTTTGTTTTTGTAAACGGGGGTTCGATAAATTAGAGTATAGCCTCAACGTTCCCTGCGTGGGATATCTTTATTGTAAAGTGACCGGCTGGTAGATTGCCTTCAGTGTTACCACTAGGGTTGTTTCGGCAGATCTTTTATGCGGATCAGGGGTGAGTCCTCTTTCACTTCTCTGGTCCTGATTTGGTTCGGAAGAGTCCGCTGGACCTAAAGCAATAACCATGTAATGTAATGTAATTGTACCGTAGCTTTGTTCCGATATTGGAGAAGGGGTGGGGTGAGTGTGGGAGATGTATGTTGGGGAAGGGGGGAGTGAGGACGGGGATTACAGAATTTCAACCCTTGCCTCGTCAATACCCTGTGTTTTAGATGACAATAAACCGTATAACCTTCCCACACCCCTAGCTGCCAAACGGAGTGAGCAGCAACAGCTCAGGCATGGAAAACGGCGCCTTTCTCCTCAACCTCCCTACTACCGACATGTCCGGAAGATACACTTGTCACGTGACCAGCCGCGAGCTCACGACTTCCGCCAGCTACGAGGTCAAGGCCGCGTCTGCGAAGGTGACCCTGCTGGAAGCTAGACTGTCTGCTCTGGAAGGCGTTTACGCCCAACCCTTTCATTCATCGGGAACCAGTGGAGATGACTGCACTACCGAGCAGTGTATAGAAGCTGGCGTGAATACACTGCTAGCACTTGTTGAGAATATCAGAAAAGAGCAAAATGAGACTCGCAGGCAACTTGAGACTGTCCAGAAAAATTTCCTGTATATGATGATCAAATTGAATCACAAAAATGCAACTGTTTGATTTCGAATATATAAAACGTGATCCGAATGTGTTGTTCTGTAGTAAGCCTACGCTTGAACCACATCCATACTAATTGGTTTACTGTCAGGTAATGCCAAAGTATCGCATGTCGATTTATAATAAGAATCAAAGAACCATGTTTACATCATCAAACAAAACAGGATAAGACACACTGCAAGTCAGATACGCTTTAGATTGCAAGATTGTGACAAGCAGAACATCAACAACCCACAAAGAAGCCGATTTTTTTTCCAAACTATGGTTAATCTTCCTTTCTTGCTTTGTTGAAATGACCAGGGGATTCATCATACAAGTTGAGTGGATCAATAGGTTCCTCTATAGCACACAGGCTTACGTATGCATGGGACGAATTTTACGTGACATCGGTTGGAGACTTTCAGAACACCGAGGGTTTCATCCGGGTACTCCCGTTTCCTCCAGGGTCTCCCTTCCAAAAAAATGGTATCAGATGCAAGCAATCTAAAATTTCAAAACTAAAAATTGATCTCGCTTCTTCCTTATGTACCAGCGATCACTTCAGATTGCCGCTCTGTGAGTTCGATGTAAGGGCTTCCCACCGCCGGGCACACCAATGACACAGGTTCGAATTCCGTGGTGGGTGAAATAACAAAGTGGCCATTTTTACTGTACACTTTTACTATATTATTGCGCTGGTGGTTCAGTGTTGATTTAGGTCCCTACCCTACTTTTCCTGCGATGGTTATCCCCATCTGCCATATCGCCAATGGTGGCTGTAGACGTTAAACCTCAATGTTCGTTCATTTAGATCCTGTCCTATACTATTCTATCCCGCAACTCGAAGGTCTTTGGGGCTCCACAGAATGATGATTGTTTAACCAGCGTACTCCACCTTTCTCTGTCCTCAGCAAACCTCATGGCTTCGCTCAGTGTCAAGCCAGTCCATTTTCGAATGATGTCCTCCCACCTCTTTTTCTGTCTCCCTCTTCTTCTACCTCCTTGCATTGTGCCTTGCAGAGTGGTCTTTGCAAGGCCTGATGATCTGGTGACGTGGCCATACCATCGGAGTTTCCGTTTCTTCACCACTGTGAGCAGGTCATCCTGTGGTCCAATGGCTTGTGTGATGGTCTGTCGGATTTCGTTGTTGGTGATGTGCTGGGTACAGGAAAGTCTTCTGTAGCACCTCATCTCCAATGCTTTGTATTCTTCGTTGTAGATCTTCTGAGAGGGTCCATGTTTCGCAAGCATATAGGAAGATGGCGATGACAAGGGAGCGCAGCAGCCTTACTATACCTTGGAATGTAGACTGATGGTTCTGTCTTTCCAAATGGGAACAACAAAGTCAGGGCAGCAGTTGCTTGTGCGACCTGGAGAGGACTTCCTATCGGGACCCATTGTCTGATACAATGGCTCCTAAATATCTGAAGCTATGAATTGTGTTGAGGGATTGGCCTTGGACTTTAATGTCCATGTTGATGCCATTTGTGTTGTTGGTCATCATTTTTGTCTGTTTCCATTCCATAGACTCTGGAGATGTTGTCAAACCTCTCTATCAGCTGTTCAAGTTCTTGTTTCTCTCCAGCCAATCCATCAATATCCATCCGCAAAACGGATGGTTCGGGCACTAAATGGAATAGACCCAACGTTTCCCGGCGTATCGTAAGAGGTGACTAACAGGGGTGATGTCAGCACGGGCAAAAGTCTTCTATACAGAAGTCATCGGCCAGGACGGAGGGACCTCATGTTACTACAGGTTCAACGAACACGTACTCAGGGCCATGGCGAGCCACACTGTACTCGTGGATTTCGGATGTGGCCAAATGTCTGGAGAGGATCGGGCCCTGCCTGGTCTTTCTTGCCCAAGACACACCATATATTCATTTTGATGGAAGGAAGAAAAAGCGCGTGATAGTATCATGTATTATTATTATTATTAGTAGTAGTAGTAGTAGCAGTAGTAGCTTTAGTAGTAGTAGTAGTAGTAGTAGTAGTAGTAGTAGTAGTAGTAATTCGTATAAGAGATGTAGTATCGCATACGCAAGCCTGTGTGCTCACTATCGCGATGTCATGTAACAATTCATTGATAAGCTGCTTCATTTATGTAAATGAAATCAACAATCGATAATAAAGCATTGAATATTAACATAAATATGACTGCGTTGTGTCAATGTTATTGTCAATGATTGTTTGTACGATGTACACTGCCAGAAAAGTATTTGTCCATGGATATTGGTTGGGCCAATAAAGATCCTGATTCTGGTTATTGCTTGAAAATATGAGTGGTTTTCACCATTTTGAAGTGTGGAAATAAAGTGTCTGCCTAACAACACTGTAAAGAGTCTGCCTAACAACACTGTAAAGAGTCTGCCTAACAACACTGTAAAGAGTCTGCCTAACAACACTGTAAAGAGTCTGCCTAACAACACTGTAAACACTAAATGGGAAGGTTGCTACCACCGAACGACACAAAGAACAAATCAAGCGCACCCACCCTCCAACCCACCCCCAGAGTTCCAGCTGTGAGCGGGTGCGTGTACCTGGCTGTGTTTAGAACGGCGGAAGGGGTAAGGTAAAGCAGAGAGAGAGAGAGAGAGAGAGAGAGAGAGAGAGAGAGAGAGAGAGAGAGAGAGAGATGGGTACTGTCCTCATTAAGCAGGCCCAGAGAAAAGAAAGGACCTAAACACTCTCTCTCTCCTTTTGTCTCTCTCTCTCCTTTTGTCTCTCTCTCTCCCCTTTCTCTCTCTCTCTCTCTCTCTCTCTCTCTCTCTCTCTCTCTCTCTCTCTCTCTTGGCTCTCTCTCTCTCTCTCTCTCTCTCTCTCTCTCTCTCTCTCTCTCTCTCTCTCTCTCTCTCTCTCTCTCTCTCTCTCTCTCCAACTCCCGAAAGGTTACGGTAAGACCTATTGCATGTACCTACCACTTCTTTCCTTAAGGCAAGTGACACATGGATTTATAAAACAAGCTATTAACTAGGTCGACCCCCGTGACTCAGTTGTCCGTGGTGTTTGACAGTGATCTTAATGCCGAAAGGTTGTATTCTGACCGGTTGGATTTTGAACCTGGGAGTGGCTCACGCCTTCCACTCTCGGAGCTGTAAGTGACGATGCCATACTTAATCTGTTAGCCATTTACATGGCCTGCACTATGAGTCACACATCCAGTCACAGACATAAAACGGGTACCGGCCACTGGACTGATCCTTGTAACATTCACAGTGAGTGTTGCCCCAATGAAAAAAACAGTTTCGTCATTTTTAAAAAATACATTCCGTGGGTTATGTGCCTATTAATAGCAACGGCTAACCAAGTTTCTGGAGCTAAAAATAGCATCTACCAAAGCCGGTAAGAGATAGAACCCGTAAAAAAAATTGCTCGTAAGGTTTTTAGTTTTAGGTTGATAAAATAGGCCCTACCCTACCCCAGACACCAAAGACGCACGCTGCAAGACGCGTGATTCACTCAGAAATAGGGTCAAAGGTCACAGGGATATGGCTTTGACCTACCGTTAAAACAGGGGAAATCACTCACAATGCGAATTTTAGGGTGACCCCGTTTTCGCCAAAGGTAAACAAAGCCCTCGAATCGGGGGCCTTTTAAACAGGTTGTGATTTTAAACGGTTCGATAAATCGAAACATAAAACTGGTGTGGAAGTTCAAAGAACGGTCAAGGTTCAAGGATACATTATTATCTGAAAATACTTAAAATCCCAGTGACAAGTTTTTCTTTAATAAAACCTTGAGAAACGGGAAGTGAAGTCTCCTTTACGGATAAGATAACTTCAGCTACCTCCTTCGAGCATAGAGGCAAACTATGAACTAGAACTTTAAACAGTAAACGCGAGCCCATATCCTGTTTTATTGAAAATAATATAATTTGTTTCTTCTTGCGGTTGTTAAAGTGAGTTTGAAGCCTTTTTTCCTTCAAAATTATACGCTAGCGATGAGCAACGTAACTATAGAAGTGTGTATTAATCCACATTAGTGCGATGAAGGCGCTCCCATAAGTCTATATATTCACACACAAACACACGCACGCACACACACACTAACACCACCAACACCACACACACGCGCGCACACACACACACACACACACACACACACACACACACACACACACACACTAACACCACCAACACCACACACACGCGCGCACACACACACACGCACACACACACAAAAGCTCAAGTTTGCCGAGTTTTCCAGCTGAACACCTGAAGGTTGTGACGTTATTTGGAAAGAATTATTTGTTAGTGGACACGTACGTTGGGGACACGCGTGTATCTTACAGTCAATGATATACTATACTGTAAACTAGTATGGCTGTCTAACTGTGAGATCCCGTAGTCTCTCCGATGACGGGTTTTTGCAAGGAAAGTAAGTCGTGTACCGATAATATCAGGCGACCTTTTAGAACGCTGGGACCGTGTTGTTTTGTCACACCAATGCACTTCGTAGGGTCCTTATCAAACTTATTAAGCACCTTCCTGCAAGCTGCTTATAAGTTTGATAAGATGAATAGGAAGCAAAACTAAATTGATACACGTATCAAACGGACAATGATAGGAAACGTAGGAATTTTGTTTTTAGTCTTTCTTTCTCCATCGTGTTACCTTCACTTTGTGCTACGTTTTGGGGCTTGTGAACCAGTAAAACATATTTGTTGTGCCCTATAGTGTTGTTCTTTCTTCTTATGATTTTAATGATGCCCACGGAAGTTTGCACGATATCACTGTGAAAATATGAATTGAAAAATAATAACTACAAAGAAGTTGTACAAAATGTTTACAGAGGTGGCAAAGGTTGAATCCGTGTGAACACTATCGAATTTTTAAAGTGGTATCTGTTAAATTCGTATCTTTTCTTGTCTGTTCATTCATTCTTGGTCAAATCTATTAAACTTAGTAAGTCTTTCAATTAAATAGATCGAGCGCGTTGATTGTCAAGTCCATTCCTGACAAGAACAACGCTGGACAATTAGCGCGGCCGATCTATCACACCGTAACTACGGTGCATGGAGGCAAAATGTTTGACAATATCAGACACAAGGGGCCGGTTTTATGAACGGGTGTTAGAAACGAATAGGAAACATATATAAGATTAGAGGTACGTGTAAGTCTACTATATTGACTATGTAAAAGCAAATAGTCTCCTCTTTATCATGAATTTGACCATTGATGCGAGTTTTGGGCAACCTTTTTGATCAAGAGTTCACACTGACTTTAACACGCAACTGGGATTTATAATCATATCTACAAAGGTTGGATACAGTCAGGCTGAGTCAGTTTCCTAAGCTTAACAAATGACTGCACTTAGCCTATATAGGTTTATAGAAACTAACCACCAACACTTCTCAAACAAAGCCATTCGTGGGTCAACCCGATAACCTTACGATTTTTACCCGGGTACGCCTGATAACACTATCTTTTTATACTGCTCGTTGAATGAAAGAGGACAAATCCGGGTATATATGTTTTACATGGACACAGGTAGGCAGTCTGACATTAAGGCGCGCGCGTCCGCGCACACGAACTCGCAGACACAGAGTCAAGCTGCCAGACAGACAGACAGATTGCACAGACACGCGCGCGCACACATAGAGGCATGCAGACAGACAAACATGCAAACACATACGCTTGAACACGATCACACACATTTATATTTACACACGCACACAAACACACACCATCACATACACACACACAGACACACACACACGCAGCACACACACGCATGCATTTTGCACTCATAAACGGGTGCGCACACATAAAAAAAACAACGGACAAACGCTAGCTTACGCAGACACACAAACACACACACACACATTCAACCCACCACCACCATCGCAAAACAGGACTTGGAGATAAAGGCGATAAAAACGTCACAAGGTTTTATCTTTTGTCCATCATTGGAGTTTTGACTCGTACAGACAGAAAGCTAATGCACCATGGCCGCTACAGGACGCTTGGCAGCAACACTGTCGCTGTTGTCTTTCATTTCTGGTAAGAATGAATTATTACTTCATTTCTGGTACATATCATTCATTTTCATCCACCCTTCGTCGTCGTCCCTTATGTTTCACTTCTAAATACAATATTTTTTGTCCACTTTTTACATTGTGTCCTTGCGTAATTCGTTAGTAATTGCTTTGCCTGATTTCATTTGTATGTTGCCGGATGTTAACGTTTTGAATGAGTAAATGTAACTGTAGATTATAGTCACACGACACCGAAGCGTATAGGCGACTACTGGTCACATTATTCTGACACCAGCGAACCAGTTGATGGTAAGGGGAAAATAATATGGTCACACATTGGCCAATCCGGGATTCGAACCAGATACCTTTCGGTTACTAGTAAGACGCTCTACCAACTGAGCTACCCGGCCCCTCTTTGAATGAGTGCGAAAGTACTGCGCTTTAAACTGATATTGTTCATTAGGAAAAAGCGCTATATAAATATTATTATTATTATTATTATTATTATTATTATTATTATTATTATTATTATTATTATTATTATTATTATTATTATTATATTCCTTCTCATTCATTTTTGTACATTATAAAATTCCTTTTAGCTATAAAACAAAGTATTTTTGTTTGTGTGTGTTTAACTTTGACTGTACATATTATTTTGTTAAACGGTGATTGTTTCGGTGCATATTTATGGGAGTGAATGTTGATGTCATATATTTGGTGCTTTTATTGACGATTATATTGTCCTTTGTCATGTTTCATAAATATGTTATGATGTCGTCCGCGTGACAAATTCCTTCCCAGAATAAGGATAATAAATCATCTTGTATCTTAAATTATCTCCTAGGAAAGGTTTAGCAGGACTTCCGAACACTGCATTTATTATTAATGTATTTTTCGGCTTCAATCAGATTCTGTTTCGGTCAGCGCCTTGAGCTGCACTTGAACGGGTAAAGCGCTATATAAGAACGTCCTCTCCTATTCTATCCCGTAACTCGAAAGTCGTTGGGGCACAGACGATCGTTTAACCAGTATACCCCATCTTTCTCTGTCCTCAGCAACCGTCATGGCTTCTCTGGATGTCAAGCCAGTCCATTCTCGACCCCCGTTGGGGTGCCGGGGGTTTCAGTATAAATAGTATCCCCACTTTCTGGAAATTTAGTGCTTTAAATTCCCACTGTCGCTGTCTTTCTCATTTGCTCTTTCTTAGTCCTGCTCTGTTCTATCAATCTGCTATAGCCTATACTATCTTCTTCTTCGCTAGACCAGTCACCTACCCTTTTTCTTGAAAACTCTTCCGGGACAGCACTCCTTATTTGTGTATGAGGTCTGTTGGATCAGCTTGGGAATATTGGACGTTTTCTGCCAGGTGGTCACTATGGCTTCCTATGATGTTATTATTTAGCAATGTAGGCATTTTATATGTATGTGCTTTGTTGATATTTTATAATGATGTTTGTATTCTATTTTGTTTTTTGTAAACGGGGGTTCGATAAATTAGAGTACAGCCTCAGCGTCCCCTGCGTGGGATGTCTTTATTGTAAAGTGACTGGCTGGTGGAGAGCTTTCAGTTTTACCACTAGGGTTGTTTCAGCAGATGTTTTATGCGGATCAGGAGTTGTCCGGTCCTGATTTGGCTCGGAGGAGTCCGCTGGACCTAAAGCAATAATGACAAAGACAAAGACAAAATCCATTCTCGAATGTTGTTCTCCCCCTCTCTTTCTGTCTCCCTCTTCTTCTGCCTCCTTGCATCGCCTTGGAGGGTGGTCTTTGCAAGGCCTGATGCTCTGGTGACGTGGCCATACCATCGGAGTTTCCGTTTCTTCAACACTGTGAGCATGTCATCGTGTTGTCATGTTCACAGTGGTGAAGAAACGGAAACTCCGATATAAGAACGATTGTAACAATAAACTTGCAGGCTAGACGAGGACCGTCTTCATTGGTCGAACTCTGAATTAGATAGGCTTATCCCTTTTCTGCCTTAGAAAATGCGCAATTATAATATATCGCCGCGCAATAACTCAAATTTTGTCGCATTGTTTGGTTATTCCTTCTGTTTTGTTTTCTTCTGAGTTGAGCGCCTGAGACCATGGTCTATACTAGACGTCTGGCCTTTGTCCGTTACCGGGGACGGAGAGAAGTGGTTGGAGGAATGGTAGGAACATTAAAAGCGACATTTATATTCTCGCCAGACTCGGCAACCGGCTAAAACTTAGAAAATCGCACCAGGAGTAATAAATTGAAACAAATCTCTTCCTATGCGCTTGCGAAACATGGACCTCACAGCAGATCTACAACGAAGAATACAATGCATGGAGATGAGGTGCTACTGAAGACTCCTGGGCATTACCTATACCCAGCACATCATTAACGACGAAGTCCGATAGACCATCACACAAGCCATTGGACAACACGATGACCTGCGAACAGTGGTGAAGAAACGGAAACTCCGATGGTATGGCCACGTCACCAGATCACCAGGCCTTGCAAAGACCATCCTGCAAGGCACAGTGCAAGGAGGTAGAAGAAGAGGGAGACCGAAAAAGAAGTGGGAGGACAACATTGGAGAATGGACTGGTTTGACACTGGGCGAAGCCATCAGGGTTCCTGATGACAGAGAAAGATGGTGTACGCTGGTTAAACGATCATCTGTGGTGGCCCTACGACATCCGAGTTACGGGATAGGATAGGATACGATAGGATAGGATAGGAAGGGGGAAAAGGTAGAACGTATCCAACGCTGCAAGTGACAGCTTACTAAACCGTCATAAAAATAAAGCAAACCGAAAACAACTTCAGTAACAGATAAAAGCTTTTGTGTTTGGGTTGTGTTGTATTGGTCAGGCTATAATTGTGGTGTTATGTTGTATTCTACTGTGCTGATTAAAAATGTTAATTCCCTGTGGTCCATTTGTTTGACACTTTTTCAGTGAATACAGCTTTTTACTGGAACATTAATGACCCCGACCTTCGAGCTGGTTCGATGTCTGTCTGTGCTGGAAACAATGTGCAGCTTGGATGGGCATATGGAGCAAATGAAACTGATGGAAGACTTGACAGTATCGAATGGGAATTCCAAGGTATTGAACAATTATTCACTCTTTATTGTTGATTCTGTTGGAATGTTTCGGGACGAGAGTATCAACCGAGGTCTGGAAAATTCACACGTTAGCGGTTGGTTTTGGAGCAACGGAAGCCCACTGTGTCGTTGTGTAATGTAATAACAATGCGAATTTCAGGGTTAACCCGTTTTAGGCAAAAGTAAACAAAGCCTTCGAATTGGGGCCTTATGAAGGTACTGACCATTATGCTCTAGAAAGGTGAATGCCAGATTCATGAACCGCCGCTACCCCCACCTTGCTGTGTGTATGTGTGTGTGTGGGTGCGTGTGTGTGTGGGGGGGGTGTGTGGGGGTGTATGTGTATGTGTGTGGGTGTGTATGTGTGGGTGTATGTGTGTGTGTGTTTGTGTGTGTGTGCCAGTTCGTGGCAGATATCACAACGACTAATTATAGAGTCGCACAGCAGTGGGGAGGAACGAGTCTCGCATGCGGTTAGTCCAAGCACGGAGGGACCTCAACCGCCGTGACGATTCCCGCATGGACTCGCAAGATGTTTGGTGGAGAGGGTGGCGATCATCCTAGCGGATTGATGTCAGCTTTCTCAAAACCAGGCTCGGGAATGTGGCATTGAGAGGCTCCAGGTCCTCTCCGATGGTGTAGGCTGCTCTAGTGACAGTGACAATCTTCTCCAGTCGGACCACGTCACCCTTCTTAGCTGCTGTGATAATACGGGTATTTGAAGGCTAGGATGCTCTGGATTGTCTACTGGAAGGACAGACGCAGAATGTCAGTGCAGACCTGGAACCGTCTTAGTTTTCTCAAGAAAAAGAGCCTTAAGGTTCGCCTATTTGCAGACAGCTTTCACGTTGGAAGACCAGACCAACTGATTGTCAATGAGTGTGCCCGGGTATCTGTAGATCTCCACCTTCTCCGCCGGATCGCCCTTGACGACGATAGGGTCGATGCAGAACACTGTTTTTCTGAAGTCTGCAATGAGTTCTTTCCTCTCTGACACGTTCAACTCAAGGAAGTTCGTGTTGCATCACTCCACCAACTCCTACACGGAGTACACCGATTCGTCACCCTTCAGGATGAGACCAGAAGCGAAGTGTCGTCTGAAAACTTAACAAGCAGAATGTCTTCGTCTGAGGCTCAGCAGTCAGCAATGTAAAATGTGAAGAGAACCGAGGACAGCACGCAACCTTGAGGAGCGCCGGTGTTGTAGATGATAGCCTCAGACAGGCACGCCCTGCACCGAACTCGCTGGGTACGATAGGTCGTCACCTTCTGGAAGAACTGCTTGACTTCTTCAACCCGTACGACGACTGGAAGGTCAAACACCTCAACCATGACTTTCTACTGCTCACCGCTGAAGTCATGCCGGTCAAATCTGGCATAGAAACAGTTCAGTTCTTCAGCCTGCTTCGCTTCGTTGTGGGTCTGGATCGGGGACTTGTTGCTTGTGGTCAGTGATGGTCCCGATGTCCTTCCAGTACTGCCTGGCGTTGCTCTCGCGGAAGTGGGCTTCCAGCTTGGACGTGAAGTGGCGTTTCTCTCCTTTGATCGTATTGCTGAACTGCTTCTGGACTGCCTTCATCACCTCCTTGTCACCGTTCTTGAAAGCCTCTCTCTTCCTGTACAAGAGCCTCTTGAAACCAGGGGTGACACTGGGCTTGTTGTTGGGAAAGACCTTGCAGGACTTTGTCTCAAGAACGTTGTCTGCACAGCAGGTGATGTGGGACGAGATGACATCGGCAGTCACATCGAGGCTGAGATCAGAGAAGACACTCCAGTCCGTGGACTCGTAGCAACCGCTCAGTGTATCTGCTGATTCGCGAGTCCACGTCTTCTCCAACTTCACGGTGGGCTTCTCCTGCTTCAGGCGCTGATGATAGACAGGCACCAGATGGACCATGTTGTGAGGACTTCTGCCAAGAACAGAGAGTGGGCTCGGCATGAACGCTCTGGGAATATTCCCGTAGCAGAGATCGATGGAGTTGTTTTTAATATGGTATGGCCTGAAGTGTGAGAGGGTGTGGTTCAGGCTGCAGCTATTAAAGTCCACAAGAATGAATCAAGAGGAGTAGAGAACTGCGACGATAACTTATGGACAATCTCTGCCACTTTGGATGCTGCTCCTTAGTGTCTGATTTGGGGTGGGTGTTGACCACAGCCACAACACAGCTGATTGAACTCTTTTGGGAGGTAGAAGGGTCTAAACGCAACTGTCAGCAACTCAATGTGCTCAGAACAGAATTTCTCCTTTACCGTGATGTTGGTACACCAGCTGTTGTTGACGTTGGTACACGGCAGTTGACAAAGATGCAGACACCGCCTCCTTTGGTTTCGCCTGTTGCGTCCATCATACGATCCAGCAGGACTACCTACAAACCTGGAGGTCAGTCAGGCTCATCATCAGTTTCTTTCAGCCAGAACTCAGGGAAACACAAGAATTTTGCATCTCTATACTCTTGCAGGTACAGTTCATTTGCCCAGTCGTCCAGTTTGTTACGTAATTGGCTGGACTTTTCCCATGACAACGGAAGCTAGAGGCAGTCTGTATCGTTTTCTTCTAGCACGCAAAACTAATGAACGACGACTTCCCTTCCTTGGCCGTAAATAACTGGAGTCCGCTAAATGTTAAATCAAGCGCACCCACGTTAGGAAAATAACGGGCGTGGCGTAGGCTACACAGTTGCTCTTTGCTATACTGTATCATTTTATTAGCGGATCGATATGGCGGAATTCAAAATATTCACTGACCTGAAAATATCCGTTCAATTACACTCAACAGTCATTTATTTATCACACTCGGAACCTAAGCACTATAACCTAACGCTCAGCAAACAGCACATTCACAGCTGTAAAACATGACATAAAAACGTAATCATTGGGAAGCATGTGTCACACCACTTAGTAGCACACGCAAGGGAGATAGAAAGAAGGGAGGGGGATGGGGTTAGAGAGGGAAATGATCTAGTTACTAATTTAGTTACAAAATTAACTCGCACTGCCATAGGTCTATATGTAATTATGCATACCGAACGGCAATAGATCTACATGTAAAGATGCATACCGAGTTTACACAGTGGAAGTTCATAAAAGTTCAGAAAGGGGACGAAACAAGATTATAATTTTATCACCGTGACATCAGCATTGACGCTCCTCGTAGAACGTTGTTCCGCATTGTGTTACAGACCTTAATGGTAACCACACGTATTTGGCCAGCTTTCGGCATAACAACTTCTTTGCCCGTCCTCATTCAGTCATACAAGTTGAAGCTATGGATGGGCCCAATGCAGCAATTCGGCTTACAAACGTCATCTCCAGCTACAGCGGGAATTACACCGTTACCGTGCTGTTCTCCGACAATCACGATTCTTACTCTCACACTGTGCAACTCCACGTGGAAGGTGAGTATTTTTGTATAGTTCTTCCGACGACGACGATGATGATGACGATGATGATGATGAGGAGGAGGAAGTGGAGGAGGAGGAGGAGGATTGTAAAGGCGTCATCGATAATGATAACGACAATGATGATGACGAAATTGGTAAAGACCACAACGACTTGGATGATGATGCTGATGCTGCTGCTGCTGCTGCTGATGATGATGATGATGATGATGATGATGATGATGATGATGATGATGATGATGATCTTTCAGAGCCTCCGAAATTATCAGGACATCTGACAATCAGTTTGGGTTTTAATGAGAGCGGACACGTACAGCTTCTTTGTGGACCCCTCCAAAGCCCGGGAGACCCTCCTGTCAATGTTACATTCAAGGTAAGATAGATATACTTTATTACCTTTCCTTTCCAAAACTTTGGAATGAAATACATGATGTGCAGAGTTCCTATTGAATTGAAAATTTCTTAACGTTCTGTCTCTGCCACTTTTGTAATGATACTGTTCGGGTCTGTTATGCAATTTTCCTAACACTTCACCCATTATAGACTTACATGTAGAGGGATTCCTGAAATGTTGGTAACTTATCCAAATGGGTTTTAAACGAATACGAAGTTGGTGCTAGTGCCCTTGTTTGTATTTCCAGAATAATCAATCGGTCGCTTTGTCGGCCCGTTGGACGTCATATCTCAGGAACCACTGAACCCATTTTGACCAAAATGTGTAGGAATATTACCTAGGTTAGTGGTCGGCCTTTCGTGCCCTCGTATTTGATCTACCGCAAAGGAAAAAGGTCACTGGAGTCATATTGTTCCTAATCACGTTGTTGCTCAATAACTTTAAAAAAAAAGAAGGTATATATATATAATATATATATATATATATATATATATATATATATATATATATATATATATATATATATATATATATATATATATATATATATATATATATATATATATATATAACAATAATACGGCTGAAGCGATTTTGTTGGGGTTGTAACAAGTACTTCAAATCCTGGGTCATCCATCAGCAGCAGTACGGGTGTCGGTCAGTTGTCGCTCCCAATTTCTTTTTTTTTTTTTCAAAACACATTTTTTTGCCTTCCTATCCTATCCTATCCCATAACTCGAAGGTCGTAGAGGCACCACATATGATCGTTTAACCAGCGTACTCCATCTTTCCTGGTCCTCAGCAACCCTGATTGTTTCGCTCAGTGTCAAACCAGTCCATTCTCGAATGTTGTCATCCCACCTCTTTTTCGGTCTCCCTCTTCTTCTACCTCCTTGCATTGTGCCTTGCAGGATGGTCTTTGCAAGACCTGATGATCTGGTGACGTGGCCATACCATCGAAGTTTACGTTTTTTCACCACTGTGAGCAGGTCATCGTGTTGTCCAATGGCTTGTGTGATAGTCTGTCGCACTTCGTCGTTGGTGATGTGCTGGGTATAGGAAATGCCCAGAAGTCTTCTGTAGCACCTCATCTCCATGCTTTGTATTCTTGGTTGGAGATCTGCTGTGAGTGTCCATGCTTCGCAAGCATATAGGAAGATGGAGATGACAAGTGAGCGCAGCAGTCTTACTTTGGAATGTAGACTGATGGTCCTGTCTTTCCAAATGGGCTTCAACCTCGTCAGGGCAGCAGTTGTTTGTGCGATTCTGGAGAGGAGTTCCTGTCGGGACCCATTGTCTGATACAATGGCTCCTAAATATTTGAAGCTATGCACTGTGTTGAGGGATTGGCCTTGGACTTTGATGTCCGTGTTGATGCCATTGGTGTTGTTGGTCATCATTTTGGTCTTCTCTGCACTTATTTCCATTCCATAAGCTCTGGAGGTGGTGTCAAGCCTCTGTACCAGCTGTTCAAGTTCTTGTTCCTCTCCAGCCAATCTATCAATGTCATCCGCAAAACGAAGATTGGAGATTGCTCTACCTCCTATGCTAACTGTACCTTCATGATCTGCAAGAGCATCTGACATGATGCACTCTAGGAAGATGTTGAAGAGTGTTGGACTGAGTAGGCATCCTTGACGCAAACCGATTGTTGTTGTGAACCAGTTCCCGATGGCGCTGTTGTGGAGCACTGCACTGATAGCCTTGTCATACAGACTTTTGATGACTTCAATAATTTTAGGGCTGATGTTGTACACTTTCATTGTTGCCCATAGAGCTGCATGCCAGACTCGGTCAAACGCCTTCTTGAAGAATATGAACACATGATATAGATATTGTTGGTGCTGTAGGTATTTCTCACAGATTATTCTGAGGTTGAAAATCTGTTCAGTGGTACTTCGCCCTGCCCTGAATCCTGCTTGTTCTTCAGCAATGATTTGTTCAGCTTGGGGTTTTAACCTGTTGAATATTATTTTCAGGACGACCTTGCTGGGATGGCTGATGAGGCTGATGGTGCGGTAATTTTCACACTTCTGAAGGTTACCTTTTTTGGGAAGAGTGATGACAAGCGACTGGGTCCATGGTATAGGCCACTCCCCACTCTGCCAGATCTTGTTACAGATAATGGTGAGGGCATCAATCATCGCCTCTCCTCCTACTTGTAGCAGTTCCGCTGACTTCCCTTTCTTTAGCGATTGCACTGCTGCCTCAACTTCTTCCCGGAGAGGATTTCTTCTTCTTCTCTGTTCTCGGGACATGCTAGAACTGATGGGTCTCCATTTGGCGTATGGTTGTAAAGGTCAGAGCAGTACTCTGTCCATCTGTCCAAGACTTCTTGTTCTTCTGTAAGGCATATGCCAGACTTGCTTTGGATCGTGGAGGCTTTGGGCTGCTTGACACTTGTCAGCAGCTTCACTGTCTGGTAGGCCTTCTTGCTGTTGTTCTTGTTCAGACTGTTCTCTATTTCCTGGCATTGATCTTCTATCCAGTTCTCCTTTGCTGTGCGCATGCCTTTTCGGATGTCATTGTTGATTTTTCGGTAGACATCAGCTCCCTGTGAGGTGTTCTTTTTCTTTTTCACCTCTCTTCGTTTATCACACAGGTCCAAAAGTTCAGGTGTGATCCACAGCTTCTTCTTTGTGCTTCACTATTTTCTGAAGACGTTTTGCGCTGTATCTAAACATTGTCTGACCCGATTTTGGTTCATATTTTGTTTCCTGATAGTTCACATCGTGGCATACTATTCCATGTTTGCTACTTTAGAGTAAAACCGAGTCACAAACCGGGCGATCAAGAAAATGAACACATTTGAAAATGCTTATTTAGTTTGTGTGTCTGGAAATACATTTTAAAGACTTGCCATCTTGTTTTTAATCAAAATAACGACGATGACGAGGTGGACGACGACGACGACGATGATGATGATGATGATGATGATGATGATGATGATGATGATGATGATGATGATGATCTTCCTCCTCCTATACTACTCCTCCTCTTCTTCTTCTTCTTCTTCCTTGTAGTAGTAGTAGTAGTAGTAGTAGTAGTAGTAGTAGTAGTAGTAGTAGTAGTAGTAGTAGTAGTAGTAGTAGGTGTTGGATCTGCTAATCCTTAAACACCGTGGCTTATTTAGTGTCCCATCTACTTCATCTTCCCGTTTTTATTCTGTTTTTTCAACTTTTGTAGAACCCGCAACCTTTGGAGAAGCACATTACGTACCAGAACGGCTTCTTCGTCATCTCGCTGCCTATGAACTCGGAGAGCATAAAAGACGGCGATTACTCCTGCGTAGTAAGCCCTATCACGGGATCTAAATGCCCCACCTTTAATGAAACCCACTCCGAGATTCTCCACCTCAACTATATGGAAGTACGGCTGCAGAGTATTGAAAACCGGCTTTCACGCCTGGAAAGTTTGCACCCAGGAGAGCTTCAGTCCCTCGCTGTCACGCATGGCCCCGACGCTGACTCGACGGAGCTCCGCTGCAGCAGTAAGGATCTTGAACACATGACGCAGCTGTTGCATGAGGTCCGAACCCAAAACGAGGACCTGGAAAATCGAGTCGTCTACTTAAACCAAACGCTGTTAGCCGTGATAGGAAATCTGGAAAAGGTAGCAACCTCGCCATGAACTTTTAGCGAAGACAGGGAGGTCACCGCTGGCGAGAATACACAAGGGAGACAAACAAAATAAGTGGGAGTGCAGGGAGGTTTGTGTGGGAAGGGAGGGGGAGGGGGTGGAAGGTGGGAGTGGGGAAGGGCTAGCTATATCCTATCCTCCCTTATTCCCATGCGGATAGTATCTAACAAGGATTAAGGACTGTCCAAGATGTTGTCATTCTATAATAATAATAATAATAATAATAATAATAATAATAATAATAATAATAATAATAATAATAATAATAATAATAATAATAATTTCGCCTCGCTGCTGGAGTTAGATTCTATATCGCCCAGTGCCTTGAGCAGCTCTTGAGCTGAAAAAGCGCTATGTAAGAATGAATACATTAATTAATTAAATAAATGCCACCTGTGCTCACCTCCTCCATATGTCAAACCACCTAGATTGTAGACGAGGCATGCGCACTGGAGGGAGTTTTTCCCAGCTTAAACTAGATTGCAGAGTTAGTTATCCCACGAAGCTGTGCATCGCACGAAAGTGACGCCGCTAAACTCGTGTTACCTAAACCGGGATAGGCCTCTACTCTATCACGGGGTTGGAATATCTCGGAGTTCTAAATATGCCCCAGTCCTACTTCTTGTAGGCGAGACAACTGTTGTACCTAACCTTTGTGTCTCCTTTGCACTGAAGAACTCTGTGCATCAACGTTACTTTACGTCATTGGTTTCGTCATTTAACTCAGGGGAGATGATCCGTTCGAGATGCGTGATCCTGCTATATCAACCCTAATTTTCCCAATGAAATTCCCTTTGTAAAATATTTTATTTGCGATTTTTCGGTGGTTCTTTTTGTTTGTTTGTTTGTTTTTTTTTTTTTAATAAAAAAAGCTACTTTTAGCTAAATAATCTTTATATAGAAGCATATTTTTCTAAAAATTAATTTGTTTTAAACACTGTAAGATTTGTCGAAATTATATATTTTCTCAGTAAATAACATATTATTTACCTAAACAATACATTGTTTCCGTAAATAAATCATAATATAGGTAAATAAGGCATTGTAGCTATATATTTAGGCTACCTTTATAATGCATTATTTAGCAGATTGTGTTAAATAATGTATTATTTTGAAATGTTTCTAAATAATCATTTGTTTACCTATATAATTCCTTTTTCAGCACAATTTGCTAAAATAATGTATTATTTAGAAAATTTGCTAAACAATGCATTAAGCTTACTTAGGGAATATGTTATGCTTCTAACTAAAGACTATTTAGCTGAAATTGGTAAAAAAAATATTTTACATAGAGAATTCCGTATTTCTCATGATGAGAAACCGATAGATAAATGAACAAGACAAAAACTTAAAAATCGGCATACTTCGGTATATTTTCCCATTTGCTTCTCATTAATGTAACTTTTGAATTTGCAAACAGTTTTCTGTTTTACTCCCCTCCCTCCCCCACCTTTTCCCTCTCGCTCTCTCCCCCAACCCTCCACTACCACCACTCTTGACGTCATCTCTAGTGTAAGGGTGTGGGAGGGCAACCTACGTAATTTATTTATTTAATTTAACGTCTAGTCACATATGTGATATTAGACAACATATTAAATTAGAAACAGATTAACTTAAAATTAAAATAAAGGAGTTGATACAGTATGAACAACAATTAATATAACGACATACTTATATAAAAGAAATCTATTGTTATTGCTCGTTTATGATTTACGAATGAATAAGAAAGCAAGATGACAACATATATGCTTATTGCAATCATCGCGGAGAATGCATTTTAAAATATATTAATTGCTAAATACTTACAGATTAATCTATGAATAAAACATAAGTAATGAAAAATATAACTATTTAACCTAATTCTTTGAGCATAAACTTTTTTGATGAAACATCTGTTAAAACTTAAATTTGAACTCTACGGATCGTTTTAAATAATCAGTATATTTTATAAATTTAATTTCAATCATAAATGGAAAACATGTGAATGATTACCATCTTGAAAATGGCATCTTCATTATAACTTATGCCTTTTTTTTAATTGACGTATAAGTTATCCTTTGTAATCAAATCTTTTTTTGACCTCATACTTTGCATACAATTGACAATCATGCCTTTTAAGCATTTGGTGATGATAGGCGCATGATTCCATTATTATTATTATTATTATTATTATTATTATTATTATTATTATTATTATTATTATTATAAGAATTGACCAATTGGAGAATATATTAGTGCTTTAGATATATTTACATATGATTTTAAGTCTAAGTCTTGAGTGCTATTTAATTTATCATAACTGCTAGGTAAATATTTCTTTATATCTTTACAATGTAATATTAAGTGTGGGATGGTTATATTTTCATTACAAATGCAAGTAATATTTTTACAAAATTTTGTTTTCCAAGAATTTAAATATAATTTAAATGCTAAACTAGAAATATGTCTAGGGACTCCTGATATACTAATTAAACAGGAATCTGAAATTTCTTTTTTAGTAATATTATTAATTATACAGTACATTTCTTTAACTGATAATCTAATATGAATTTTCATAGCATTAATATTTGTTGCTCCCTGTTTTGCTGCTCTATCTGCTACATCATTATGTATTATTCCGCAATGTGATGGCAGCCAACAAAAATTTATATTTATTCCTATGCTTTTCAAAGAGTGAATGAGATGTTTTATTTCAAATATTATATCATATCTGTCATGATTTTTATTAGAATTTAATGCATATAATACCGATTGTGAATCAACACATATGAGAATACCATACAAAGCAAGTGGTGTATTAATTAATGTATGAAGAGACATTAATATAGCCACCAGCTCTGCAGTGAATACTGAATGATTTTTACCCAAATAAAAAGATTTTATAATTTTAAGGTCTGGAATTACAAATCCTGCTCCTGCATCTCCTGAAGAAATTACAGACCCATCTGTATAAACTTTTAAATGTCTATAATAATGTTCATTTATATGTTCTCGGGCCTCTGTAGCTATTAAATAAGGATGTTCATGTTTCTTAAAATTAGTATAATTAATATCATGTTGTGCGCTTTCCATTTTCCATATGGGATATGGAGCATTAATGATTTTTGGCGCAACTTGTTGTGGTAAAATATTTGCATCATTAAAAATATCCTGAGTATATGTTGAAATTGTTTGTAATGAAATTACATCTTTTGTTCTCTTTGGAAAATCAATATCAGATCTAGCATTTAGATCCTCTTGCATATTATTTTCTACTGCATGACTTCTAATTAAATATTTTGCGCATGCAAGTTTTCTATTATCTCCTAAAGATAAAACACCTGCAGCTGCATACGCATCTGTAGTTTTAGTATGAATCGGTACACCAAGTGCTATTTTTATAATCTTACTATCTAAACTTTGTAATTTGTTCAAGTACGTTTTATGTGCAGAAAAGAATGCTTCTTGACCAAAGGATAGTTGAGATCTCACAAGAGTACAAGCTAAATTAATTAACATTTTTGTATCTTGACCCCATGATTTTTTTTACTTATTACTCTAATAAGATAAAAACTTTTCATCGCCTTTTGTATTAAATAATTGATGTGTCTTTTCCAATTTAATTTTTGTGTGAAATATACACCTAAAAATTTTACTTTTTCTACATATTTAAGTTCTTGTGTTTCAATATACAATTTAGGAAATATTTTTGGATTTTGACCATTATTAAACATGTTTGTCTTTTCACTACGTAATTGTTTCGTCATGTAGGCCTTCATTTGCGTCATTGTCTTCGCCGTTTTGATGAAGAATCTTCGATTCGAAATTGAAATTATTTTTCTGGCTTTGAATTTTTTTCCCCATTCAATGCCTATTTCTATCTCATTTGCCACTAAGCAGTTAACTCCTAATGCGTGCACCACATACGTGCTTATATAATCAGAACAGCTAATCAGTATACATATTATAATGTGCTTTGAGATTTTATTTTTATTTTTATTTTTTTAAACCGTATTTGATCATGAGCCTATTATTAGAATACTGCGTCTTTCTGCCATTCTGTCTCGTGATTACAAGACAAGGCATTTCCAGCAATAAGCAACGCTAGCTCTGACAACAGCATCGTTGTATGCTTTGATGACTACCTTGTATTTCATTCTGGTTTTGTTTTGATAATTGGTTGGTCTGGAGCTTGCAATAAGGGTGGGGGGGGAAGGGGGGGGGGGGGTTTGTGCAGTAAGACTCTGGTCTCCGATGCAGAAGGCCGCGGGATCGAACCCCGCAGTGGACGAATTTTAGGAGACTTCGGTGCGGGACTTTTCAGGTCACCGAGGGTTTTCTCCGGGTACTTCCACCCTTCCTTCCATATTGCGGTCGATTTAAATTTCAAGACTAAATAAACGAAATTATGATTTTTATTTTATTTTAAGTTCTACGGTAGCGATTTCTTTAGATCGCCGCGCTTTGAGCTCGATTGAAGAAAAAGCGCGGGATAGAATCTTTTTGATGATGAAGAGGATGATGAAGAGGATGATGATGATGATGATAAAAAAGATGATGATGATGATGATGATGATGATGATCATCATCATCATCATCATCATCATCATCATCATCATCATCATCATCATTATCATTATCATTATCATTATTATTATTATTATTATTATTATTATTATTATTATATCCTGAATATTGTGAATCTACTAAAACGCGTTTTATCATCTGGACGGAAAAGACTAATAAAATAACTCGCCAACAAACCAAACGACTGGAGAGTAGCGTCTATAAACAAAGAATTCTGAAAGTAAAAGTAACTAAATCTCTCTCTCTCTCTCTCTCTCTCTCTCTCTCTCTCTCTCTCTCTCTCTCTCTCTCTCTCTCTCTCTCTCTCTCTCTCTCTCTCTCTCTCTCTCTCTCTCTCTCTCGTATATAGGTAGGCAATTTCTAGGCATGTGTTTTATTATGATTTTATAATGACGTTTATATTCTTTCTTTTTTTTTTTTAAATAAACGTGGATTCCATAAATTAGAGTACAGCCTCAGCCTGCACGGGATGCCTTTATTGTAAAGTGACTGGCTGGTGGAGTGCCTTCAGTGTTGCCGTTAGAGCAAATCCTTTATGCGGACCGGGGGTGAGTCCTCTTTCAACCATAGTCCGCTGGACCCTTTAAAAAATTACTAACTACCACCACCCTCTCTCTCTCTCTCTCTCTCTCTTTCTCTCTCTCTCTTTCTCTCTCTCTTTCTCTATCTCTCTCTTTCTCTCTTTCTCTTTCTTTCTCTCTCTCTTTCTCTCTCCCTCTCTCTCTCTCTCTCTACATCTCAACAAATGTAACGACAGACCAATACCATGTAACGTAACACAATAGTACAGCGCGATACAACCCCACACAATACAACCATATACAACACAAAACAAGTCAATACAACAACAGTAAAACATACCACAACACCATTATAGTATTTTTATTTAAATACACGCTAACACCAACCTCAGCGAGACAATTATATTCTTTCCTAACCTAAAGCAATCTGAGGATTTCAGGGACGCAACCCAAAAAAATCGTGCGAAACTCTTTATTTTTTTAATCTTTTTTTTTTTTAAGCCTTTCTTAAATATACAACGCGTTTGTATACACCATGTAGTCAATAATTAAAACCCGAAATTCCACGTTCTGTGGTTGTTGTTGTTTTTTTTTACATCCACATTAACATAAACAGCAGCAGCATCGTCAGAACCAAACAATGACATTTTTCCATCACAGTCGCTGCGCTCTCCAAGCTTGGAGCCTTGGCGAATGAGCGATCGTTGCAGTAGTCGACGTCGGCGCACGTGAAAGAACAGTACTCTTTCACTTCGTCGTCGCTGCAGCCGTCATTAGTGGCGTCATCCGATGACGTACATCCGCGGTAAGCGTAGAGAGGAACCCCTGTTTCTGATGAAGAAATCAAGTCAACATAGTAAAGTACATGTACGTCATCAGCACATTAACAGACATCTAAAATAGACGAATCATATTCATCAATTAACAACCACAAATCAACCAGCTAACCAACCAACTAACTTAGTCAATCACTAAACTACTACTAAATCACCGACTACGATGAATATAATAACACAAATGACGACGATGACGACGACGACGATGATGAGGATGACGACACAGATGAGGAGGACGACGAAGGCGAGGAGGAAAGGATGAGGAGAAGGATACCAGGACCACAACGATGAGATGAAAACAAGACTGTTGAGGACGCTAACGATAGTTGTTGTTGTTGTTGTTGTTGTTGTTGTTGTTGTTGTTGCTGTTGTTGTTGTTGTTGTAACAGGATAAAGCTTACTTTTGTCGAAGTGTGCTACCGTCATGCACCGAAAGTTACACCTGACCCTCGTATCACCAAGAGTCCAGTTGCGCGGTGCTGTGGAACATTCTATGCCCCCCTGCTTGGGGTTTTCCACGTACTGACAGCTTAGGCACATCTGTCTGCCCTCTGCAACATCATCATCATCATCATCATCATCATCATCATCATCATCATCATCATCATCATCATCATCATCATCACCATTATCATTATCATCATCATCACCATAATCATCATCAACATCATCATCATCATCATCATCTTCACCATAATCATCATCATCATCATCTTCATCATCATTATCAGCAGCAGCAGCATCGTCGTCGTCGCCATCATCATCATCGTCGTCGTTGTCGCCGTAAGCTTAGATAGAACTCTGCCTTCTGCAACATCATCATCATCATCATCGTCGTCATCGTCATCAATGTCGTTAGCTTAGGCATAATTCTCTGCCCTATCATCGAATCTTCCTTCTCCTCCTCTTCCTCCTCCTAAACAAACTGAGTGACTATTTCATTGATTCCTTCACTGACTGACTATATAAAGAAATTCATTCATTCATGTAAAAAATAATGCATTAATTAATTAATTAAAAATAAGTCAATAAACAATTTTTTTTAAAAACAAACAAAGTAAGTAATACCAACCGGTTTTTGAGATAATTCCAAGGAAGACCATTACAACAAAGGAATGAAGATTCATGTTTTCCATTTCTGAATTCCAAAAATGAGACGTTTATTCTTGAATAACAGTTGTTTAACAATTAAGCAAGCAAACTATTATCTATAGGTCAATAGTTTGAAAGAAGACAACCCCCACATTATTTCTTAAAATAAACAGCACAAGCAGCGAACTGCAATATAAATAAACAAATCCTCTTTTCCTCTTCTTCTTTCTTCTTCTTCTTCTTCTTCTTCTTCTTCTTCTTCTTCTTCTTCTTCTTCTTCTTCTTCTTCTTCTTCTTCTTCTTCTTCTCCTTCTTCTTCTTCTTCGTTCCTTCCTCTTCTTCTTCTTCCAAATACTCTTTTTCTCCTCCTCCTCCTCCTCCTTTCTTTCTTTCTTCTTCTTCTTCTTCTTCTTCTTCTTCTTCTTCTTCTTCTTCTTCTTCTTCTTCTTCTTCTTCTTCTTCTTCTTCTTCTTCTTCGCGTTGCGACCTTAATAGGACACTGTCAATATCGAAACTGACCACTACAACGAGTGGTACGCAAAGTATTGCAGAATGTCCAGATCACGTAAGCAAAGCAGACGACACGGTAGAGATGTCAAGTTAGATATACGAACAACACCTTAACCGATATAAAGATGGATCACACATTTCACGTAACAGCGTAGAACTGCCGCAGGTAAACTCAAGACTCTGTTATAGAGGCTTCAAAGCAGATCTAGATGGGAGGATGGGGATGAGGGAAGGAGGAGGACAGCTAGTCTGTGTAAAACACAATGATAAAGCTGGCTCGCCTAGAAGGGACTGGAGTGTATTGATAGCATTTTGGATAGAAATCCATATTAGAAGATAACCTCCGTGGACTGAGGGAATGATAGGAAAGATTTACCTCCCCTTCTCTGTTGCCAGTGGTTTTGCAATGGTGGGTATGTGCCATAGATACAGAGGGCTATTTCGCTGTGGTCTCAGCTCCTCAGTGTATCAGCTGGACTTGGTTAAAATGAAGGGACTGATTTTCCGAAGCACGAAAACACGCCTGAATAAAGTTCTCCGCAAAAAAAAAAAAAAATCTTCATGCCCAAAAAAAAAAGTCTACACAATTTGGCTGCTTGGCAAAGGAAATGGAAACGAAACTTTTCGTTTTTTTAAAGAGAACCTTGGTGCTATTAATAGCCACAGAGAGACCAATTATTTTCTTCCTTTTACAACAAGCGTTTGCATCACATTCAACACCAATAGTTTCTTCATACTTTACTGTGCGAACTGAGGTAAGTTTCCACGTCCAAGATCGGACTGTAGATTTCACATTACAACGAAATGGTCAGCGTTCTTACTATCCCTCCCCAGCAGCGGTCACTCAATGTGCCGTATCGTTTCATCTTGACCACTGGCGATGGGACAGAATCTTTGTTTGACATTGGGCCAGCCAGCAATGGTCAACAGCCAACACAGAGCATCCGAGACAGCTTTTGTTACAAACGGAACCACGTCAAGGGAGACAAGATATTTGTTTACAACGCAGAAAACTATGTAGTTATCTCCCCTAAAGAGGTGGAATTTCGTTCATGCCAAGAAGATCGACACTGTTCCAGTGCGACTGAAGAAAAACTGCCTGCTTAGCATCTTTTAAAGCAATTGATGGTTTTAATTCCAGTAAATGATAATACATCATTATCTCAGTAATAGATTTGATTCGTTCGGTATGGAAGTAAATGGGGGGAGGGAGGGAGAGGGAGTATAATAAGGGGTGTCTTGCTGATCTATGGGTAGCAGTATGATTGCTCTTGTGGTTCAGTGTTGATTTAGGTCCCTACCCCTATTTCCCTGGGATGGTTATCCCCGTCTGCCATATCGCCAATGGTGGGTGTAGACGTTAAACCTCAATGTTCGTTCATTCATTCATTCATCTGTGGGTTTGAATCCAAGAGGGATACATGACCGGCAAGCATTGTATCACTGGGCCAAAATGTCTATTTTACCTGCCCTGCCTCTAACGGTCACTGATTTCTGTTTGTGTTGCTTGTGGACAAATACTGACTTCCTATGCAGGTCCAAAACAAGCCCGAAGCCACAAAAGAAAGAGAAGGAGACAGAGACAGAGAGACAAACAGACAGACAGACAGAGATAGAGACACGAACATACACACACACACACACACACCCACACCCACACACACAAACACACACAGGAAGACTTCAGATAAGAGGCAGAATAAGCGAGAGGTTTAAGAAGGATCTCACATTAGCCGAGATAAACAGATAACAGAAAGACCCAAAAAATTGAAAAAGAGAGATACGAACAGATGGACGGACAGAAAGAGACCGACAGACAAAGATAGTAGGAGTGAGAGGGGTGGGGAGAGGTAGGAGATGAGAGAGCGTGAGGTTTAAGAAGGATCGATAGGCGAACGGATGGACGGACAGGCAGACAGACACACACACAAACAGACGGACAGATAGACAGAGTAAGGAGAAAAATGTTTGCCCCACATGTCACAACGTGTGAACAAACATCCCCGTTGAACTGTAGATAAAAGGGTCCCACACTGACCACGCTATCGCGACATTTACATTGAGTGTTGCCGCACCCCCCGCCCCCCCCACCCACCCCCCCACCCCCTCCACCCCTCCCACCCACACCCCACCCCATCCCCCACTGAAAAAAATAAACCTACAACAAAAATGAACTCTTTGGATTTTTTTTTTACCTCAATAAATTCCGTAGTTTTCGTAACTATTAGGAGCTATCGCTCCAGTGCTAAAAATAGCATCTACCAAAGCCAGCAAGAGGTAGAACCCATAACACAGTTGCTCGGTAAGGTTTTTCATTTTAAGTGGAGACCCTCCCTTACCCCAGACACCAAGAAAGCGCTCTTGAGGCCGAGTGGTTCCTTCACCAATAGGGGCAAAAGGTAGCACGGTTTACGTATTGGTGTACCGTTAAACATTAACAGGGGAAATAACTCCCTTTGGAAACATACATGAACAATTCAAACTGTAGCGGTTGGTTTGAGCAAGCAGAAGGCCACGTCATTATTGAGTAATGTAAACATGCCAAGTTTAGGGTAACCACGTCATCATTGAGCAATGTAAACATGACAAGTTTAGGGTAACCACGTCATCATTGAGTAATGTAAACATGACAAGTTTAGGGTAACCACGTCATCATTGAGCAATGTAAACATGCCAAGTTTAGGGTAACCCCGTCATCGTTGAGTAATGTAAACATGCCAAGTTTAGGGTAACCACGTCATCATTGAGTAATGTAAACATGCCAAGTTTAGGGTAACCACGTCATTATTGAGTAATGTAAGCATGCCAAGTTTAGGGTAACCACGTCATCATTGAGTAATGTAAACATGCCAAGTTTAGGGTAACCACGTCATCATTGAGTAATGTAAACATGCCAAGTTTAGGGTAACCCCGTTCTCCGAAAAAATTAAAAGATTGTTCAAGTTGGGGACCCTTAAGCAAAACAAAATTTGGCCGCAGCGACATTCTTACAATACATGGTGATTGGGACATGGGCGTCGTTCCTACCCTATCCTATCCTATCCCGTAACTCAAAGGTCGTTGGGGCACTACAGATGATCGCTTAACCAGCGTACTCCATCTTTCTCTGTCCTCAGCAGCCCTCAGGACTTCGCTCAGTGTCAAGCTAGTCCATTGTCGAATGTTGTCCTCCCACCTCTTTTTCTGCCTCCATCTTCTTCTTGCACCGTGCCTTGCAGGATGGTCTTTATGAGGCCTGATGCTCTGGTGACGTGGCCACACCATCGGAGTTTCCGTTTCTTCACTACTGGGAGCAACTGAGCATGTCATCGTGTTGTCCAATGGCTTGTTGTGAGATGGTCTGTCGGACTTCGTCGTTGGTGATGTGCTGGGTATAGGAAATGCACAGAAGTCTTCTGTAGCACCTCATCTCCATGCTTTATATTCTTCGTTTAGGTTTGCTGTGAGGGTCCATGTTCCGCAAGCTTATAGGAATTCAAATTGAACAATTCAGTTTAATTCATTTTCAAAGGACAACTCAAAACCAACACGACAACAAAACACTTTTAACTTTTTATAAAACAAGCTCACTTTCTAAAATGTTTCTTCAATCAACATTTTTTTTAATTTCACATAAAAACAAAAACAAAAAGATACATTTTCCGTTTTGCGTTTCACATTAATACAAAAATTCGACGGTTGCGATATTTTAAGAAAATAATAAAATAAATGTTTAAATAAAATACAATAGGCGTTGCGACAAAATAGAAATAAAGCAAAGAGATAACTCGGGAAATTATTATGTCAACATTAGATATATTACAATAATTTGTCAAGCGAATTTTCATCAAACTGTATTCTCAGCCTTTACATTGGAAATAGCACCGTCTTCAGAAAATATCAGACAACAAAGACAAATATTGATAGAATATAAGATTTATAACTGGTCAGATGATTACGTCAAAAATTATATGCATTTCAATGATCGATAAATTTACATTTCAAACAAATTGTTGATTAAAATACCTTGCCCGCTTCACATTTCAAACGTTAGAGATCAAAATTCGCTGTCTATTAAAATACAGCATGCGATAGAAAAAAGGAACGTAAACAGAAAAAGTTCAACAGGAGTACTTTCAGATCCCGGCTGAGTTGTGTGGAGAAAACAAAAACCCCAAAGAAAAGACAATATTCGCACTTTGAACAGAAAGGACGAAATTTTCCATATACTAAAAACAGCAGACGACAATAAAATGGAAGTAGACAAAGGGAGAGAATCATAGAGAGTGAGGAACTACAAGCCTCTTTTCACTTCAAATTTTTCAAATATATCTTTAAGAATTAATTTGTACTTTTATATTTTCAACCAAAAATGGCCAAATTAATCAAATAGGAATTACAAACGATCACTATTCTTCCAAATACAATCTCAAATTTAAATTTAAAACAGCAAAGGCGAAATAAAATTCACCTCTTCTGAAAACAGAAGTTAGTTATTCTTTGTTTACAGGATCCCGCGGACTGCAAAGAGCCGAATCAGGACCACAGAATCAAGGACACAACTTGACTGAAAGAGAACTCACCACTGATCCGCATAAAAGATCTCCTGAAACAACCCCAGTGGTAACATTGAAGGCACTCCACCAGCCGGTCACTTTACAATAAAAGCACACAGAACGCTGAGGCTATACTCTAATTTATCGAACCATCGTTTACAAAAACAAACTAGAATACAAACATTATTAAATATCAGCACAATGCATAGGTATAAAATGCATACATTGCTAAATACTAATATCATAGGAAGCTCTAGTGACTATTTGGCAGAAAGCGTCCAATATTTTCACGCTGATCCAACAGACCTCATACACAAATGAGGAGTTTTGTCCCGGAAAAGTTTTCAAGACAAAAGGTAGGTGACTGGTCTAGTGAAGAAGAAGATAGTATAGTAGATTGATAGAACAGAGTAGGAATTATAAAGAACAAAGGAGAAAGACAGTGACAGTTTGAATTTAAAGCACACAATTTCCAGAAAGTGGGAATACTATTTATAGCCCCAACGGGGGGGGGGGGGGGGGGGGGGGGGGGGGAAGTGGGGAGGTAGTCGTCTACTGTCTACAGTCTTTGCTGTTTTAAATGTAAATTTGAGATTGTATTTGGAAGAATAGTGGTCGTTTGTAATTCCTATGGTCTGGTTCGGCTCTTTGCAGTCCGCTGGACCCTGTAAGCAATGAATAACTAACTAACTATACCAGAAACCAAAGACGTACACTTGAGACCGCGTGGCTTCTTAAAAAATAGGAGAAATTACTCCTTGTTAGATCAGAAATACAAAATTCAAACTGTAGCGGTTGGTTTGAGCAAGGAGAGCCCACTTTAGTATGGTTTGATGTGATAACAATGCGAATTTTAGAGTAAACCCGTGTTTGCCAACAGTAAACAAAGTCTACAAATAGGGTCCTTTTAGCATTATAAGAAATAGATTTGTTTTTAAATTAGCATTTCCAATAAATTGAGAGAGTATTTACATTTCAATTAGCTTTTCTTCAAAATGCAAATATCAGTGTTAAAATGAAATCAAGAACGGCAATGGTAGAGGGAAATTCACCAGCCAAGATAAGCAGCAGACGGCAAAAACCGGAAGTAGGCAAGGGAAAGAAATGAGCAGGAAGGGAGAGAAGTGGGCAGGAGCAGAACTGGTAGCGAGGTCCGTGGCGTTCCAATCGTTGCAGTAGTCGACGTTCTCGCACTCGAAGTAACAGACTTCGGTGGCATCTACTTTTGTGCAGCCTTCTTTTTGGTTGTCGGCTTCTGGCGTGCATCCCCTGTAGGCGTAGGTGAAGTTCCCAGTCTCTGCAGCATAGAGGGTTCCAAAGCTAAATTATAATTATATTGGAATTGTATGTGAATTGTTCTTATAATTAAATAACACCTTTATGGCTCAAAGGCGATACAAATTAATTGTACATTAATCTGGGTAAATTAAATTAAATTAAACTAATTTCAATTAAATAAACTCAATTAAAGTAAATTTAATTTTAATTTAATTTAATTTCAGATATAAGAGTTTGTTAAAGTAATGTATATTCATCTTCAAACAGGAATTTTGTTTCAACATAGATCTATGACAAATACCTATTTTGTCACATTACTGCGACCTTGACCTTGACCTTGACCTTGACCTTGAGCGACTTTAAAATAAAAAAAGACTATGACGCGACATGATTGCACAGCCGAGTCACTGATCAACCCACCAATCGTATCTCCTTTTCCAAATATTTGCGTCAGAAATTACAGGAAAATATTGAGGACAGCAATATAAACACATTGTAACTGTAAAAACATTATTTTAAGTTTACAAAGTGTCATTATGAACCAATTCTATTTTTAAATTAAAATCATTAATGGTATGGGATGTAATTGACTACCTAAAATGTAAAACAAAAAATATATAATTACGATTTCCTTGTCTAATAGCTACTTTCTTTACACCACATGTTTGAGCGATGAATGTGTGTTGTGTATGCAGGAGTATACAGATCGCCCCGCTTTGATCCTGATTTAGGAATAAGGCGTTTAAAATTAGTAGTAGTAGGCCTAGTAGTAGTAGTAGTAGTAGTAGTAGTAGTAGTAGTAGTAGTAGTAGTAGTAGTAGTAGTAGTAGTAGTAGTAGTAGTAATAATAATAATAATAATAATAATAATAATAATAATAATAATAATAATAACAGGCAATTTATACAGCGCTTTCCAAAATCACAAAGCGCTTTCCAAAATCACAAAGCGCTTTACACAAACAAATGTAAACACAACATGCGTCAATAACACGCAACCACATATACATCTCAACACCAAAAATAACTAACAACACTCACTCATGGCGCCTAAGAGAAGGCCTCTCTAAAAAGATGTAAGTAGTAGTACTGTAGTAGTAGTAGTAGTAGTAGTAGTAGTAGTAGTAGTAGTAGTAGTAGTAGTAGTAGTAGTAGTAGTAGTAGTAGTAGTAGTAAAATGACTTACTAATAGCGAGCTTTAGATTGACCAACGAAACTTGGTTCGTAGCGATCACTTTCGTTTCCGATGATGCTGTCGGGAAACCCTTGCGAACTTTTCTTCGTGCCGAGGCGGTAGCGCCTTTAGCAGCAGACGAAATTCAGCTGAAGTTTAGGATCAAGGGCACTGGGATTTTTTTTAACACAAATTCTATGGCCTCAACTTCTGTTTGCTACGCTAGCCTAGTAACTTGTCCGTTTAGATCTACAAACCTAGAACTGGTGCTCATCCAAGGGCTAAAACATTAAAACATGGACAGTGTTCGTGCACATCCATTCGAATACACCAGTAAAGTAATTTTACATCTTTACCATGCTCGTAAGAGTCATTTGAAACCTAGAAATATTGCAAAACTTATGTTGAAAATATTTTATCGGAACCACAACTCCTCCGCCATTTTATAGATGAGAGCAAAAGCAGGCGAAAACAGCACCCTTTTTGAAGAACAAACTACACCAATGTTAGTGCATCAAATCAACAACAAAGGGTGTGAGAATACAGTTATAACATATGTTCAAGCTTACGTTTACAGCAATTGACCCGATCTATGTATAAAATACCAGAAACATACCTACGAATCACGATTCGTCAAAATGATGAAAATTCCGCTTTTTCGCGATACGAAGTTTGTAGCGTAGGCAAATGAGGAGGTCGTGACCTTCGTAAAGCGCAAAAGTGATGACGTAGAAAGGGAGTTTCCCTACGAAAAAGTATTACGAACTAAGTTTCGTTGCTTTCTAAAGTTCACTAATATCTCGCCAAAACTGAAAGCCACATCTGAAGTTACACTTCGCTCTCACGTTCCCATTTGGCCAGTTCCAGGCGTCATTCACGCAAGGGAGGCCAGTCGGTAGTGCCGTTTGGTATTGGCAAGTCAAACACATTTGTCTCCCCTCTGTGAGATTTACTGTGCACAAAGAACGATTTGTTGAAATGATGATGATGATGTTGTTGTTGATGATGATGATGATGATGATGATGATGATGATGATGATGATGATGATTATGATGATGCACCCGATGTAGATGTTTTCTGAAGCAGCGACGGCTTCTTGGAAAATATGTTCTTCGCAGTCGTAACGGCTGACGGGAATATTCTGGGAGACGCCGTCTGTCACCCCTCACGTCTGTCATAAATTTCCTGTGCGTGTTATGAAATAATTATTTTTATTCTCAGAAGATTCCTACAAACTTAAAATTAGTTTCTAAGCGGTTCTTAACTTTCCAATTTCATGTATACACGCATGGGTATAGGAAATGCCCAGAAGTCTTCTGTAGCACCTCATGTCCAAGCTTTGTATTCTTCGTTGTAGATCTGTGATGGTCCATGTTTCGCAAGCGCATAGGAAGATAGAGATGACAAAGGAATGCAGCAGCCCTACCTTGGAGTGTAGACTTTCCAAATGGGCTTCAATCATGTCAGGGGAGCAGTTGTTTGTGCGATCCTGGAAAGGACTTCCTGTCGGGACACATTGTCTGATACAATGGCTCCTAAATATTTGAAGCTATTCACTGTGTTGATGGATTGGACTTGGACTTTATGCCCATGTTGATGCCATTGGTGTTGTTGGTCATCATTTTGGTATTTTCTGCACTTAATTCCATTCCATAGGTTCTGGAGGTGGTGTCAAGCCTCTGTACCAGCTGTTTAAGGTCTTGTTCCTCTCCAGCCAATCCATCAATGTCATCCGCAAAACGGAGGTTGGAGATTGCTCTACCCAGCAAACATCAACAACTGAATACAAGATCGCTTTCCGAAAATCACAACAAAGATCCTCACAAGGAAGGATAATGAAGCTTAACATCCTATTGCGTTAGCGTTAAGGACGACTCATCACGTCGCCACCTTGACAACAATGACGATCATCATCATATCCAAAAGGGTAAGTACGTACCCATCTCTTGAAGCAGACAGTGCATTATTTATATAGCCTCTCTGCTATGGTGAGAACGTTTGAACATTCCAGCATGAGGCAATAACACCCAATCAAAATAAAACTCGTCACCGGAATTATGCACTGCCTTACTTCTATAATGTTTTGATTCGATCAGCTTTTACCCATACGGTCTAGAAGCTTCGATCAATAATAAACAAGTAACTCCAGAAAATTCTCAACAATGTTCATTATAAAAAGCTTCTTCTAGCAATAACTCAAAATCAAATCAAAGGTAAGTACAATCTAGTATTTCATGCTTTGCAAAACAAAATGGTCGGATCTATCGACCGCGTCTCAATCGTAACTCACAGTAACACGATATTTCCAAGTCACACAAAATAAGCATTCACCCTTTTTTCATAGTCTATTTTTCATTCCACTAATCCTAGTCCTATTTCATTCAATTACAGACACTCTCAGATGCACACGAGAGCAACCTTCTGTAACTGTAGATTATAGTCACACGACACCGAAGCGTATAGGCGCTAGGCGACTACTGGTCACATTATTCTGACACCAGCGAACCAGTTGATGGTAAGGGGAAAATAATATGGTCACACATTGGCCAATCTGGGATTCGAACCAGGTACCTTTCGGTTCCTAGTAAGACGCTCTACCAACTGAGCTACCCGGCCCCTCACCAACCTTCTGTTCTCCAAACAGTCTTTATATAGTAATGCTCATCACCGAAATATTAATGAACTAGGAAATATAGTGCCGACCCATCGCGTTTACATACGCCTATGTCAACAGCCATCGCTTGTGTAAAAGGTAAAGGTAGGTAAAGGTAGTCCCATAGCCTTGTGGCCGTAGGGGAGCGTGATGTTGGAGATAACACTTATCTTGGGCCAGCGTAATGAGGGTGATGCCCATCTCTCTCCCTCGCTGCTTTACCTTCCCCACCCTTAAGAGAGTAGGTACTCAGTCACAGTTGAGTCAACTGGGGGCGTTGTTATTTGTCGCTTCACGTTTTGCGGTCACCCATCCAAGTGCTAACCGCACTGGACGGTGCTTAACTTACGAAAGAGTAGCGCGTGCTCCAACCCCTGCGCTATCCGACACCCCTTGTCGCTTATGTACTTACTCTAAAAATACGTGATGCATACACAAAATAGAAATATTTAGCAATTCATTTCGTGACAACGTCTAAACGGTCTATTCAATGATAGTATAAAACAGTTCATTATGGCGACAAACAATATGAATTCTCGAAAATAGCGCTTTAGGGCGGCACATGACGGTCGACATAAAGGCAGTTTGAATTTCCCGGGTAAAAATACTTTATTGAAATGCAACTTTCGGCTCTTCAACAGGCGCCGAATTAGATCAAACTTTCTTTTATCTAGGTCAACTGTCTTTTTTTTTAAAACCATTTGAGAATATTTTCAAACCGTTTGTTGACACAGGTTTGCGTCCTCACTTGGTTTCATACAGTTTGAGGATTTAAGAAGGTAAATCTGCTTGTGAGACGAGAAGAGCTCAATCTTGTACAGCAACATTGTGAGATTTGTCTTCCTCAATTTGGGCTCTTTTCGTAACCCATCAGTACGAATCTCGATTTATTTCTTCTCTAAATCCTCTTAAGCATCGGCGCTCTTTCCGTCATTTCATTCTATGTTGATGACTAATAGACCGAACCACTGTCAGAACGCGTCTCCCAGGATATTCCAGTCAGATGTAACGACTGCACAGAAGCTGTCGCTGCTTCAGAAAACGCCTCTAAAGAGGTGGATGCTGCTGCTGATGATGATGATAATGATGACGATGATGATGATGATGATATGATTGTGATGATGATGATGATGATGATGATGATGATGATGATGATGATGATGATGATGATGATGATGATGATGATGATGATGATGATGATGATGACGACGACGACTACAAAACACACTAGATCGAGGCTCTTAAAATTCAAATTATCAATGGAAAAACGAAACAAGACGGCAAGCTCTTCAAATGTATTTCCAGACACTTTACACACATAGCCGAAAACTAGCATTTACGAAAACGTTTATTGTTTCGTCTCACTATTCTGTCTCGGAGTAATCATCAAGAAGAAAATTGAAACAGCCATGGGAACGTTGGGAAGCTGTTGGAAATATTTGCAAACTGACATTTATTCAAATCCGTTTAGCCAATTCGGAAACACAGGGCAAAAGGAGTTTACAAATTGATGGGACCTCAGCGTCCTTGACCTTTAAGAAAGAGAAAATACGAATGACTTTAAAAGGCTGAATAATTTATTAGCTTGAGTAACGGAAACAGGCCAAGATAAATTTAGTCTTCGTTCTATTTCATTTTTCCTTGTTATTACAAGTACAAAAAAAATATTAATATTTACCTGAAAACAAGAAAATGGCTGCCAAAACAAGCAGTTGTCCAATGTGTACGTCCATTGTTAAGATGGATGTCACTGCTGTCCAATTTGAGATGGTGGTGGTGGTGATTGTGGTGGTGGTGGCTGTGGCCGTTGTGGTTGTTGCAACGATGATGTCACTGGTATTATCGAGGAATAGGTGCTGTTGAAATATATTCAATCGATTTTTAATTTTCTATTAAATTTATACTCATCATCATCATCATCATCATCATCATCATCATCATCATCATCATCATCATCATCATCATCATCATCATCATCATCATCATCATCATCAGTAATAATAATACTATCATAGTCTTAAGCGCTTTTTCTTTTAATCAAACTCAAAGCGTGGCGATATAGAACAATCGCTAATACCGAAGTTAGAATAAGAAGCAATGTTTGTATTTTTGAAATATTAGATTGACTGCATCCAATACCATTATTAAAAGGAGGGAGGAAACCGGAGAAGCCGGGGAAAACCCTCGGTGCCCTGAATTCCAAACTCGTAAAGTCTTCTTCACGCGCTCATAGACACGCACACAAACAAGTTAACAAGTAATAAGTTAGCATCAGCAGTTACAAACAATTACATTCAATCGTTTTCAGGTATTTTTCTTATTATATACAGAAAAATGTTCTTTATAACACCAGGGCTTCACCCTCAAAGGAAATCTCAATTATTGAATAACTGAATATTAGCTTTGTCATCTCCACCTTCATATACGCTTGCAAAACATGGACCCTCACAGCAGATCTACAACGAAGAATACAAAGCGTGGAGATGAGGTGCTACAGAAGACTGCTGGGCATTTCCTATAACCAGCACATCACCAACAACGACAGACCATCAACCAAGCCATTGGACAAAATGATGATATGCTCACAGTGGTGAAAAAACGGAAACTCCGAAAGTATGGCCACGTCACCAGAGCATCAGGCCTTGCAAAAACTATCCTGCAAGGCACGGTGCAAAGAGGCAGAAGAAGAGGAAGACAGAAAAAGAGGTGGGAGGACAACATTCGAGAATGGACTGGTCTGACACTGAACGAAACCATGAGGGTTGCTGAGGACAGAGAAAGATGGAGTACACTGGTTAAACGATCATCTGTGGTGCCCCAACGACCTTTGAGTTATGGGTTAGGATAGGATAGATAGGCTAGCTATATCGTTTTTCTGTCAAATTGTCAAAAAAGTCACTCACAAAATGTGTGCCTATGACTGCGAGAGGGATGCGCGCTATAAAGCATTGTAGTAGAAGTAGCTCTAGGATAGTAGGTGTAGTTGGTTGGTTGGTTGTTTTATTTACGTCTTTTCCACCAAAGATGATAAGACGGGGGGGGGGGGGGGGGGGGGGGGGGAAATAAATAAATAAATAAATAAAATAAAATTATAATTATTTACACAAATCTAGCCACAGGAGAATCCATCAAAAGTTTTGCTAACAATGCACTTTGATGAAAATTAATATCATCTAATGCTTTTATGTCATGCAGATGCACAGTTATTAGAGGCAGAAAATGACGGCAACCAAAAAGTAAATGATATAATGAAAAAGTCTCATTGCATACACAATGGACATCTGGACAAAACTTTGTTTTTATGGCATTCAACATTATTCTGTTAGCCATAGTAAAAACTGTTCTCGAAAGTCTACAGTCTAAAGGAAAAAGTGTATTAAATATAACATGTTTCGTTGACCTCTCTTCGATCATACGTTTAATTTCCTTAGGGGATTTTTTGAGTTGAATACTCTGAGCATTGATATTTTTAGCTCCTTTCTTTGCTGCTTTGTCCGCACTATCATTAAACAGAAAACCACAATGTGAAGGTATCCAACAGAAGCTTACCTTTGTACCATTAATAATGAGATTGTGGACTAAATGTTGAATTTCTAAAATAATTTCATGCCGTTCAGTATGACCATAAGATTGTAAAGCATCTAAAACTGACATCGAATCAACACATACAACAACTTGAAATGCGTTTAAGCAAAGATCTGAAATTTCAGTTAATGCCATAAGGATTGCGATAAGTTCACACGCAAAAATAGAAGTATTTAAACTCAAAGAGAAACATTTTTGCAATTTTAGAGCTGGAATTACATAGCCTGCTCCAGCTTCCCCTGTCTCTAAAACCGATCCATCAGTATAGATTTGATGGTGTTGAGAATAATTTTTCTCCAAATGACAACGAACATCACTTGATAATAAATTTGCATTTTCATTCTTCTTTTCTAAACTATAATGTATGTCAAAATGTGCAGTTTCAAGCTCCCACATAGGTGTTGGAGAAATAATATTTTTAGGAAAAGATTTTATGTCATTAGATAAATCATCAATTAAATCTTTTGTAAAAGTTGCTATTGATTCTAAGAATGGTATTTTCTGTGCACGTTTTGAAAAAATCAGATCAGACCTAAAATGTATCTCATCATCATTATTATTACATACAGATGCAGCTCGTACAATATATTTTGCACAAGAAATTTTTCTCCATTCTTCAATGGATATGACTCCTGCTAACTTGTAAGCTTTAAGTGTTTGTGTATGTATTGGTACACCTAACGCTAATTTTATGGACTTGCTGTCTAGACTTTGCAATCTCCTAAGATAAGTTTTAGGAGCAGAGAAAAAGACTTCCTGTCCATATGTCAGTTTAGATCTGACTAAGGCTAAAGCTATATGTATGAGGGTTTTGGTATCTTGTCCCCAGGCCTTTCGGCTTATTATTTTTAGTAAATTATAGCTTTTTACTGCCTTTTGACAAGCGTATTCTATATGTCTCTTCCATTTTAATTTTTTAGTTAGATATACACCAAGGAATTTAACTTCATTGACATACTTTATTTCATCATTATCTATAACAATTTTTGGTAGCATTCTTGGTTCTCTACAATTATTAAAAAGAATCATGTTTGTTTTTTCTTTAGATAAATCTAAGCCATTTTGGTTCATAAATATGGCTATTTTATTAACTTCTATTTGGTATACATGAGATATATATTTTATTTCGAAAAGAGAAGTATTCTGTTTTAAACTTACATTCATCCAGATAGCAATGTCATCAGCATACTGAGCCAAGGTCACTCTGTTACTAATAGTTTTGGGCAAGTCATATATTAAAATACTGAACAGCAGAGGAGAAATTATTGAGCCTTGTGGTATCCCCATATCTGTACTGTAAGTAGAAGAATATGAGTTACCTACTTTAACTGTAATGTTTCTATTGCTTAGAAATGTGTGTATGTATGTATACAAATGACCAGATAATCCAATATTTTTCAGCTTATACAGTAAACGAGCATGCCAGACTCGATCATATGCACGGGTAATATCAAAAAATGTAGCCAAAACACCCTTTCTCTTAGCAAACTGCTGCTTAATATGTGTCGTGAGTTTAACCAAGTGATCTGTTGTAGATCGACCTTTTTGAAAAGCAGCTTGGTTTACAGGGATAATTTTATTTTTTGAGCAATAATAGGTCAATCTGTCTAATACCACCTTTTCCATGATTTTGCAAGAATGTGAAGTCAAGGCTATGGGTCTGTAGCTAGAAGTAACTGTCCTGGGTTTGCCAGATTTAAGAATTGGAATGATTAAAGATGATTTCCACTGATCTGGCATAACACCTGTCGCCCAACATAACTTAATGATTTCATGGAACAAATGTAACCATTGTTCAGGTAAATGTGCTAATAAGTTATAAGAAATACCATCAAGACCCACTGCGGATTTCTTCCTACCTAATTTTAAAACAGCATTTTTCACTTCCTGATATGTGATATCAGCGTTTATGTACAAATTATTATTAGGCTGTGGTTGTTGGTATTCTATGCTATGCTCTTTATTCTGTCTTTCTTCTTGAATGTGATTAGGTAAGCTAGAAGAGTGGCTGGTGTGAGAAAACGTTTTCCCAAATTCTTCTGCTTTTTCTTTATGAGTTGGAAAAATGTTTTTTTTCTAGTTTAATAGGACACTGGGGCAACCTATAAACATTTTGCATTTCAGACATTTTTTTCCAGACTTTGGCAGAATCTTTGCAGGTATTTACCTCATTATTACAATAATCTGACCAAAATTTTAACTTTTCCTCAGCTATTATTTTATTACATTTTATTTTAGACTGTTTCATAATATGGAAATTATTTTCTGTTTTTGATTTTAACCAAGTCTTATACGAAGCCTTTTTTTCATCTACTGCTGCTTTACATCTTTGATTCCACCAGACGTTGCCTCTGCGTAGTATCTTGTTGTACATCCTCTTTTTTGGTATAGAATTTTCTGCCGCTGAGTGGATTAGCTGCATAAAAGAGTTATACATCTCATTTATGTTTTCTCTGTGTATAAGACTTACATCATAGGACAAAAGTAATGTCTGAAATGTTTGCCAATTAGCACTGCTGTAGTTGTATTTTGGCACCTTATCTTCTATATCATCAAGTTCAACAGAATTATAGCACGTAATAAAAACAGGAAGATGATCACTGCCAAGAGAATCGCTTCCAACATCCCATTGACAGGCAAAAAATATATCTGGGGTAGTAAAGGTTAAATCAATGGCAGATGGATGATGGTTGGAAACATCTGGAATGCGTGTGATCTGACCATCATTCAACAACAATAAATCAGAATCTGTAACATTATCGTAAAAGCGACGATTACTAATGTAGGTACAGTCCTTGTCCCACATAGGGGCGTGGCTATTAAAATCTCCGCAGACTATCCACTCATCGGTAAAATCAAAAGTGCGCAACCAGTCGCTGTTTACATTGTCTGTGCCTTTCGGATAATATACGGACATCACATTGACACATTGAGAACTGTTGAGCTTTAGCTTGATAGAAGCTGTAAAAACATCAGGCAAATCCTTAGCAACAGGCGCAGGTACAATGTCATATTCTAAATCATGTCTGATGTAAAGAGCAGTTTGTATCTTTGTTGAGTTAATATTTATCACTGGTGGATAATAAAATCCTTTAAATTTGGGCAATTTTCTTCTGTTGACTTGTAATGACTGCAACGCCAATACATGATGATCATTTTCAGATAGATATTGGTGTAGGTATTGAGAGTTAGTGGCGATGGAACGACAGTTCCATTGAAAAATATACAAAAATTCTTTCTTCATTAACAAATATATAACAAGATTTTAATCAAAAACTGTATGATATTAATTCTAAAGCAAAAAAGAGTGATCAATATTTCAGCTCTTTAAAACTCAACAAGACTGGATGACAAACTAGCTGTCCTGGTGGCAATGGGTCAGTACCACATAACAGGTGTATAATAGTAGGTGTAGTAGTGGTAGGAGTGGTGTTATTAGTAGTAGTGGTAGCTTTAGTGGAAGCAGTAGTGATAGTAGTAGTAATGGTAGTAGTAGTAGTAGTATAAATTGTAGTAGTAGTGGTGTAGTAGTAGTGGTGGTAGTAGTAGTGGTAGTAGTAATAGTTGTAATAATGGTAGTAGTAGTAGTGGTGGTAGTAATAGTGGTAGTAGTAGTGATAGTAGTAGTAGTAGTGGCAGTAGTAGTAATAGTGGTGGTAGTAGTGGTGGTAGTAGTAGTAGTAGTAGTGATTGTCATGAACTGGCTAGTCTTAACTCTGCTTGTTGACTATTTAGCCATGTGTAGTCTTTGTAACAGTAGAGAAGTTAGACTATTACACAGCAGCAATTAAATTACACAGCAGACCACACACCGCGAGCCCGACCCACGCTGCGCAGTGACTCAGCACTTGAGCTTTGAATCGGACCGTTTTAACCAATCAGCAGCAGGCTAAGTGGGTAGAGCAGTTTTGACTGTGTCAAAACCTAGCACAGCTTGGTCAGTCGTGTGTGAGACGAGGAAGAAGTAACATCTACTTAGCTAGCAGAGAACTATCTTCACTCATAGACCAGGAAGCAGGACTTAGAATCTCAGAATTCTATTCAGTCAACACGGGCCTGAACTTGTCAAACAGGTAAATGAACACCCTTCTGTTTCATCGTGATATATTTATATTATTGTTGAAATTATGTTTGAAGAATTTGCTATGCATAAATGTGGATTGTTAATCCGAATTTGCCGTACCACGTGGAAGAGCCGAGCACGAGGCGAAACACGACCGGTTGCGCCGCCATGTTGTATCCCGTACGGAACCACTGTTGTTTAACTTATATGTATGTTTGCAGACCAGTGGCTGTACCACTGAATGTTTATAATATTATTAATTCTGTATGTGTATAGTTAGACACGATTGATATTTATGTATGTATAGGAATTTAGAGTTGAGATTCCAGTGGAACCCGGAAGTAGCAGAATGTTCGTCGCTTATGTATAGAGATGTGGAGCTATCACTGAGGGCTACTTGGCTTTCAGTGAGACGCTCTGCACAAACCGATTATTCAGGGTTGTGCAGAATTTCGTCTCTTATATTACAGACGAGCAGGCGAGCTATCCCGAGCTATCCCGAGCTATCCTGTGCACCCCACTCCACAGAAACGACTAGTTGGTCGAGGATCCTCTACCGCACAAGACGGAAAGAGCTGCCTTGAAAGACACCCTGTCAGACCCCACAGCGTGGCAAGGGAACCCAACTACACAACGACACAGGTGGACCAGAAGCTACCTCACAGAAGGACTTCGAACGCACCATAAGAAAGTTAAGTGCATAAGGCGAAGGTGCACTTAAACTGATCATAACAGGACCACAGTAGTCCAACTCTTCAGAAACTGTAAAACGGACCACAGTAGTCCAAATCTACATGAAATATTATAGCAAAGTGCCCGAGGAAGAAAAAACAGCTGCCTAGACTATCAGCGATCGAACTATTAGCATTGAAAGAGACTTTTTAAGTTAGATTAGTACTTAGAGAATCTTGTATAGAGTAGAAGAAATAAATGTGTGATTTTAACTGTTATCAAGTGGCTGGACTACATATGATTCATAGCCGTGTGAAAGCTAGTGTGACAGTAATCTTTTACCATTTGTCTATCTATTTCTGTACCCCAACCTTAACACAGAACGAGCTAAACAAATAAATTTATTAAAGTAATTCATAGGGTGACTTACTAGCAGTTCCCACCGAATAAACGTGAGGGTCCATAATTCCATTGTGCAGAGCCCATAAACCCCACGTGACACTTTAATTGGCGAGCCTGCCAGGATCTGTGTATAATAGGAATTGGGTATAACCGGACCTAAGTACAATAAAATTAGATAACAGTAGGAGTAGTAGAATAACTTAGAATAGTGGTAATAAGGACTGATCAGTTGGGTGCACTATTCTTTAGTTAAAAACTTTTTTGCTTCAAATATTCTTGTGCCTGTATGTTGCATTGTTCTTTTGCAGGTTTTGCTTAAATAACTGTTGTATGCCATTTGACTCTTGTTTTATTCTATTATTGATTACGAATTTGATTGTCTTTGCATTGTTGTTATTGAATTGCAATATTGCTAGTGTTTTGGTATTCCACTTGATTCAGAGGTTGTTCATAGACACGTTTGACAATGTCGGACCCAGTGGCCTTGAGATTGCGTTTCAAGGAACTAGGAGAAGCTTTACACTTAGCAGGGGCAGACCTAATTGCGTATATCAATGCAGAGGTAGAGAAACAGGAGGCTAAGGCAGAGAGAGCAGCAGAGAGAGAGGCTAAGAAACTCGAAGCAGCAGAGAGAGCTGCAGAGAGAGAACAGAAAAAAGCAGAATTAGAGGCAGAACAAAAGAAAGCAGAATTAGAAGCAGCAAGAGAGCAAAAGAAATTAGAATTAGAAGCAGAACAGAAGAAACTAGCATTAGAAGCAGAGCAAAAGAAAGCAGAGTTAGAAGTAGAACAAAAGAAGGCAGCATTAGCAGCAGAGAGAGAAGCAGAAGTTAGGAAATGGGAGTATGAGCGGGCAGAAAAAGAAAAAGAGAGGGAAGAAAAGGAAAAAGAAAGACAGCATGAGTTAGAGCTAAGAAGATTGGGATCAGGAGCTTCAAGTTCTTCCTCAACCCCTCCCCACTCAGATCAGCTAGAGGTAGCATCCAACCCTGTACAAGGAATGTCATTTCCACTGGGAACATTCAATGAGAGAGAAGAAGGTCTAGATCTCTATCTGACTAGGTTTGAGCGTCTAGCAACAGAGTATAAACTAGAGCCCACTCATTGGTCTTTTAAGCTTAGTCAAGGGCTTAGAGGAAAGGCTTATGACATCTACAGTAAGCTACCGACTGACAGAGTGACTGACTATCACAAAGTAAAAGAGGCACTCCTAACGGGATTCGAACTAACAGGAGAATGCTATCGGCAAAAATTCCGCACCAACCGGAGAGTGAAAGGAGAGAGCTATGCGCAGTTCGCGGATCGGTTGTCCACAACGCTGGATAAGTGGATTAGCCAGTCAGCCACGGCTAAGACGTATGATGGACTGACAGAACTGTTAGTATGGGAACAGCTACGGGAAACCATGGCCCCCGAGCTGAGAACATTCTCAGTAGAGCAGGGCGCAGAAAGACTGGAAGATCTGGTCAAGGTCGCAGATAGGTACGTGGCCGCACACGGAGAAGCCAAGAGCTTCAGGCGAGACCTAAAGCCTAACGGGAAAGAGGCACAGAAAAGAAGCCCTAACCGGGAAGAGCGCGCCGCGAATAAGCCGAATAACCCCAGACCTGGGCAAAATAAAGGACCCAACGCGGAATTCGGGAAAAGAGGTCCCGCAGAACAGAGACGGTATTGTTCGTTCTGCAACAGAAACAATCACTCCACCGCAGAATGTTTCAAGTTGGCCGCACAACGTAGGGAAGAGCGCGAAAGCCGGCCAGCGCACAGAGTTCTAACTCAAAGCAGCGGTAACAAGCCACACACGATCGGAGATCACCCATCGGTGACAGACACGGTCAAGGTCAACGGAAAAGAAGCGAACTGTCTGTATGACACAGGTCTATCATACGACGCGATAGTTAGCGAATCTCTTGTATCGCGCGCGGACTTGACGGACAAGACAGTCGACTTACAAGGAGCAGACTTGACGAAACCGACGACTACTTGCCCAATAGCTTGGATAGAAGTAGAGAGTAGGTACGTCACAGGACGAATCCAAGCAGCTGTTTTACAGAAACCCCTGTATGATCTAGTGCTAGGTTGTAGGTATGTGTTCTTAGGCACGCCCCCTAAAACTGTAGAGATAGCTGCAGTGCAAACCAGGGCCCAAGCTAAAACCCAACCACCCCAGCCCGAGTTCGCTCCGAATCCAGGACTCGAAGAGATCAAAACAGCACAGAAAGAAGACACCTCGATAGCGAAGTGCTTCCAGAAGCTACCCAAGGCGCACACACCCCCGCACAAGGGAGACTTCTACATGGAACAGGGAGTTCTACATCGACAAGGAGATGGAGATCACACCCAACTAGTACTACCAGCCACCCTTCGAGCCCAAGTACTAGAACTAGGCCACAGCATGCCACTCAGCGGACACATGGGAATGGGAGCCACAGTGCAGAGAATCAGCGCACACTACTATTGGCCAGGAATCACGGAGGATGTCAAGCGCTACGTGAAATCTTGCCACCAATGTCAACGATATTCCCCGCGACATCACACCGTACCAGTTACCTTAGGACCATCGGTAGTAGTCGGCGTGCCATTCCAGCAAGTCTCAGTAGACATAGTAGGACCACTGCCCATGACCAAGAAGAGGAACAGATTTCTACTCACACTCGTCGACGCATGTACGATGTGGTGCGAAGCAGTCCCATTGCCAGCGATCGACACCAAGAAGATTGCAGATGCACTCATCGCCATCTTTACCAGAGTCGGATTCCCGGACAGCATTAGAACGGACAACGGATCTCAGTTCACCGGCCGCCTGATGCAAGACGTGTTCGAGTTGATACAAGTTCATCACATTCGCACACCACCATACCACCCAGCCAGCAACGGACAAGTAGAAAGACTGAATGGAACCCTTCTCACCATACTCAGGAAAGTCGCAGACGACAATCCAGAAGCGTGGGACACCTACGTGAATGCGGCACTGTTCGCATACCGAGAAACGCCCCATGCAGCCACAGGCTACACCCCGTCAACATTGCTATTCGGCAGACCTCTAGCAGGACCGCTAGAAGCCCTACGCAGAAGTTGGACGGAGGCCAAGATAGACGACACACCAAGAGGTGCCACCAAGTACGTCGCAGACCTGCAGGAAACCCTCAAAGCAACGTGGAAGAAAGCTGGTGAAGCACTGAAGAAGGCAAGAGCCCGTCAGGCGAAGTACTACAACCGCCACGCGAAGGACAGAGAACTGCAAGTCGGCGATCAAGTGCTACTCTTACTTCCAAGTGGAACCAACAAGCTGGACATCGCTTGGAGAGGACCGTACCGGGTGACTGCCAAGAAATCCAAGACAGTCTACCAAGTAGAGGTGAACGGGAGAGCCCGATACCACCACATTAATCTCCTCAAGAAGTACACGGACCGACCAGCGACCCCCAGCACACACACATGGATGGCCATCGCCATCGCGGAAGAAGTTCATCCCCAACTACAACAGCATCGCCGTACCTCTGACAAATGGAACCCGGAAAATCGCCCCGGACAAAGTAGTATGGACAGCCGAATGCGAGACCGCATTCCAAACACTCAAGGACAGAATGACATCGGCGCCAGTACTCCACCTACCCGATTTGGCTCAGCCATTCGTTCTTCGCACCGACGCAAGCGACTTAGGCCTCGGAGCAGTACTGCTACAGCGCGACCCCAAGAATGCAGAGACGCTATTCCCTGTCGCCTACGCCAGCAGAAAATTGAGATCCGCCGAGACCCACTACGCCACGTCGGAGAAAGAATGTCTTGGACTAGTCTGGGCCATACAGAAGTTTCAACTCTACCTGTATGGGACCCACTTCACAGTTCAGGTGGACCACCAACCACTATCGTTCCTGGCAGCCTCCAAGTCTTTGAACTCTCGCCTGATGCGATGGGCACTCACCCTTCAGGCATACTCATTCCAAATCGAGTACATCCCCGGCAAAGAGAACCACGGAGCCGACTACCTCAGTCGCCATCTCGTGGAGGACACAGCAGCTGTCGCCCACCCAACACAACTAAGGGCCACAGCACCAGAATTCGTCCCCGCCCAATAAAAACCCTGTCACTAGTGTCCATAGCTACCTGGCACAGCATTGCAGCTCAGGTAGAGCAACTTAACTAGTTTGTAAATAGGACCCTAGGATAGTGCAGTGTTAAACTAGGCTCTGTAGTAGAAAAAGGTCGAATCCAGTAGTCATCGCCTTTTTTCAGTTGAGGGAGTCTGTCATGAACTGGCTAGTCTTAACTCTGCTTGTTGACTATTTAGCCATGTGTAGTCTTTGTAACAGTAGAGAAGTTAGACTATTACACAGCAGCAATTAAATTACACAGCAGACCACACACCGCGAGCCCGACCCACGCTGCGCAGTGACTCAGCACTTGAGCTTTGAATCGGACCGTTTTAACCAATCAGCAGCAGGCTAAGTGGGTAGAGCAGTTTTGACTGTGTCAAAACCTAGCACAGCTTGGTCAGTCGTGTGTGAGACGAGGAAGAAGTGACATCTACTTAGCTAGCAGAGAACTATCTTCACTCATAGACCAGGAAGCAGGACTTAGAATCTCAGAATTCTATTCAGTCAACACGGGCCTGAACTTGTCAAACAGGTAAATGAACACCCTTCTGTTTCATCGTGATATATTTATATTATTGTTGAAATTATGTTTGAAGAATTTGCTATGCATAAATGTGGATTGTTAATCCGAATTTGCCGTACCACGTGGAAGAGCCGAGCACGAGGCGAAACACGACCGGTTGCGCCGCCATGTTGTATCCCGTACGGAACCACTGTTGTTTAACTTATATGTATGTTTGCAGACCAGTGGCTGTACCACTGAATGTTTATAATATTATTAATTCTGTATGTGTATAGTTAGACACGATTGATATTTATGTATGTATAGGAATTTAGAGTTGAGATTCCAGTGGAACCCGGAAGTAGCAGAATGTTCGTCGCTTATGTATAGAGATGTGGAGCTATCACTGAGGGCTACTTGGCTTTCAGTGAGACGCTCTGCACAAACCGATTATTCAGGGTTGTGCAGAATTTCGTCTCTTATATTACAGACGAGCAGGCGAGCTATCCCGAGCTATCCCGAGCTATCCTGTGCACCCCACTCCACAGAAACGACTAGTTGGTCGAGGATCCTCTACCGCACAAGACGGAAAGAGCTGCCTTGAAAGACACCCTGTCAGACCCCACAGCGTGGCAAGGGAACCCAACTACACAACGACACAGGTGGACCAGAAGCTACCTCACAGAAGGACTTCGAACGCACCATAAGAAAGTTAAGTGCATAAGGCGAAGGTGCACTTAAACTGATCATAACAGGACCACAGTAGTCCAACTCTTCAGAAACTGTAAAACGGACCACAGTAGTCCAAATCTACATGAAATATTATAGCAAAGTGCCCGAGGAAGAAAAAACAGCTGCCTAGACTATCAGCGATCGAACTATTAGCATTGAAAGAGACTTTTTAAGTTAGATTAGTACTTAGAGAATCTTGTATAGAGTAGAAGAAATAAATGTGTGATTTTAACTGTTATCAAGTGGCTGGACTACATATGATTCATAGCCGTGTGAAAGCTAGTGTGACAGTAATCTTTTACCATTTGTCTATCTATTTCTGTACCCCAACCTTAACACAGAACGAGCTAAACAAATAAATTTATTAAAGTAATTCATAGGGTGACTTACTAGCAGTTCCCACCGAATAAACGTGAGGGTCCATAATTCCATTGTGCAGAGCCCATAAACCCCACGTGACAGTGATAGTAGTGATAGTAGTGATAGTAGTAGTGTTAGTAGTAGTAGTAGTGGTAGTAGTGGTGGTGTTAGTAGTAGAGGTGGTAGTAGTGGTGGTGTTAGTAGTAGTAGTGGTAGTAGTCGCAGTGGTAGTAGTAGTGGTAGTAGTAGTAGTAGTAGTAGTAGTAGTAGTAGTAGTAGTAGTAGTAGTAGTAGTAGTAGTAGTAGTAGTAGCTCACTCGCATAATAACAAGCACTGGCAGATTAACACTGTACAATACAACAAAACACAGGGAACAATGAACGTACAGATACGAAACTTCATAACAAATACGAAAATGACAAATCAATTTCATCCTCATTGAAACATTTCCAATCCATGGTATTTTCCCCTTAAAAGTTCCAGTCTGTACCCGGTGGTTGAAAAGTAAATCCCTATTAAACATGTTTTATATCTTTTGTAAATATTAACACATTTTAATAAAACAAAATGTATCGTGATGGTGACAATGGTGGAATTTGGCCGCTGTCCTCCCTTTATTTACAGTGAACAGAGCAGCTCTATAATGGCTTGTTGCCTGACTGTACCTGAGCGAGCTCAGCTATCATAAGATAGTTAATGTTTATAGGGTCCAGCATACTGCTAAGAGCCGAATCGGGACGATCTGCTAACATGACAAGGCTTAAAAAATACATCAACGACCTTAGTGTCAGGTGACGGACCAGGTGATGCTGCTCTCGTCATTATAAGATAGAATCTGAGATCAGCAATTAAGGTATACCACTATAAGGATCACAATAGTTAGAAGGAATGTGTAATAAGGATCTACTTTTCAGCCACTATAGACAGGTCTATGATATTACCTTTTAGTAAACACTGCTGAATCGTATCTCAAAGAAGAATTCTCGAAAAAATATTCCACAAACTTCAACAAAAGTGTCTTCAACGAAGCTTATCTCATGCTGTAGGCTAGGACCAGGGTCTAAAATCATCAACGTTGGATGCAGAGGACAGAGAGAAACAGACTGTCACAGGCCTATTTACTCAGTCACGATGTATGTTGTAACGTTAAGTGTACAGGTACAGTACGCTTCGCAAACGCACACACCAAAGGCTCGCTCCACTCCATGATGTAGATGTACATACTATGTATATGTCCTTTGCAGTCTAAATCATTTTGAGTTATTGGAAAAGAAACTGGCTTTCACACACTTCAGTCCTTGAGCGAGCTGGTCTATGTTCTCCAAGGTCCATTATCTCTCAGGTCTATGTTCCCTCAGCACTATATTCCTCAAGACTATGTACCACAAGGTCTACTTTCCTCCAGGTCTACATACACCTCTTCCCCCTCTTCCCCCTCCCCGGTCTACAATTCCCCAGGTCTATGTTCCACCAGGTCTACTTTTCCCCAGATCTACATTTTACCAAGTCTACTTTCCCACAGGGCTATTTTCCCCCAGGTCTACATTTCCCTCAGGTCTACTTCCCCTAGATCTATGTTCCACCAGGTCTACATTTCCCCCAGATTTACATGTCCCCTCCCCCTCCTAGTGTTTCTGACAGATCTGAGGGAACACAAACTTCGGCCGAACACAAACCTGAGGGGACATATTAACTGCAGGAAAATAAGGGAGAAGGTTGTGGGGGAGGGTGGGGATGGAGGTGTAGGGTGGGGGAGGGGATAATAGTTCTGTGAAGCCTTGAGAGAACTTAGGCCGGGGGGGGGGGGGAGGGAGAGAACATAAACCTTTTGAGGAACATAGACCTGAAAAGACTTGATGGAACATAGAATTGGCTTGTACCTCCTGGAAAAGGATTTTAGTGTAATCTTGTTTTCATCTCGTCTTCTAGCATAGACCTTAGCGAGTACTAAATAGACCTATGGGATTCTAAGAAGAGGGAACTTAAAGACCTGAGGGGACATAGATGGGGGAACAGGGACATGCTCTCGTCACACCTTGGAGTTTAGTCATATTTATTTTCCTTCATTGACAGCCCTGTTGTGTCGTATTTACACAGCAAGGGTGGATTCAAGGGACGGCCACTCTTCTCGAGCTCGCACAAAAGTTGCACACGGGTTCTTTCCCCCTTCCCTTTTCTAATTTTAGCTTTACCGCTTACTGTGATAAGCAAACACTGGGGTGAGTGGATGGTTTCTTTTTTTCTTTTTTTAGCTTTTTTTGTTTTTGGGATGGGGGGGGGGGAGTGGGGGAGAAAGAAGATGGGTATGCGCTGGGCTCTCGCCTTTTCATGTGGAAGTGACGTTGCATAAGCTAAATTTAGATAGCTACAGCGCGTGTAGGGAATTCCCGCTAGGCCTATATCGACTTCCCGCGATTACGGAGCCCTATAATACGGCATACTTGATGTCAACAATCTCCAAGGTAACAGTTACGATGGAAGCTGGTTTGCCTTCGTGCTTATCGATAGTTTTTCAAGACGACCAAAGAATAATTGGAACAGTCGAGACTGACAATGATGTCGCTGATGTTTTATCAGTATTTTAAAGATGCTACATGGCAATATATATAGGGAAAACAAATAGGTTGTAATAGAATTGTTTTGAATTTTCATTGTGAATGTTACTGTGTTTTGTTTTTTTATTTCATCATCACTATTTGCCCTGTTTTGGTATCATGTAGCAGTCCTGTGTGGTCCTCGACATCTCATACAGCAGTACTCTATGGTCTTTGCCATCTCATGTAGCATCTTGTATGGTCCTCATTATCGCCTGTAGACGTCCTGTTAGGTCCTCACCATCTCATGTTGCAGTCCTGTATAGTCCTCGCCTTTTTATGTAGTGGACTAGTATGGTCCTTGCCATATCATTAAATAGACTAGTATGGTCATCGCCATTTTATGTAGTAGACTAGTATAATGGTCCTCGCCAATTTATATAGTACACTAGTATGGTCCTTGCCATTTTTTGTAGTAGACTTTATGGTCCTTGCCATTTCATGTAGCAGTCCTGTATGTTCCTCGCCATTTCATTTAGTAGACTAGAATGGTCCTCGCAAATTTATATAGTACACTAGTATGGTTCTCACCATTTTTTGTAGTAGACTTTATGGTCCTCGCCATTTCATGCAGCAGTCCTGTATGGCCCTCGCCATATCATGTAGGAGTCCTGTATAGTCCTCACCATTTCATGTAGTACACTAGTATGGTCCTCACCATTTCATGTAGGAGACTAGTATGGTCCTCGCCATTTCATGTAGGAGACTAGTATGGTCCTCGCCATTTCATGTAGCCATCCTGTATGGTCCTCGCCATTTCATGTAGGAGACTATAGTATGGTCCTCGCCATTTCATGTAGGAGACTAGTATGGTCCTCGCCATTTCATGTAGCCATCCTGTATGGTCCTCGCCATTTAATGTAGCCATCCTGTATGGTCCTCGCCATTTCATGTAGGAGACTAGTATGGTCCTCGCCATTTCATGTAGGAGACTAGTATGGTCCTCGCCATTTCATGTAGCCATCCTGTATGGTCCTCGCCATTTCATGTAGCCATCCTGTATGGTCCTCGCCATTTCATGTAGGAGACTAGTATGGTCCTCGCCATTTCATGTAGCAGTCCTGTATGGTCCTCACCATTTCATGTAGTAGACTAGTATGGTCCTCACCATTTCATGTAGTAGACTATTATGGTCCTCGCCATTTCATGTAGCAGTCCTGTATGGTCCTCACCATTTCATGTAGGAGACTAGTATGGTTCTTGCCATTTTATGCATCAGAGTTGTGCTGTCACTGATTGATTAACATGTTTATTTCAATTTTGAAACTGTATGATCAGGTGTATTGATAGTAATAATACAAACATTTTTAATTAATTATTTTATAGAACTTTATTAATTTAATAAATAAAATTTGAAATAAGAAACAAAGAAAACTGAAAAAAGAAACCTTTCTTAGCCTTGTTGTGTCTTTAATTTTTTTGTAGACTTAATCACTGTTTATGTCTGTTTTGTGTGTGTTGACTTGTTGCGTGTGCTTGGTAGTAATAAAAAGAAACGAGTACCCTATTCTCCAAAGAACAAAAACAAAACAAAACACTACAAGAAAACACACACACACACACGCACACACACACACACATATAAAGACATTGATTGCTCTAAAAAAATTCAACTTAACCATGTTTTTGTTTTACATCACAGAGCTCTTCTGGGAACAAAACAAACGAGCCTAGCTTATAAATGCTCAACATGCACACACTCACGTTAAGTATCAAAACAATGAATTTATAATTCAATAAAAACACACACATTTAAAAACAAACACACACATACACAATCAGCAGCATCTGCATTGACACACTCAAAATAAAATGCTACTATTAAACAGTGTGGAACATAAATCCAAACAATGATTTTAAAAAAAATCAATGTATGGATTTTTTAAAAAGTCAATTTATTTTATTCTTGACCCAATAAAGAATGCTGGGTATATAGAATTTATAATTAGAATATAATATATCCCTCACCAAGAGATGGATTACAAGTTTACATTATTATTGACAAACAAACACAAACTAAAAAATAATAATAAATAAAAAAAGGTAAATAAATAAATAAATAAATAAATAAAAGGAATAAAAATAAAATAATAAAGTAAATTTAAATATATGTAAATAAATAAAATAAAAGGATAAATCAACATGCTATCTAGTACAAATAGAACAAAATTTAATCATCTAAAATTTAAAAAAAACAACAATCAAATTGTTTTCAGTTCTGAGAAATATACATTTCATAAGCTAGTTTTCTATATATTAAACAAAACAATCATTGCTTTAATGATAAATATAAACAATCGGAAATACAGTATTACAGCATGTGTGTAAAATAAATGTACAACTCAACTTTGCTTAGGTGCGTAGGAGAAGGACTTTAGGCCTACTATAGTATTCCCGCGAGTCGAGTTGAGTTTCCCAGCAGAGCAATCTAATTTTAGACACGCGAAGGGTTTTCCCTGGCGCGCCTATCTAATTATAGAGAACGCAACGTCACTTCCACATGAAAAGGCGAGAGCCCAGCGTATACCAAAGAAGATGAGACAGATGAAGTAGATCATAAATAATGAAAGAATGAGAGGGAGAAGAAAGAGAGAAGAGAAAGAAAAGGGAAAGAGAAAAACATAAATCAACTGACAAATGATCTCGAAGCAGGACATAATTATACATCATCATGATAAATACAATAAGAAGAAAGAAAAGAAGGTGGAAGACTGAATTTGGCCGAAAGAAACCTAAATCTTTTCTTTTCTTTTTTTAAAAATGAATTAGAGAGAAAAAATAAAGAACATTTCAGCTTTATAACCCTTTTGTGCGTGTGTGTGTGTGTGTGTGTGTGCGTGTGTGTGTGTGTATTATATATAAATTATTAAACTATTTTATAATTGTGTAGATTTTAAAAATATTTGTATTGTTGTTTTGTTTTTACATTATTATTTAATTTTTGTATCGTGTTAGTGTTGGAAAAGCGTTTTGTTTTCTTCTGTATTCATGTTTTGTGAAGACAATTACAATACGATGTAATACAATACAATATAATACAATACAACACAACACAACACAACACAATACAACACAACACAATACAACACAACACAGTACAACTTTATTACTCCAAAATGAATGTACAGCAGGCGCATAATTACATTTTAAATAATATATATTAATAATAGACAATAATCCGCTTTCATCCACATCACTCTAATAGTAAACATTACTCCACATTTCTCTCTCTCTCACTCTGTCTATCACACACACACACACACACACACACATCACAGCTGAGTGACCCAAGCAGTGGCATGGCTTGTTATCAAAGAGTTTTTCAGAGCACCTGTGACGGGATTATAATACAAGATATTATAAAACAAAAACAAAATCCACTATCACAGTCAAGCATCACAATGATAATTTCCATTGATAAAAATGTAAGCCTAAATAAAGACCACATTTGAAACACCCATGCACTCTCCAAACTCAATACAATACTTTACTAGTATTGCAGTTGGAGTGTATTATGTTTATATCGAGGTTTTTTTAATGGTTTGATTGTTAGTTTCTTGTACACATGTGTACAGTTTGTTGGGTTTGACAGAAAACTAAACAGCTAGTTAGACTAATATGCAATTAATTAATTAACATTAAAACCAGAAAAATCTTGCTCCTCTTTTTTTAATTTTTTTATTTTTGTATCCACACACTTGATTATAGGTAAACCATAATTTTTGAACTTTTCGCGGACATTTTATAGCATTATATTCCACATTTATTTCAGAAATAGCTTAGCATTTAAGTATTTTTGTTAAAGTAGTAGTAGTAGTATTAGTAGTAGTAGTATTAGTAGTAGTAGTAGTAGTAGTAGTAGTAGTAGTAGTAGTAGTAGTAGTAGTAGTAGTAGTAGTAGTAGTAGTAGTTAAATGTAAATATTCATCAACGCATTTTTTTTAAAGCAGGGGAGATAAATCATGAGAGTAATCTGTCGATTCGAACTATATGTGCTAAGTTGTGGTTAATTCCCCTACATTAAAGTCTCATAGTCTCTCTCATACCGAAATAAATTCAGTGTGCGTGCGGATGAAATTCACATCATTTTCACAAAAAAATGTGACATTTCTTTTGTTTTTATGAGAGAGAGAGAGACAGAAAGACAGACAGACAGATAGAGAGACAGACAGACAGAGAGAGCTTAAAGTTCTAGTGTAATGTATGATCATGAAACTATGCTTGGATTTTTGTTATTGTTGTTGTTGTTGTTGTTGTTGTTGTTGTTTTGTTTTTCGTACGGTTGTTGTCTTTAACTGATGAAGAAGGTTTTAGTCAAAAGGGAGAGCGTGAGAGTGAGTGTATGTGTAAGAGAGAGAGAGAGGGGGGGTAGAGAAAGAGAGAGAGAAAGAGAGAGAGAGGGTAAGAGAGAGAGAGGGTAAGGGCTGAGAAAGGTGTTTGAAAGGGCAGTGTGAAGGGCGATTACACGTACAGGCTACCCTTTCAAAGGCAAATGAGTGGGCTGCGTCTTTACAAATGGCTGTACAAACGGGTTCGTTTCCCTTTTGAAATGAGTTTTAGCGGATGAAAGGGATGTGGAGAAGGCAACAGACACGTTTGAAAGACGTTTTACTAAACTTAAATATTTACCTCAATCCAAAACACTCCCCTTCTCAAAGGCTTGAAAATCAACACTTTGCCAGTGGGGAGGAGAGAGAGAGAGACAGAGAGAGACAGACAGACAGACAGACAGACAGAGAAATAGAGAGAGAAAAAGAGAGATAGACAGAGAGGGAGAGAGAGAAAGAGAGAGAGAAAGAGAGAGAGAAGGAAAGAGAAAGAGAGAGAGAAAGAGAGACAGACAGAGTCAGATAGACACACAAAGAGAGAAAGAGGGAGAGAGGAAGGGAGAGAGTGAAGGACGAAGTTGAGGGGAGGGGTAGGGTTATGAGGGAGATAGACACACACACACACAGAAGACAGAGAAACACAGACAGACAGATTTTAGACATATTACAATTACAACATTTCACAAGAATAATAATGTCGAGCCTATAGCTAATTGTTAGTTTAGTCCTGTTTTCAGGCACACATGCATTCATAATGAATTGAACGTATACTTTCATTTTACACCTGTCACACATCATACAAAAAACTTAACTGAGAGAGAGAGAGAGAGAGAGAGAGAGAGAGAGAGAGAGAGAGAGAGAGAGAGAGAGAGAGAGAGAGAGAGAGAGAGAGACAGACAGACAGACAGACAGACAGACAAAAACAGACATACACACACACATACAGACAAGACAGATTAGCTTCAAATCAAGGAAGAAAGGATCAAGAGAGAGGGAAGGAAGACGGAAGAGGAAGACAAAACTAATTTGTCTTGCGTTAGAGTAACCCCGAGTTGCCTAGGCAGAGCGCTCGTAACGCTACGGAACTGTGTTGGCGGAAAGTCTGCGCAACCCTACGCCCGCGAAGGGCGCTTTGTGGCGGTCTGTGATGCTCTGTAGCGGTCTGTGATGCTCTGTAACGGTCTCGAAAGGCTGTTTGCGAAGACAAAATGATGGCGGCCAGAGGGTGGGCTTTCGATTTACAAATGGCAATGTTTTCAATGGTGAAACAGCAAGGGAGGAGTTTTGGTCATTTACAGTCTGGTAAAATGTGTGTACTTGTTATTTGACGGAATACTTTTGTTGATGTGCAATTGGTAGGCCTATGAATTAGTATTTATATTTGATAGTAGTGTTGTGTCGTCAGTGCGTCCTATCCTATCCTGTCCCGTAACTCGGAGGTCGCAGGGGCACCACAGATGATCGTTTAACCAGCATACTCCATCTTTCTCTGTCCTCAGCAACCCCCATGGCTTCGCTCAGTGTCAAACCAGTCCATTCTCGAATGTTGTCCTCCCACCTCTTTTTCGGTCTCCCTCTTCTTCTACCTCCTTGCACTGTGCCTTGCAGAATGGTCTTTGCAAGGCCTGATGATCTGGTGACGTGGCCATACCATTGGAGTTTCCGTTTCTTCACCACTGTGAGCAGGCAATCGTGTTGTCCAATGGCTTGTGTGATGGTCTGTCGGACTTTGTCGTTGGTGATGTGTTGGGTAGGCCTACAGGAAATGCCCAGAAGTCTTCTGTAGCACCTCATCTCCATGCTTTGTATTCTTTGTTGTAGATCTGCTGTGAGGGTCCATGCTTCGCAAGCATATAGGAAGATGAAGATGACAAGGGAGCGCAGCAGTCTTACTTTGGAATGTAGACTGATGGTCCTGTCTTTCCAAATGGGCTTCAACCTTGTCAGGGCAGCAGTTGTTTGTGCGATCCTAGAGAGGACTTCCTGTCGGGACCCATTGTCTGATACAATGGCTCCTAAATATTTGAATTAATTGAAATTATTGAAGTCATCAAAAGCCTGTATGACAAGGCTATCAGTGCAGTCCTCCATAACAGCGCCATCGGGAACTGGTTCAGAACAACAATCGGTGTGCGTCAAGGATGCCTACTCTCTCCAACACTCTTCAACATCTTCCTAGAGCGCATCATGTCAGATGCCCTTGCAGATCACGAAGGCACAGTCAGCATAAGGGGTAGAGCAATCTCCAATCTTCGTTTTGCGGATGACATTGATGGGTTGGCTGGAGAGGAACAAGAACTTGAACAGCTGGTACAGAGGCTTGACACCACCTCCAGAGCTTATGGAATGGAAATAAGTGCAGAGAAGACCAAAATGATGACCAACAACACCAATGGCATCAACACGGAAGTCCAAGGCCAATCCCTCAACACAGTGCATAGTCGTCAGTGCGATTGACAGTAATTTCACTTTCAGCCAACTTCACTTTGATTGGCTGTTGTGCAGTCAACATGTGTTGCGCCAGTTTAAAAACGTTCGCTTGTGGCAAAAGGTTGCAACCGAAAGGTACCTGGTTCGAATCCCGGATTGGCCAATGTGTGACCATATTATTTTCCCCTTACCTTCAACTGGTTCGCTGGTGTCAGAATAATGTGACCAGTAGTCGCCTATACGCTTCGGTGTCGTGTGACTATAATCTACAGTTACAGTTACAAAAGTTTGCCAAGAAGCAAAAGTAGTTCGTGCAGAGCAATCGAAACGTTTTGTGGCGCTTTTTTTTAAATAGACAACTCGGGGCAGCTGCGCAGTAAACAGAACAAACAGTGAATTTCATGATTTTGAATAGTTGATTTTGTCCCAATAAACAGCTAGATTTCGTAGCTGAAACTCTCCGAGGCTTATGGAGAGGTTATGCATTTATAAACAGCTCTACAGTAACACTGGTAAGTTACGGGAGTGCGCTGAAATAATCTAGAACCTTCTTCTCGTGATTAACTGTTTCATGGGTGAGGTTGCGAAAGGTTAGACTGCATTATTTCGTGCTTATATAGCCTTCTTTCTTTGCGCTGTTTCTTCTTCTTCTTCTTCTTCTTCTTCTTCTTCTTCTTCTTCTTCTTCTTCTCCTTCTTCTTCTTCTTCTTCTTCTTCTTCTTCTTCTTCTTCTTCTTCTTCTTCTCCTTCTCCTTCTTCTTCTTCTCCTTCTCCTTCTTCTTCTTCTTCTTCTTCTTCTTCTTCTTCTTCTTCTTCTTCTTCTTCTTCTTCTTCTTCTCCTTCTCCTTCTTCTTCTTCTTCTTCTTCTTCTTCTTCTTCTTCTTCTTCTTCTTCTTCTTCTTCTTCTTCTTCCTCTTCTTCTTCTTCTTCTTCTTCTTCTTCGTCTTCTTCTTCTTCTTCTTCTTCTTCTTCTTCTTCTCCTCCTCCTTCTTCTTCTTCTTCTTCTTCTTCTTCTTCTTCTTCTTCTTCTTCTTCTTCTTCTTCTTTCTTCGTGCACGCCAAGCAATCCACCGCACGTACTTTAAAGATCCTGACGCTCATGTCCTAGGTGGGCGAGTGCCGACTACACAAATACACCAGCATGCACTGGGTCCTTTCTTCCATATCCTCGTGCTCAGTGGACTGGGTGTTAGACTATGCGCCCCAAAGCCTGCAGTGCAAGTAGGGGCTTAGGGCGGCTTGAGTCAGATCCTGTATTGACCAGCGCCTTGAGCAGCTCTTGAGCTGGAAAAGAGTTATGTAAGAACGATAACAGAAAATAAATAAATAATATGCGGGGAGGCCAAACATTGGTGTAGTCCTAGACTTTTAGTTTTGTTTTAAATTGTTGTATGTGTGTATGTATGTATGTATGTATGTATGTATGTATGTATGTATGTATGTATGTATGTATGTATGTATGTATGTATGTATGTATGTATGTGTAACGTTTGCGACGCGCACAATAGTACGTGTGGGACGCGCTCGGTAGATGTGATCGTTTTGTTTTACAAAGCATTCAATAACAGAGCGTATTTACCTTTGATTTGATTTTGCGTTGTTGTTAGAGGAAGCTTTGTATAATGTTGCTAATTTTCGTTAGTCGATATTGTTGGAGAATTTTCTAGGTTTGCTTGTTTACTGTCGATCGAAGCTTGTGGATAGATCTGGTGGTAACCACGAGACGCTTCCAACCTAAATAAGGTTATATGACGTAAGACAGTGATGACGAAGTTCATTCTGATTGGTTGTGGTTGTGTCGCGCTCGAATTTTCGAACGTTCTCTGGAGTATAGACAGACTATATATGTACCGCACTGTTTGAGTCGAGAGTAGAACATTGTAGAGAGTGAGAAAAAGTGAAAAGCGATTGAGCGATTGTATGCAGTTGTTGATGTACGCTGAATAAAGTTGGAAAACTTCATACGACGACTCCTGCCTTGTTGCTGAGTGAATGGGTTGCGCGGATAAACGAATCCGAGTTACACTTATCAGGAGGATTCAAGCATTGGGGCTGAATCAACTACTAATAAAAACCAACAACGAGTGTAACAGTATGTATGTATTGTGTGCTGTTCAGGGAAGGCGTTGGGGTGTATTCCATACACACACACACACACACACACACACGCACTGCCCCTCCCGACCCCTAATTTCCACTACAGTTATCTGTAAGACGCAATAAACGTGCGAAGTAGTGGGAGTGAATATAAATCGTTGATATGGGCGTGTGCTGTACATGATGTAAGTAATTCAACAACTAGTTTGAGGAGCTATGTGTGCCTGTGTCATACGCATGGTAGAATATGTCATTTGGATTTCCACATCAGTACAACTTAAATTTGGTCAGGTGGATAAAATTGATGTACCACCACCACCACCAACAACAACAACGAAAACTTTTCCTCTTCTTAGATCTTCCCCTTCCTATGTCCATCCTTTCCTCCTCATCCTCTTTCCATACAAGCTCCTCTCGATCTTCCTCTTACTTCCGCCCCTCCCCCCCTTCCCTCCTTCCCTGACCCCCACCTTTTCACACGTATATCATTGGACTCCAGGCTTTGATACAAAGGATTGAATGCAGAATACGCCACCCAAAAACAGATCATGGGACATGAAGAAGAGTAAATTGAGGATGATGATGATGATGATGATGATGATGATGATGATGATGATGATGATGATGATGATGATGATGATGATGATGATGATGATGATAAGGCGTTGAAAAGCAGTGAATAGTTGGTCTTTGTTGTGCAGGAATGAGATAGAACCATAAATAGTAGCCTCGTAACAATGTGTGCGAGATGGAATGGGTATGTGCGCGCGCAAGCCCGATGCGCGCGCGCGCGCGCGCGCGCGCGCGTGTGTGTGTGTGTGTGTGTGTGTGTGTGTGTGTGTTGAGTATGTGTTGATCTCTCTCCCTCTTTCTGTACCTGAACATGCCTCTGGGAAAGAAATACAGACGAACAGATAGAGAAGAAGCAAGATGACGAGCCATTCGGTTGTATTCTCAGACACTCATCAGCATATTTGAAAAATTAAAAGAAAAAGTGCTAAATCCGTTGGCCTCTTCTTAGCCTACCAAACGTCGAACGATTGGCCTCTCTTTGAACTATATGCAAGGCAAAATGTTTTATAGATTTTCGCGTAGGCCTACATCGTAAAACTTGTTTACTTTAGGAATGAGAAACATCAGCGAGCCTGACCTTTGAGAAAGTGCAAATACGAAATTCATAGAAGACTGAGCAGTAGTTGAAGTATCTGTATTTAAACAAAAATCGGTTGTCCTTATTTAATATACTACTAAAAAGTGTTTTGAACAGAAACGTCATGTTTGAAACGACTGACAGCCAACGAACAGACGCTTACTGATTGGTCAGGAGTTGAAGTATATGTAGAGCAAAATCGTCAAAAATCGGTCTAGCCGTAAGGCAAGATTTGACTTGAGGGGCCGGGTAGCTCAGTTGGTAGAGCGTCTTACTAGTAACCGAAAGGTACCTGGTTCGAATCCCGGATTGGCCAATGTGTGACCATATTATTTTCCCCTTACCATCAACTGGTTCGCTGGTGTCAGAATAATGTGACCAGTAGTCGCCTATACGCTTCGGTGTCGTGTGACTATAATCTACAATTACATAGGCAAGATTTGACGCCAAAGACCTTAACCTTTGAAGTAGAGCAAATACGATGGCACGTGCCGCTGACTACAAACCTAGATGATGTGTTCTGTGAAGTTGGGTCAAAAACCTGTTCTTTTGTTCTTGAGAGATGGCTACACCCACAGACAGACCGATAAACCGACATTTGCTTTGAATTCATTCTAATGTTCGACTATTTCAAAGTATGTTCAGATTTTATCATATCATAAATATTATCAATGCACCCACAGCAAAATTATTAATTAATTAAGGGTTATACATAAGACTGCTACCGCGAGGTGCTATCGATGATCCAAACTATGTGGTCAATGCCCCTGTGGTTTCATTAGCCTTAGCTGAATATGGCCATTTCGCTGTGAGGTCACATCCTTTACATCAAACGCCTAATTTACACCTTTACAAAATAGTATATCAATATAGAAATCGTCCCATTAATAAAAACAACCATAAGTTGCACGTAAAAGCAACTTAGACCTAAATGTTATGTCACTTTGAAGCAAACAAGCCGGAATAAAATGCCAATCGATGGGGTTCCTCTTGTCGCCATTTCGGATCTCTCAATTCCAAGGCTTTCGACACATGCATCACTCAACAAATGCCTATCATCTCATAACAATAGTCCGAATATCAAAGTATTTATTAGAACAAGATACTGTTAATTGGCAGAGATAGTATTAAAAAATAATGACGAAATGGTGTTCGTATAATCTTAGATTTTCACGAAAGTGGCTTCCCTTATTGGAAACGAAAATCGTATCGCGTGAAAGAAGAAAGTCACCTGACCTTCAAAAATGTATGACGTAGTACAACCGAAACTCCCAGCGAGAGTCATTTCGTTGCAGCATCTATGTACAGTATCTCTAATAAAATCTGCGCCTTCTGAACCTTCAACGCCAGTCAATAATACAATAGTGAATACCATAATGGAGAGTACTGCTTAGAAACACTCTGAGTAGAATCGGTTATGTCCGTGTTCGGTTCGAATCAGAGTTTTCCAATTCCGGTTAACTTAAAACGGTGGCTTCTGACTTTTCATTTACTTTTAATATTCAGTCATTATTATTTTGTCATAATGGCCAGCGCTTCTTAACAGTTACACTGTGTAGGTTCGGTTGTATTCATTGTCGGTTCTAATCAATTTTCCAATGTGGCTTCTAACCTTTCGAAGACACTAACATATTAGTTGTCATAATGGTGAGTGCACTCTAGAAGCTATACAGTGCATGATCGGTTATATTCATGGTCAGTTCAGATCAAAGTTTCCCGATTTCGATTAACTTGAAACGCGGGCATCTGACCTAATAAAGACTGACAGGTTTTAAGTCACGCATGTGTTGTCCTAATGGCAAGAGGTTACGCTGTGTACGATCAGTTACAGCCATGTTCGGCTCGTTTGGGGGGATTTCCAATTCGGGGGTATCACATAATCATCGGTAATAATGCAGTTTAAATTTAGAATTATCTTTTGACAGGGAGTTGCGTGAGTGGTAGAGCGCGGCAGTAAGACATGGAAGTTTTCATATTAGCCTGTTCTTCTACTTACCAATAAAATAGCAACAGCAATAAAGCCCAGATATTTCGCCAAAACCGTTGCTACTTTTTTTTTTTTAGGCTGCTTCTGCAGTTTATTATCCCTTTTTATCGGGAAACTCTGGGCCGCCTTCCCCCGGTGAAGGCGTAGTCGCAGCCAGTGGCGCGCCCAAACCCTACCTACCTAACATTATTTGTGAATTTTTGAAATTTTTTCTGGGGGAGCAAACCGGAGTACCCGGAAAAAAACCCCGCGACGTTGCCCGAGTCGAAAGTAAATAATATTCTGAGAAACATAACGCCCGGATTCTGGCTCGATCCCACACCTGTCAGGCGCCATTGGTTTCTGGCTTGTGGACAAGGCAAGTTAGTCCCGCCTGAGCCCACTTGGCCACAACGCTCGCACTATAGTGCCTGGGAATGGGAGAGCCGCGCCGCTGCAACCACCCAACCTACCAACCGACCATCCAACCATCCAACCAACTAATCTAAGGATGTGTTGCATCAATTATTTTATTTGCTTGTACTTGTCATTCTTTTAAACATATCCTACATTGTTTGCGCAGGCCAAAGGCGAATTTCTATGTGAATTTCAACGATGAATAAAGTCTCAGTATCAGTCTCTCAGCCTCCGAATAACTCTGAGCATACACCTACTCTAACATATAGACTGATACTAATGGAAATGTCGCTGGTATAATACACTGGCAGTGGTTAAGTGTTAATATAATAATGTTAGACGTCACCATGCAGTAAGGCTAGCCTGTTAAAGTGCCGTATGCCTGCGACTACAATTAATCTGAACTCTGCACAAGCTCGCTGTAGGTACTCATTGCTACAGCATTGTGTCCTTGTCGGCCTATCTTTCTCCACAGTTAAAACCAGTAGCTCACCCTTAAGGCAGCAGATAAGTTGTTCAGAGAGTGCAGGAATTCAAGGAAGGTTAAAGGGTGTTTACATCTATACCATAGTTGTGTTGTCAGGCAGAGTTCCCTGCCTGTTAAACAAGGGAAACAACCCCTGCCATATAACCCATTCCCCAAATATGTTGGAGGAAGCTGTTTGAGGGAGCGTCCTATCCTATCCTATCCTGTCCCATAACCCGAAGGTCGTAGGGGCACCACAGATGATCGCTTAACCAGCATACTCCATCTTTCTCTGTCCTCAGCAGCCCTCATGGCTTCGCTCAGTGTCAAACCAGTCCATTCTCGAATGTTGTCCTCCCACCTCTTTTTCGGTCTCCCCCTTCTTCTACCTCCTTGCACTGTGCCTTGCAGAATGGTCTTTGCAAGGCCTGATGATCTGGTGACGTGGCCATACCATCGGAGTTTCCGTTTCTTCACCACTGTGAGCAGGTCATCGTGTTGTCCAATGGCTTGTGTGATGGTCTGTCGGACTTCAACGTTGGTGATGTGTTGGGTATAGGAAATGCACAGAAGTCTTCTGTAGCACCTCATCTCCATGCTTTGTATTCTTCGTTGGAGATCTGCTGTGAGGGTCCATGCTTCGCAAGCATATAGGAAGATGGAGATGACCAGAGAGCGCAGCAGTCTTACTTTGGAATGTAGACTGATGGTTCTGTCTTTCCAAATGGGCTTCAACCTTGTCAGGGCAGCAGTTGTTTGTGCGATCCTGGAGAGGACTTCCTGTCGAGACCCATTGTCTGACACAATGGCTCCTAAATATTTGAAGCTGTGCACTGTGTTGAGGGATTGGCCTTGTACTTTGATGTCCGTGTTGATGCCATTGGTGTTGTTGGTCATCATTTTGGTCTTCTCTGCACTTATTTCCATTCCATAAGCTCTGGAGGTGGTGTCAAGCCTCTGTACAAGCTGTTCAAGTTCTTGTTCCTCTCCAGCCAATCCATCAATATCATCCGCAAAACGAAGATTGGAGATTGCTCTGCCCCCTATGCTGACTGTGCCTTCGTGATCTGCAAGAGCATCTGACATGATGCGCTCTAGGAAGATGTTGAAGAGTGTTGGAGAGAGTAGGCATCCTTGACGCACACCGATTGTTGTTCTGAACCAGTTCCCGATGACGCTGTTATGGAGGACTGCACTGGTAGCCTTGTCATACAGGCTTTTGATGACTTCTATAATTTTAGGGCTGATGTTGTACACTTTCATGGTTGCCCATAGAGCTGCATGCCAGACTCGGTCAAATGCCTTCTTGAAGTCTATGAACACATGATATAGATGTTGTTGGTGCTGTAGGTATTTCTCACAGATTATTCTGAGGTTGAAAATCTGTTCAGTGGTACTTCGCCCTGCCATGAATCCTGCTTGTTCTTCAGCTATGATTTGTTCAGCTTGTGGTTTCAACCTGTTGAGTATTATTTTCAGGAGGACCTTGCTGGGATGGCTGATGAGGCTGATGGTGCGGTAATTTTCACACTCCTGAAGGTTACCTTTTTTGGGAAGAGTGATGACAAGCGACTGGGTCCATGGTGTAGGCCATTCCCCACTCTGCCAGATCTTGTTACAGATAATGGTGAGAGCATCAGTCATCGCTTCTCCTCCTGCTTGTAGCAGTTCCGCTGCTCTGTGGGTTCGGGCAAATAGAATAGACCCAACGTTTCCCGGCGTGTCGTAAGAGGCGACTAACAGGGGTGATGTTAGCACGGCATCACTGGGCGAAAGTCTTCTACACAGAAGTCACCGGCCAGGGCGGAGGAACCTCACGTTACTACAGGTTCAACGACCACGTGCTCAGGGCCAAGGCGAGCCACACTGTATTCGTGGATTTCGGCTGTGGCCAACAGCCTGGAGAGGATTGGGCCCTGCCAGGTCTTTTTTTGCCCAAGACACAACACATGATGAGGCTATCCACTAATTCCATGCCGGATCGGTCGTCGCCCGGCTACACAAGGACCGCGCCTTCCGTTGGCCACCAGGACGGAGGTGAAAAGTATGCTACTGATGGACAAATTAGCAAGATCCGCACGAGAAACAACATCGTCATAGGAACCTGGAATGTCAGGACCCTAACTGCGGAAGGAAAATTAGAAGAACTGGCCCACGAGCTGGACCACTATCGGTGGAACGTTCTAGGTATCAGCGAACTGCGCTGGAAAGGCCTAGGTGAAACAACGACTGACAAAGGCCACAAGCTCTATTTCAGCGGTAGAGATGACAGGCACGAACACGGCGTTGGATTCTTGGTCCACAAGAACATTCTAGCCACTGTCATGGGTTGCCGCCCAGTCTCCAGTAGACTCATTACCATCCGTCTGAGAGCAACCCCTTTCAACATTACCATCATCCAGGCCTATGCCCCAACATCAGACTATGAAGACAGCGAAGTGGAGGATTTTTATGAAAATATACAGGCGGTCCTTGACCAAGTGCCGAAGAAGGACATAGTCATAGTGCAAGGCGACTGGAATGCCAAGGTTGGCCAAGATGCGCACCACAACTGGGGAGACACATGCGGACCCCACTGCAACAACGAGACAAATGACAGGGGTCTGAGGCTATTGGAGTTTGCCAGATACAACAATCTGGTACTGGCAAACACGCTTGGTCTCCACAAAAAATCCAGACGATGGACATGGCACAGTCCCGGCGGGGAACATCACAACCAGATCGACTACATCATGGTCAAGAAACGCTTCAGATCAAGCATCAACATTGGCAGGACACGCACTTTTCCAGGAGCAGACATTGGAAGTGACCACGATCTCGTGATGATGTCTTTCCGGCTCCATTTGAAGAGAGTAAATACAGCAAAGTGCACTAGGCTGAAGTTCGACCTGGACAAACTGCAAGACCCGGAGGTGGCAAAAATATTTCAGGCCACAATTGGAGGGAAATTTGCACCACTGCTTATTTTGGGGGCAGGCGAAGTAGATGTCAACACCATGACCAATACCTTCAACTCAGCTGTAACAGATGCCGCCACTGAGATCCTTGGCAAGCACCGACCAAAGAAGAAGCCGTGGATCACACCTGAACTTTTGGATCTGTGTGATAAACGAAGAGAGTTAAAAAAGAAAAAGAACACCTCACAGGGAGCTGATGTCTACCGAAAAATCAACAATGACATCCGAAAAGGCATGCGCACAGCAAAGGAGAACTGGATAGAAGATCAATGCCAGGAAATAGAGAACAATCTGAACAAGAACAACAGCAAGAAGGCCTACCAGACTGTGAAGCGGCTGACAAGTGTTAAACAGCCCAAAGTCTCCACTATCCAAAGCAAGTCTGGCATTTGCCTTACAGAAGAACAAGAAGTCTTGGACAGATGGACAGAGTACTGCTCTGACCTTTACAACCATACACCAAATGGAGACCCATCAGTTCTAGCATGTCCCGAGAGCAGAGAAGAAGAAGAAATCCTCCCAATTCTCCGGGAAGAAGTTGAGGCAGCAGTGCAATCGCTGAAGAAAGGGAAGTCAGCGGGAGTGGACAACATACCAGCGGAACTGCTGGTTGAGGGAGCGTATTAACACAAAATCTGACTGGGATATTTTTGGCGCATTTGTAGGGTTATTCTTTTAAGAAAAAGGTATCGTAAGTACGTGAGAGATTTAAAAAAAATCATACTACTATTCTTATCCGTTTTTCACACAGATATTTCTCCCCCATCCTGTTGACGAGTCGATAGATGCTACTGTACGTAAGTTTCGTTCACACGCGTCCGCAGGCCTATGAATAGAGTCCCCATTTCTGCTAACTAGAATACAACCTATTATAAGTACGCAAGCAGTACTCCATACAGCTCACACCCCGAAACGGGCGCCTATGCTTCGTCAGTCTCTGAAGTCCAGATAAGATTTTTGTTTCACATTACAGTATTTCTATGAATAAAAACATTTTTTAATGTTAACAAAGCATGACGTACAGTTTGGCTACTGTAGGAAGTAACTGAGTTATTACAACTGCAGGGGCGGACGAGGGGGGGGTTTCCGGGGTTTCCGGAAACCCCCCCCCCCAGCCCAAAAAAAAAAAAAAAAAAAAAGGAAAAGAAAGAAGAAGGAGAGAAAGAGAGAGAGAGAATACAATTATAAAAATAAAAATAAAAATAAACATAAAATAAATACTATATATATATATATATATATATATATATATATATATATATATATATATATATATATATATATATATATATATATATATATATATATATATATATATATATATATATATATATATTTTTTTTTTTTATTATTTTTTTTTATTTATTTTTTTATACGAATTTTGGAAACCCCCCCCAAAAAACTAACTGATCCGCCCCTGAACTGTACTGACTCATAAACACTCCTTACACCATTCTCTTGATCCGCCCACCAAGGTACACCCATTGTCAATAATGGTATTGGATCGGTCTAACATATCAAAAATTAAATTCCATTTCCATTTCTGTCTTCTAATAGCGAATTGCCTTTTACACCATGTTTGAGTGATGATCCAGTGCGTGTTTGTTGTGTATGTAGGAGTATCTGTAACATATGATCGCCGCGCTTTGTGTCTGGTTTAGGACTAAGGCGCTTGAAGCATCCAATATTACGATTATTATATTGAGAACCAGTTAATCCTCTCTCTCTCTCTCTCTCTCTCTCTCTCTCTCTCTCTCTCTTTCTCTCTCTCTCTGTCTGTCTCTCTCTCTCTCTCTCTCTCTCTCTCTCTCTCTCTCTCTCTCTCGCTCAGCTATGAAGAACTTCCCCTTTTCGGCGCCGAATCCTCCGGAAAAAAGAATTGTCCGCCGAAAAATATGTTGTTTTATACTAAAATGGGTTTTAGTGAAACAGATTTATTTTCTCAGTATGTGATCGGCCTTTATTTCCATTTGCAAAAAATCTTCAAACGGATTGCCAAATGGAGTGAAAATCAATCAGACTTACAGTCACTGCCACCAAAACCCTAGTCTGCGCTCTCGTCCTTTCCCGTCTTGACTATTGCAACTCTCCCCTCGCTGGCTCCCCAAAACACATCTTTGACAAACTACAAAAGGTTCAGAACTCAGCAGCTAGACTAGTATTCCGAGCAAAGAAACGCGATCACATCACACCTCTACTACACTCCCTTCACTGGCTTCCTGTGCAAGCACGCATAGAGTACAAACTTTCTGTTCTCTGTCACAACTTCTTCACAGATTCTTGTGCTTCCTACCTTGCTGATCTACTGTCTGTCTACTCTCCTTCACGCACTTTAAGATCTTCTGCTGACACTCGCACATTCAAGGTTCCCGTCACCCGCACTAAGACATACGGCCAACGTGCATTCGCTTACTCCGCACCCAAGCAGTGGAATTCCCTTCCCTCCCATATCCGCAACATACAATCAACACAAGCATTCAAAAAGGCCCTCAAAACTCACCTCTTCAAACTGCATTATTCAGACTGATTTGTATCCCGCTGCCAGTCTCTCTTCTTTTGTCTCTGTCTGATCCGTAAGTGTATACACGGCTGTAAATACTTATACTGTTTTTCTTCCTGGGTCTTCTTCTTCTTCTTCTTCTGCGTTCCTCCAAATGGGGCCTCAGATGTCCAGGTTTGTCAAACTTATGAAGCGGGCAGTGGTTTCGAGGTCTTGCTTGGAGCCCCAGAGTTTTACGTCCAGCGTCTGTCCTGCAGGCCAGAGTTGTGTCCTGGCATTCTGGTACTGGGGGCAGGACTGCAGGATGTGCTCTGGGGTCTGGAGGTCTGTTCCACACGGGCAGTCAGGGGTGTGTGACAGGCCTAGGCGATGCATGTGGTAACGCAGGCGGCAGTGACCAGTTCGTAGCCGGAAAATCGTGGTCTGTTCATGGCGCTGGAGGTGTGCCATCTGGTCGTCAGATGGAGGGTCATGCTGGGTGGCCCAGGTTGCCTGGAAGTGCCGCTTGACCAGAGTCTTGGCTTCCTTATAAGAGACTGGGGGGTGTGGCTGCTCCATTTTGCTGCCCGACTTAGCCAGCCTGTCCGCCTCCTCGTTTCCTGACAGACCACAGTGAGCAGGTATCCACTGGACTGCTACCTTTGTGTATTGAGAGAGGGCAATCAACAGGCGCTGTGTGTCTCTTTCCAGCTGTTCACTGGGCGACTGCAGGCTCTCGATGATGGAGCGGCAGTCAGACAGGAAGACGATATTTGAGGCGGGCGCTTCTGCAGCAAGGAGCCGGGCAGCCTCATGAAGAGCATTGAGCTCAGCCCTGTAGTTGGTGGACCGGGCTCCAGCAGGCAGGGATCTGGAGAGGGTGCTTCCATCGGTGAAGCGCAGGTGTAGTCCGCTGCCTCCGTTGCTGACGGCTGCATCAGAGGATCCATCCGTGTATGCGTGGATCCACATGGGCCTGGGATACTTCAGGTCCAGGAGCTCCAGAGTGAGGGAGCGTAGCGCAGCCTCTGACTGCTCGCCCTTGTACCTCACTCCTGGGACGTCAGGGCAGAACATGAGTTCGGTAGTCGGGGTGTCCCAGTCCTCGGCGTCCTGGAGGAGCTCTCGTTCTGCTGGGAGGTCTGGGACGGCAGCCGCCAGCTTCTTGACCTGATGGATGAAGCTATCCCGCTTCAGCCTGTTCTTGGTTGGCTGTTGTAGATATTGGTGGGCTGGGTGTGAGGGCAGCCTCTGTAGTTTTTCATGTTGGATCAGAACATTTTCTTCTCGTCTTTGGTCCAGGGAAAGGAGTCCTGTTGTTGTTTCCAGCTTGTGGATGGGTGTTGTTTTCAGTCCTCCTGTGATGAGTCTCATGGCAGCGCTTTGTACTTTGGCCAGTCTCCTGGTGTTGCTCTTGGCTGCTGTGGACCATGCTGCTGAACCGTATTCCATCACAGGACGGACGTTGCCGGTGTACACTTGCTTGAGGATTCTGCTGTTGGCACCCCACTTTGTGCCCGAGAGCTTCTTCATGAGGGCCAATTTTCTGGTTGCTCTCTTCTCCATCTCCAGGATGTGAGGACTCCAGGTAAGCCTCCTGTCGAGCTTGACACCAAGGTACGTTGGAGTTTCCTCCTCCGGTATCACTTGGTTGCCGACTTTCAGCTTCAGGGTCTCTTTGGTGTTGGAGAGTGAGAAGCAGGTGGCTACTGTTTTCAGGCTGTTGATGGTGACACACCAGTCGCTTGCCCACCTGGAGATGCTGTTGAGAGCCTCTTGCATCCTGACGACAGCAGTGGGAGTGGACTCGGCAGCGTTCCACATTGCGACGTCATCGGCATGCAGGGCGCGGCTGATGTGTCGAGAGAGGTTCTTGGTGATGTCGTTGATGAAAACGACGAACAGAGTTGGGGAGATCACTCCTCCTTGTGGGACTCCTTCCCTGATCTTTACTGTGTAGCTGAAGTTGCCGTTGAGCTTAACCCTTGCCGTTCTGTGTGCCAGGAAGCTTCTGATCCACTTGAACAAGTTGCCAGCGACACCTGCGGTCAATAGCTTCAGGAGTAGGCCTTCCCTCCATGTCTTGTCGAAGGCCTTGGAGAGGTCTATGAAAGTGGCGATGACCTTCTTCTTCTGCTGAAAGGCGTTCTCTATTGACTGAGCAAGATACACCAGCTGGTCCTCGGTGTTTCTGTTCTTCCTGAAGGCGGTCTGTTCTTTGGTGATCAGGTTGTTCGATTCCAGGTGCCACACTAGTCTCTTATTGACCATACGCTCAAGGGTCTTGCCGAGGCAGCTCAGAAGACTGATGGGTCTGTAGCTGGACTTACTCTTGGGGTCCTTTCCTTTCTTGAGTATGGGGATGATGATGGCTTCCTTCCATGCTGAGGGGAAGACGCCTGACCGCCACGACTGGTTGAAGAGCTCCAGTAATTTGTGTTTGGCGGCTGGCCCAAGATGCTTGATCAGCTCGTTGCAGACTCCATCTTTGCCTGGAGCTTTCTTGGGCTTGAGTCGCCTGATAGCATCGTTGAGCTCTCCCAGGGAGAAGTCAGATGTCATAGATGGGGGGGTGGGCATTGTTCTGCAGGCAGAGCTTGGTTTGAAGCTGCTCTTCTACTTCTTTCCTTCGTTGTGGAGGGACATTGATGGTGCTTTCAGCCTTGAAGGCTTCAGCCAGAAGGTTTGCAGCTCTCTTGCCAGTGTGGTAGGTGCCACTCTCCTCAAGCACGGTGGTTCCATATGCTGCTGTGGTGTCCTCGTTCAGGGCCTTCACGAGTTGCCACAGTTTGCTGGTGTTGTTGTCCAGGCTCAGAGTTGAGGTCTTCTCGTTCCAGCTTTCTTGGAGTTCCTTGGTTTTGATAGCCGAGAACTCATCCTTGATCTTGCTGTGCTCCATGGTTGATTCTGGGGAGGGGTTCTGCTCCATGGCTTCTCTGGCCTCTGATAGTCTCTGGTGGAGATCTGCCAGCCTCTTGCTCCAGTAAGGCTTGTAGTCCCTCCTGAAGCCACGAGGAATAGCTTTCTTGGCAGCAGTCAGAATGGCGGAGGTGAGGTTCTTGACATTCTGGTTGATGTCTTCTGTGAAGGTGACATTGAGAAGGTCTTCGGCATGCTGTTGGTACTGTCCCCAGTTGGCCTTCTTGAAGTTCCAGCTGGCTCTCTTCCTGCAGTACTCTGGTGCAGTTGCTGCATCTGCAATGAGGAGTGTGATGGGGAGGTGGTCACTGCCACCTAGCTGACTGCCGACTGTTCTGGTGGTCCGCTTCTCAATGTCCTCTGTGGCCATGGCAAGGTCAGGGGTGGAGGTGCTCTTCCATGCTCTGGAGTAGTACGACGGCTTATCCTCTGGTTGGTTGATCAGGATCAGCTCGTTGTCCATCATCCAGTCCTGGACTTCTTCTCCCCTGGAGTCCGTTGTGCTGTAGCCCCAAGCCGGTGAGTGACTGTTGAAGTCGCCGGTGATGAGATGCCTCTCTTCTGCTGCCTGGATGGTGTGCAGGTCGAGCCTCGATGTTGTAGGGCTGTAGCAGTTGCTGATGAAAAGTTCTTCTCCTTGAAGAAAGAGTTGAATTGTCAGGAGCTCTAGTTCTCCGGTTGTCTGCGCTGTAAGCACTGAGGGGATTCCTTGTCGGACGAGGGTCATGACTCCGCCTTTGTGCCCTGAGGGTCTGTCTCGCCTGTAGGTGTCGTAACCTCTGACAAAGAATCTCCGGGTTTCTGTGAGATGGGTTTCTTGGATGCAGATGACGTCGATCTTGTTGTCTCTTAGGAAGGCTTGAAGCTCTGGTTTCTTGTTCTGGATGCCTTCCGCATTCCACTGCACCACACGTAGGCCTGTCACAGCTGTTGGTTGTGGACCAGTCGCTCTACTCTGCCTCCCCCTGGTTCGCAGGTCAGCAGAGCCGCCAGTCGCTAAGGCGGGCCTCTTTGAGGCAGAGGGCCCGGCACCGTCCCCGCCTGGCTTTGGTCCACGGGGACGACACCATGTCGAAATATCCATCTGAGGCATTGTCCATTTTTCTGGTAGCGTGTGCGCTCGTTTGGACTCCCACACAATACCCAGGGGGTATAGTCAGCAGCACTCCGTCTTCGTTGGGACATTCGGTTTTAGCGAGTTTTCCTTCTCGAGGCCGTGCACAAGACTGGATGTGGCCCATCTCATCCAGCCCCACCTGGTTATCCTGCCAGGTACTCAGTCGCCCCCATAGCAGGCTTGGTGGTAACAGGGGCACCAAACTGGTAGACCAGTAGTGGGTGCTGCTATGGACACATTAATGTAGGAGAGGCCATATGCAAGTAACTTCCTGCCAGCTTGGCCAGACAGTGGTTCCGCGGCTATCACTACATCTGGAGAGTGAGAGGTAATTAATTGAACATTACTCCCCTTGGTGAGCGGGACGTACAGCACCAGACCTCACTGCCCCCCCTCCTGGGTCTAACCGGGCATATAAATAGCTGTGAATAGGTTTTTGCTATTCCATTTCTGTCTTTTTTGTCATTTTGTGTACATAGTTGTAAATAGTTTTTACTTTTACTGTTCCGTCTTTTGGTGTATCGTAGCAAAAGCGATGTTTGATCGAGTGCATGTATTTTCATGTAATGACTTTGTAAAGCATGGTGAGTCTGGTCATAGGCTGGAGTATCCGCTATATAAAAAATCCGTTATTATTATTATTAATATTTAAACAGTAACTTCACTTCCTCACATGGGTAGACAGCTAAAAATGGCTTCTATTTTAAAACGAAGGAAGGCTTTTCGAATAAAAGAACTATTCAAAAACGGCTGGCGTTGGGATTGGCTCGATAGAATTATTTTTTATTCGGAAGTTAGAGGAGAAAGGAGAGGCCGCGATTGAAAGTCACTGTAGGACATCAGTTAAACACAAGCGGAACGCTTGGCTCGGCTCAAAACAGTGTAAGCTTCTTTTTTCAGTTAAATCATTAAAATCATAAGATAACATAAGATAAGAATATTTATTCACCAAGTAAAAACGTTACAAAGATTTTGGTGTGGCATGGCGACAATGAAATACATCCTTTCTTGCACAGTCACACATGCATTCATCGTGTCATACATTGGCATACAACATGTATACAGCACTAAAGGATAGGTAAACACAGTGTTAAACATACATCACTCATCAGTCATATAAAGTTATGGAGTCAAACACACCCTGCAAGTAAAACAAAATACAGCATTAAAACAATTTAACAGCAATAAATAAAATGATGAGAATGATTAAGAATGTTAAGCTTCACATCCAAATCTACACACACCACAACACAACATACACACCACACACACACACGCACACACACACAACATAGCATACTCCTATTTCACAAAGGTACAAATCAAGCAATGGTTGTGAGTTTTCAGTTTATACAGATCATTCCATGGTTGGTGATGTACTGAGGACAGCGTCTGGAAAGAAACTGTTTCTGAATCGAGAAGTTCTGGCTCTTAAAGCACGGAACCGACGGCCAGAGGGTAGAAGCTTGAAGACACTGTTGGCTGGGTGTGATGGATCGCAGACTGTCTTTTCCGTTTTCCGTTTCATTCGCGTTGTGAAAATGGAGGCGACAGATGGAAAGTCGCAACCAGCTATTTTGGAGGCAGTCTTAACAATGTGCTCGAGCTGTTTCTTTTCTATCACGGTTGTGCTGCCGTACCAGACAGTGATAGAGAAGCACAAAATGCTCTCTATCACCGAGCGATAGAACTGTTCCATAATTTTACTATACATACCAAACTTTCGCAACTGTCTCAGAAAGACGCTGTTGGCACTTTTGTTTTTTACAATAGACGTGGTGTTATTATTCCAACTCAGGTCGCTCGAGATGACGGAACCGAGAAATTTGAACGAGTCGACCTGCTCAACGGTTTCCCCATTGATGACAAGGGGCAATACCGGGACCTTTATACGGAGAAAGTCGATCACGACCTCTTTTGTCTTCGAGACGTTCAGTTCCAGTTCATCTTTTGTTACAGGGAATTAAAAAATATATTTAAAATGTGCACGTTATTTTGACTTTGTAGCCTAAATCGTGGAAATATTCCGGTGCGCCAAAGTGCACAGATTTTAATCTATGTTTCAAATTTTTTTCGCCCGGTGGGGTATGGGGGGAAGAGAGAAGGCCATGCCCCCGGATCCACCCCCTACCCCCAACCCAAGCTCCAACTTCTATTTGTGTATGCCTAACTTGAGTAAGATAATGTGCTTATTTTGAAACATAAATCAATTCATTATTATTTATGTATTTATAGCAGGTTTAAAATGAGGTAAAAAGGTAAAGGTAGTCCCATAGCCTTGTGGCCGTAGGGGAGCGTGATGTTGGAGATCACACTTATCTTGGGCCAGCGTAATGAGGGTGATGCCCATCTCTCTCCCTCGCTGCTTTACCTTCCCCACCCTTAAGAGAGTAGGTACTCAGTCACAGTTGAGTCAACTGGGGGCGTTGTTATTTGTCGCTTCACGTTTTGCGGTCACCCATCCAAGTGCTAACCGCCATTAGCTATGTATTTGATTGTATGTTCGCGCGCCGGAGTCTATAACTTGCGCTCTCCAGACCCTTAAATGTTTCCTCGTTTTTGGTCTTCCGCCACTTATATGCCTGTTCTCTCTCTCTCTCTCTCTCTCTCTCTCTCTCTCTCTCTCTCTCTCTCTCTCTCTCTCTCTCTCTCTCTCTCTTCTCTCTCTCTTCTCTCTCTCTCTCTCTTCTCTCTCTCCCTCTCTCTTTCTCTGTCTCTCTCTGTCTTTCTCTGTCTGTCAATGTCTCTGTCTCTCTCTGTCTGTCAATGTCTCTGTCTCTGTTTCTCTCTGTCTCTGTCTCAGTCAATGTCTCTGTATGCCTCTCTTTGTCTGTGTGTATGTGTCTGTCTCTCTCTCTTTCTTAACCCCCTCCTTTCCCTCCCTCCCCTTCCTTCTCTATCTGTATGACGGGAGGCTGTGGCCTACTTTCACCTTGGACCTCATTATCGTCCTCTTCAGGTTATAAATCGTGACAGGGACAGCGACGAGAACACAGTCGCACAGAATATCAGTGATTACATTTATTACAAACTGTTATAATATTATTTTTTTTTACGGCGTTCGACAGCGCACGGCTGGTAGCAAGTTGCCATTCTAGGCGAATTGTGTTCGACCTTGATGGCGACCATTTCCTTCAGCATCTTTGTTTGAGCTGGCAACATATACTACCTATGAGTTTTACAAGAATTGTGTAATGAGTTGGCACAACCACTTTGCAATTTGCTCACGTTTTCCCTTAAATCGGGTACTATACCACGAGACTGGCGATCTGCAGAGGTAAGTGCTATTTTTAAAAAAGGTTCTAGGTCAGATGCAGGAAATTACCGACCAGTAAGTTTAACAAGTATTGTTTGTAAAGTATTAGAGTCTATAGTCCGAGATGCGATCGTTAATCATTTTACTGTAAATAATCTTTACACTGAGTGTCAACATGGTTTCAGAAAGAAACGATCATGTGTTACCCAATTATTACAGGTTATGGATGATATAACGTCCTTACTTGACAACAAAAAAACGGTTGACATCATATACTTAGACTTTAGAAAAGCATTTGACACTGTTCCACATGAAAGACTTCTTCAGAAGATAGAGGCCTATGGTGTATGTGGAAATATTTCTAACTGGATAAGGAATTTTTTATATGAAAGAGAGCAGGTGGTGAAGGTTGGAAGTGCAATATCAGACAAAATAAAGGTGCTGAGTGGTATACCTCAGGGAAGCATTCTAGGACCTATATTATTTACTATTTTTATAAATGACTTGCCAGATTGTGTTAGTAGCATGTGCAAAGTGTTCGCAGATGATACTAAAATCTACAATGAATCAAGCAAAAAAGACGTGTTGCAGGGTGATTTAGATCACTTGCAGGAGTGGTCCGAAACATGAGATTTGCATTTTAATGTAGAAAAATGTAAGGTTTTGCATGCTGGAAGGAACAATCCTGAACATGATTACATGATGAAAGTTAATGGGGATATTAAGAAGGTGGCATCTTGTGAGGAGGAAAGAGACTTGGGTGTTGTATTTGATAAATTTTTATCTTTCGACCCTCATATTCAGAATTGTATTAATAAGGCCAACAAAATGGTTGGAGTAATTAAAAGAGTTTTTGATTATTTGGATAAGGATATTTTTAGTAAACTGTATAAATCACTAGTAAGACCACATTTGGAATATGCAAACACTGTATGGTATCCAGGTTTAAAGAGACAATCAGTTGCAATTGAAAGGGTACAGAGACGTGCATCAAAACTAGTTAAAGAATGTAAAAATATGACTTACTCGGATAGACTTAGTTACTTTGGACTTCACTCCTTACGTGGTCGTAGAATACGTGGAGACTTAATCCAAGTTTATAAAATTTATAATGGCATTGATGACCTAAATTGGAGTGACTTTTTTGCAGCACCTTCTTGTGACAGAACCCGAAACTCTGAGGGAAAAATCTTTGTACAACATTGCAATACTAACCTGCGGAAGTTTTGTTTTTCTAACAGAGTTGTTACCTTTTGGAACGATTTACCAGTTACATTAAAGCAAGCACCTGAACATAAATTCTTTCAAAAATCAGTTGGATGAATTACCAAAATCTAAAGAGATTTTCTATTGCTATGATGAATGATTTGTAGGAAAATTGCATGCATAATAGACCCATAACAGTAATTATACTGTCAAAGAAGGGACATTCGCAAAGGCCTCACGGCCTATTTTGTCCTCACACTACTACTACTACTACTAATATAAACCAAGCATGTGTGTGCCCGCTGTAACGGCCTACTTTGACCCCATCCCTGGCTAGGAGTCAAAATGGGGTCACCCCAAAACGACCCCTTTCTCTCTCAAAAGGAAAACCACAACAACAACATTTTTATTGTAGTTATTCCTCCTTTCTCCTTCTCCCAATTGATGGCAAGCTGTCGTTGATGTATCCAACGAGCGTTGTGGCCAAGTGGGCTAAGGCGGGACTAACTTGCCTTGTTCACAAGCCAGAAACCAATGGCGCCTGACAGGTGTTTGTTCGATCCAGCATCTGGGCGTTATGTTTCTCCGAATATTTTTTACTTTCGACTCGGGCAACGTCTCGGGGGTTTTCTCCGGGTATTCCGGTTTGCTCCCCCAGCATAATTTCAAAAATCACAAAAATAGTGTTAGGTAGGTTGGGTTTGCGCGCGCCACAGGCTGCGACTACGCCTTCCCCAGGGGAGGCGACCCAGAGTTTCCCCATAGAAAGGGATAATAAATTGCAACAACAACAGCAACAACAGATTAACGTAAGTTGTACTAATAAACCATTCAGTCATTGATTACTGGAAGAATAAGTTCGATAAGGAAGGGGAAATTACAGAAGAGGCGAAGGAAAATAGGATTTGGGAAGAACTGGGGCCCGGTGGCTGGGCGCGGCTGGGCGCGGCTGGGCCTGTCATTATGGTATTATGCATTCCAGAATCCCCTCGCCTGCCTCTCCTCCTACGATGGAAGCCATCGAGCTGAAGCTAAAATGTTTGGCTTTGGACTACACCCAGATACACTGTTTCATTATATGCCTGGCTCTGCATGTCTCGGCATACTCTGGTTGAAAGGAGATAAGAAACCGAGGCTAATGTTTATAATTTAACGGGGATAGGCAGGGCGACGACATCAGACAAATATTCTTCCATCAGTCGCAAAGTTGATACTAAGGTAGTGGAGCCTTTGACAGACGACGTAAGCATCTTAAGACGTGAATTGCTTTAAGACTATCACTTGTAGTGGACTGGTATTATTACGCCGTTAAAAAAACTCTATCAGATGAACAAGTTCGGTAGGTGGTTTAAGGGCAGTACCCTATAATATAATATAATGTAAACCTTTATCAATCGCTGTTAAGGTAAAGACAAATATGGTAAAAATATGGAAAAATTTGGTAGATAAAGTGGGTTCATCAAGATGTGAATAACGTTTAGACAAAAATACGTGTGGTAGGTGGTTTAACACAAGTTACTTTAAGAGTCAGTTGTATCGTTATTATGATTATAATGTAAATATTTATCAATCGCAGTTAAAGTAAGACAATATATTTGGTAGAAAAGTTGTGTTTATCAAGAAGTGAATAATTGTAAGATTTAATATCAATATTTTGAAGGTAAAAGAAGGTTCAAAGGTTTCTGTGATGTTTTTGTGTGTGTTTTTTTTTTCTTCTTGATTTGTTTAAGAGAAAAGAGTCGACAAGGGATGTGGTTGATGATTCCCTTACTAATTCGTCTATTCACTGAAATAAGTTTAGAAACAAAATACAAGCTTTGACTCTTTGCTGTGAATTGATGCAGCATTTAGGTTTGTTTTAAGAAAAAAACCAACAATACACGTTTGCTTGTCAATTCCCAAGCTTTCTCGAATTCTAATATCAGCGTAATTTAGACAATGGTAGAAAATGATAGATATCGTATTATTTTTTCACAACATCGTTTTGGGAGTTTTGTTTGTGTTGATGCAGGTCCCTACCTCCCTCTAACCTGGGATGGTTATCCCTCGTCTGCCATATCGCCAATGGTGGGTGTAGACGTTAAGCTTCAATGTTCGTTCGTATGCATAGCATACAAGAAGCCGAGACAACGCTATAGGTCGTAAAACACAGCAGATTAAAAGGTTTTCTCAACATGAGCCCCAGCATAGCATTCAATGACCAACGTTAGCAGGATTTATAATAAAACGAGAATTCCAAGAAAGTGACACTATTGTTTTTGTTGTTGTTTTCTAAAATGCAAAACAACCTTCAGGAATAAAACTGTTAGCTTAAAGTGGCTGTGACGAAATTGAACGAATTGAAGAATGTTTTAAAAAAAAGGCCTTCGGAGAAAACTCCCTCTGTGGGATAAATTGGTGACAGGTAGAAAGGTTTGTAGGTGAATCAATGAAAACAACGTTCAACCGTGTAGAAAACCAAACCCAAACCCCCCCCCCCCCACACACACACTATAGCTCAGCCTTCCCAAATGAATGTATTCCCAGCCCAATTGGCAGCCTCTCACTACTGCCTTAAACGTTGATGGGAAATCTTCATTCGGAACCCTAAGTTATGGTTTTTGTCTCGACATGATCACCTAGTATTCGGCAACGAATCGCTGGACCATGTAAGCAATGAATAACTAACTGTCTTACAACGGTCAATCGTGTTTGAAAAGCATTTCAAGTCTTCAAAACTTTATTGGCGTGGCATTCTGAAGTGACGTTTACACAACAGCATTTACAAGTGACTGTGTGTTTTTGAGCCTGAATTTATTTGTACACGTTTAAGTTACAAAGAAAACAACAACAACTTCATTTGGAATAATTTCTAGAAGAAATGTATTTGAAGCAAAATATTAACATTTGTGAGAACTTTAGTCACAGAGACTAAGTATAAATCTTATAATTTAGATTACATTTTAAGTCTGAGACAAGTGTACAGTTTGAGACATTGTTTTAAGTCGGAGACTACAGTACATTGTGATAAAGTTCACCACAGTCTGTCACCATGCAGTGGTGTCGAGGAATTTCGGTGCTTTTGCTCCTCTTCTTTGGAACTTGTTTAGGTGAGTGCATTCTTTTTTGATTGATTAAATTTCTCTTTATTTTAATGACATTTGATTTACCTGAGCGCATTTTTACTGATTCTTTATGTTTAATTTTATATATAAGAGTGCTGACTTTCCACAACACAAAGAAGGGACGTGAAGAGGCGGTAGGATTGGGTGGGACAGAATTGAAAGTCAAGTCACGTCAAAGTCAAATAATTGCATTGCCAAGCTAATATACAAGAACAATGGTATTAATGGTGATTTTGTTAATCAAAAGAGTTGTGTATGATTCCTACAAAAGAGATTTACATAGACCGAAGTCCAGTTGGTGCAGGCACGTATTCAGCGTTTTAAAGATCATGACTCTCATGTTCTCTGACGACGGGGCGGGTGTCGGATACAACAGCTCACTTTGCAAGCATCAATGGCTGTGGTGGCGATTAACACTCTAAAACGTTAGAAATTAACCGACGTAAAGGGAAGTAAGCCTACTGTTGTTTTGCTTTTGTTTTGGAGTCTCCTGTGTACTTCCGGGGGCGTTGTGTCTCGGTGGTGAAAGAGTTGAACGTTAAGAATAACAATTCAGGCAGTGGTTCGTCAGTTCAAGGTTGACGGTCTGGGGTGCCGTAAATTTCACATGATCCCCTGATGTACAGACCAGCTGTCCCTTTTTCTTTCGAATGAGAGTATAAACCGAGGTCTAGTCTGTGCACGCACGCATTACATCGCACTAACTTTTTAAAAAACAATCCTGATGCTCATGTCCTAGATGGAAGAGTGCCAGCCATAATTTTAAATAAAATCAAAAAAAACGGCACGCACTATGTCCATTTTTCTCTATTCCCGGTCGGCAAGGATTTTGCTGTTAGATATCTGAGAGATCAGACGATCGATGCTCATCTAAGGAAGCAAGTTAGCGCCTCGGATGGCTTGAGCTGGATCCTGCATCGAACAGCGCCTTGAGCAGCTCTTGAGCTAGAAAAGCGCTATTTAAGCTTTGTGCTGTATATTCTCCTTACCATCTAGAGCTATGACCAGATTACTGTAGGCGGATAAATATTCAAAAGAAAAAATTGATGATGATGATGATGAGAAGGAGGAGGAGGAGGAGGAGGAGGAGAAGAAGAAGAAGGAGAAGAACAACAACATCAACAACAGCAACAACAACATGTCCGAGTTTTTATCCTTCTCTCTATTATTTATTCGTTCATTGATGTGCAGGTTTCCGCTGTCACGTGTGTTCGTACAGCTCCAACACCGATCACAGCACAGACTGCCTCGACGAACCGCAACTGCTGACGGCCGCTGCAAACTATTACGCCTGCAACCGCTCCTGTTTCATCCAAGAAAATTACTCCCTAGGTAGTGTTTGTTTGTTAGTTATACTCCTCTTCCCCTTCTCCTCCCCTCCCATCCCCCTCCTCTTTCTATTTCTTCTTCTCCTTCTTGTTGTTGTTGTTGTTGATGTTGTTGTTGTTGTTCTTCTTCTTCTTCTTCTATTTTCTTTTGGTGTTGTTGGTGTTGTGTTTCTTCTACTTCTCGTTCTCCTCATCCTTCTCCTCCTCATTCTCTTTCTGCACCGTGGAACCTCATTTTCTCTGAGCCTGCTCAATGAGGGCGGCTTCGATCTCCTCGCCCTCGGTGCCATGCCTTTCCCGGAAAAAGAAGAAGAAGAAGAAGAAGAAGAAGAAGAAGAAGAAGAAGAAGAAGAAGAAGAAGAAGAAGAAGAAGAAGAGGAAGAAGAAGAAGAAGAAGAAGAAGAAGAAGAAGAAGAAGAAGAAGAAGATGATGATGATGATGATGATGATGATGATGATGATGATGATGATGATGATGATGATGATGATGATGATGATGATGATCATGATGATCATGATGATGATGATGATGATGATGATGATCATGATGATGATCATGATGATGATCATGATGATGATCATGATGATGATGATGATGATGATGATGATGATGATGATGATCATGATGTTCATGTCCCCTTGTAAGGCGCAGCAAATCCATGCTGGAAGCATGCTCAGGGCGCACAGGAAGGGAAAATTGGGGTGTAGGGTTGGTGAGACAAAAGGGAAGGATGGTGGGGGTGGTGGCGGTGGGGAAGGGTGTGGAAGGACAGCAACTGTTGTTCAACCCCGGATGACTGAATATTGACGCCGCGGTGCTGTTGCAGAGGAGAAGCGCGTGGTGTCCTATGTCCGCACGTGCAGTGATTCGCTGGTGAGCGACGGCTGTGTGCAAGACACGTGGACGATCGTCTGTCGGTACACCTGTCACGGGGACCTGTGCAACAACTATGCCGGCGCGCTTCACAGCGTCTACCCCATCCGCAACGGCAACGACGCTGGAGGTGCTGGAGGAGGTGGGTTTGCAAATGCAGCGCAGCGTGTGACGGCAGCTTTAGTTTCAGTGTTTATGCTCGTCATCCTCGTGGTTGTGGTGTGAATACTTTTATCAACACGCAGTAGTGAAGATGTGACGCCGCCTTTAGCTCTTGGTGTTCGTCTCTGCTTTAATAATTTACGATGATTCTGGTTTAAAATTACCGTGTGACTGCACCTTTAGCTTTTTTCTAAATATATAAATTATATTGTATTTATTTATTTGGTGTTTATCTCTGCCTTGTTCATCGTGATTCTGTTTTGAAACAACCCACAAATTCGTTAAGGCATTGCTACGAGTGTCCACACCTTTCGCTGAGTTTGCAATTGCTGACTACTTCCTGATGGTTTTGATCGTTGTTTTTTTTTTAAGACAACCAGTTATGCGCATTCCAGACACAAATAATGAAGCAATGTGTGATGGCACCGATAAATTAGAATATAGCCACAGTCCCCTGCGTGGGATGCCTATATTGTAAAGTGACCGACTGGTGGACTGCCTTCAGTGTTACCACTAGGGTTGTTTCAGCAGATCTTTTATACGGACCAGGGTGAGTCCTCTTTCAACCAAGTTGTGGTCCTGATGTTGTTGTCCTGATTCGGCTCTCTGCAGTCCGCTGGACCCTGTAAGCAATGAATAACTAACTAACAAACAAACCTTTAGCTTCGGTATTTAACTTTGCTGCTGTCTACACATTGAATCTGTGTGGAAACAAACTGAATACTAACATTTACCGTTATGAAGATACATCGAAGCATGTAACAGATTACATATTTAAAGTTTGCACGTGGCGAATTGTTGTCGTCGTAGTTCAGCTTTAACCTCCGTAATTATTGAAGGCGGTCGCCGTTTACAGTAACAAGTCCGGTAACAAGCCGTGCAGGCAATCAGACAACATGAGGTGGCATTCACGAAGCACCTTAACCAAGGGATAAGTCCGCCAAGCCGTATGTAAACCCGTGCGTCTTCGCAAGACGTCTCCTCTGGTAAACTGCTTCATAAAATAGCACTCCCGAGTGGGGTGAATCCCGTGGAGAAGCTTGTTATTTTATTTGGCATAATGTAGTCTATACCTAATGAGTGAGGGAGCGTGTTCATGACGTGGGTGTCGGTCTATCGATGAGTGATCGAAGCATGGTTGCAGTGAGGAAAGAGAGAGCGAGAGAGAGCATCATACCGCGTATATTTCTTACGTGTATTTCAATCAAGTAATCTTTCATTTAATGTCTGTACACACATTTAAGTGATATGAGACCATTAAAAATTGAACTTTTAAAACACTTTAACTATTTTAAAAACTAAATTTAAAACAGGATATAACAATCTAACAACAGGAGACTTAGCAATAACTTTCACAATTTCTGTAACATTTGGATGATGCAGAACCATGTCGACAGAATTTGCATATTTAGTTATGTTATATCCATTTACTTCAAATATGTACATAGACACCTTTCACTACTTTATTGATTGTTCTTACATGTTTCTTACCATATTTACCTTTTGCGGGGTTCCAGATATGCATTTTGAGCTCGAATGTAAGGCGAAACGCTCTTTATACAAGATCATTATTATTATTATTATTATTATTATTATTATTATTATTATTATTATTATTATTATTATTATTATTATTATTATTCAATTGAATCCAATATTTTATTTTAAAGTCTCTTCATGTGATTTTAGACCGCTTCATACTCGTGCATGGACATAGAAACATATACAGTCAAATCTAACAATGAAAAATTGAGCTGCAGCGATAAAAGCTAACGTTATAACAAAATTGTACTAACTGCGGACATGTAAATTATACGTGCTATATCTGTTAGTGCAGGACTATGCAACAAAATGTCAATGGATTTTTTAATACCCGCATTGATGTTCTTTTCTTCATTTAGTGGACTCAAAATAGAACATTCATATACAATACGTTTAACGGGGATGGTTATAATTGTTAGTATCATGCTACACATGACAATAGGATATGATTGCGTTGCGTTGCGTTGCGTTGCGTTGCGTGGAGGCGTGTCTATGCCTTTTAGCTTTGTTTTGATGGTTGTTCTCAGGGTTGTGGTCATTAATAGAAAATCAATTCTTAAAGAAATATAATCAATCCCTCAGCATCAAGAATTGAACTTTCCGTTTGTATTGAACATGCTTTCCACTGAACTATGCATCATCATCATCATCATCATCATCATCATCATCATCATCATCATCAACATCATCATCATCATCATTGTCGTCGTCGTCGTCGTCACTCGAAGTTTTAAGAAATATATAGGCTTATTACTAAACTTGATAAATAATTTTTTGTGGGAAATTATAACCTGGATTAACGTTCACTACCGTGCTTTGTTTTGTTGAATGGTTTCGGGCAAACTTTGTGAAGAATGCCTTACCTTGGTTTAAGCTCAGTCTTCTGCCTTTGTGCAGTTGCTTGGTTTTAGTTCTATGGATCCGGGCAAACGTTTTAAGGAGTGCCTTACCATGTTTTAACTTTTGTCTCTTGTGTTCGGGCAGGAGCTCGTGTTTCGTTTTTAATGGTTTCGGACAAACTGTCTGTTGAAAGCCTATTGTAATATATCATATTGTATAATAATATTTTGTATGGCATTGTATTGTATTAATATTGCATTGTTTTGCATTGTTTTTGTATTATATTATGCTGTGTTATGTCGTAAACTGATGTATTGTGGTATACTACTGTCTAGTAATAGCGAATTGTAATGAATGGCTTTGTATTGTACGTATGTATATATTATACCTACACTTAACTCTATTTGCATATAAACAATGATTGCATTATATTTGTTATATATTCCTAACCATTAAAAGAGCAATATTATTGTTTACGTATTCATAATAATTAATTGTTTATAACCATTTTATTACCCATCCAAGTGGGATTCACTTTACATAACGCGAGGTAAATTAAATAAATATTATTATGTTAAATTAAGTAACGTATATGAGATAAATAATGGAAAATAGTTTTTGTGTGCAGGACTTTTCCCGTTAAACCTGAGATCTTGAGGCTAGCTGAGTGTCAGACATCTATCAAACTTAGGCTGTTATTGCTGTTGACTAATATAATGATGTTAACAGTGATTGGTATTAACTACCATCTTACCTTAATATAGCTTTTGTTTGATGATGTAGCTACTAAAAGAAGCATTACATCGCGAGAACTTACTTTCGTGTTCTAGCTCAGGAATGAAAGACCTCATCTTTTAGGCGGAATTCGGTCTATTTTCGCCGCCGAATTCCGCCGAAAAAAATATTTTTCACACTAAAATTGTTTGCAGTCAAACACATTTCAGACTTCTGGGCATTTCCTATACCCAACACAATTCACCAACGACGAAGTATGACAGACCATCCACCAAGCCATTGGACAACACGATGACATGCTCACAGTGGTGAAGAAACGGAAACTCCGATGGTGTTGCCACGTCACCCGAGCCTCACGCCTTGCAAAGACCATCCTGCAAGGCACGGTGCAAGGAGGGAGAAGAAGAGAAGAGGGAGACAGAAAAAGAGGTGGGAAGACAACATTCAAGAATGGACTGGTTTGACACTAAGCGAAGCCATGAGGGTTGCTGAGGACAGAGAAAGGTGGAGTACGATGTTTAAACGATCATCTTTGGTGCCCCAACGACCTTTGAGTTACGGGATAGGATAGAATAGGATATGATATATTTCTTTCGTCAGTATGTGATCGGCCTTTATTCTCATTTGGAAAGAATCTTCAAACGGATCACCAAACGGAGTGAGAGTCAGCCAAACTAAAACAGTAACTTCACTTCCTATCTTGTGTAGACAGTTGAAAATAGCTTCTATTGTAAAACGAGGGAAGGCTTTTTGAATAAAAGAACTACTCAAGAACGGCTGGCGTTGGGTTGGCCCGATAGAATTATTAATGGGGGAAGAGTCGGTGATTTTATTCGGGAAAAAGGATAGGCTTTTTGCGTGCCACGTGAAAAAGAAATTACGATATGGCAGCCGAGAATATGTGGCGATTGAAAGTCACTGTAGGACATCAATTAAACACAAGCAGAACGTTTGCTCTGTTCAAAACAATGTATGCTTTTTTTTCTTCAGTTAAATGATTAAATCATCTTTGGTTACAGGAAAATAAAAAATATATTTTAAAAATGTGCACGTTTTTAAACTTTGTAAATTCGTGGAAATATTCTCAGGATACGCCAGAGTGCACAGATTTTAATCTATGTTTGAATTCCTTTCGGGGTGGGGGAGAGGAGGGCTTGCCTCCGGACTCCACACCCCCACATCCCCCACCCTCAACCCCAGCTCCAACTTGTATTTGTGTATGCCTAGTTTGAGTAACATAACGTACTTATTTTAAAACATCAATGAATTAGGGTATTATTATTATTATTGATATATTTATAGCAGGTTTAAAGTGAATTTGCTATGGATTTTATTGTATGTTCGGGCGCCGGAATGTATAACTTGCGCTCTCCAGACCCTAAAATTTGTCCTCTTTTAGGGTCTTCCACCACTTTGATGCCTGTAGCTACAGAAATACAGCCAGTAAGCACTAGCTCCTGTCTCTTTCATCCCCAGTTGCTCTAGATTGTTCTCAGCTAAACGAGGAGTTAAACAAAGCGCCTCGGATGACTTGAGTTAGGTCCAGCGCCTTGAGCACCTCTAAACCTGTAATAGTGGGGGAGAGTCGCCAAATATGGACCACTTTTTCATCCAATCCAATAACTCAAAGACCGTATGTAATTTTTTCATGCAAATTGTTTCCTTTTATTGTTCAGTACATTGACTATCAATCACCTGAAGACGAGCAAGCCAACATTTCAATCTTTCACAAAAAATTTAAACAAAAAAAAATCAGAAGCGGTCCATATAAGGGGTACTAGAGCCAAATATGGACCGACTAGTATCTTAATATGGACTACTTTAAAGAAATGTAAACACATTTCTGACTTACAAAAATATAAAGTTTAGGCAATACCTTTTGATATAAAAACAACACAGACCGTGTCTAAAAATATACCGATTCAATTTCTAGCATAAATGGTAAAGTTTTAGACAAAACTTGTCAATCCTACCACCAGATACAACCATACTAAAAAAAAGTATTCAAATTTTCACCCACATGAACACGATTCTAAGTTAAACCAAGCAGGAGAATTGTATTGTGGCCGGCATGTCAACGTTAAGAGCATCTCCTTCCATGTGCTCCCTGATGTGCTCAATGTTTGGCATCATATGTCGGACAACTTTCTGTCTGAGTTCATTGGACTGGATAGTTTCCGTGAGAGGTGCATAAGAGGAGATTAAATTTTCCCGTGAACTCGAGGGGCCGTTTGAAACTCCGCATTCAATGCAATTACAACAGCTCTGAAAAAGCATCGACCATCAGATGGGGTCTCAATAACCTGATAATCAGAGAGAGATCCAATGTCTAGTCTATGCGTATTCGGACGTTGCGAGTCTGGCTGGACGACGGGCGGACATGGCGAGTCTGGCTGGACGTGCGAGTCTGGCTGGACGACGGGCGGACGTTGTGAGTCTGGCTGGACGACGGGCGGATATGGCGAGTCTGGCTGGACGTGCGAGTCTGGCTGGACGACGGGCGGACGTTGTGAGTCTGGCTGGACGACGGGCGGACGTTGCAAGTCTGGCTGAAAGACAGGTGGTATTTTGGGTCCCTGGAAGCATGTATCAGGAGACTGTTGACTGTTTTGTGCGTGGTGTGAGGTGGCAGCGAAAGCATGATGACATTGTTAGCACTCGCGATCTCAATGGCTTTCAAGTTTTTTGTGTGGGACTTGTGACCATCGAGAACGCGTAGCACCTTCCTTTCTGCACTGGGCTTCACAAAGTGTACAAAATGCTCCATCCATTGCACGAATTTTTCACCATCCATCCATCCAGTTTCCGAGCAGGATATGACACTTCCAGGGATGGAGCTCCATCACCCAGCTCAGCTGAAAGCCGCTTCCTCTTGAAAATGACCATTGGAGGAACGTACTGTGTCCCAGACGCATTTGTGCAGCACACTACAGTTGTGGTTGTGCCCCTCTCCCCACTTGACAGCGAGCCAACCTGCTTTTTGCCTCTCTGCCCCAAGACTTGTTGCCATCTTTTTTGCACTGTTGAAATGCCTGACTCATCAACATTAAATATTCTGTAAGGTGTGAGTTCATACTTGTCAATCAGTTCTTCAAGCAGATTAAAGTAATGGTCCACTGCTCTTCTATTAAACCCACTTGCTCTCGCAATAGAAGTAGCTTCTGGCTGTCTAAGGCTGAGGTCTGGGTGTCTTTTAAGAAAGGTGTAGTACCATTTCTTTCCAGCCATACCTTTTTTCTTATTAAAAGGATGTTCCAAGCCTTTTTCATCTGCCAGTTCAAATGCAAGTTTCATGACATCCTTTCTTGGCAAACCAAAGAACATTGACTCTAGTTTCAAGATCAGGTCATGGATTTCGTTCTCGGTCTCTTCGGGCAGGACTGTACATCTACCAAGCTTTTTAACACCCTTCTCGTGCTTGTTGGATCCATCGAGGTGACGCTTCAAAGTAGCCTTTGGAACACCATACATTTTTGAGCACATGTTGATCCCCATGTGCCCATTTCGAAATGCTGTCATTGCAAGCTCCAGATCTACTTCAATAAAACAGAACGATTTTTATCAAAACTTATTAAATACGCACGAAAATGAACAAAACCAATGTCAGACGCTCTTTACACACACACACACACACACACACACACACACACACACGCACACATACACACACACGCGCGCACACGCAGTCACGAACACACACGCACACACATTCACACAAGCAAACACACGTATAAATAGGATGCGAACTCACAGCCTACACTTAGGCCTATATGTTTTGTTTGTTTAAATAAAGGGTGAATATTCTATTCTTTTCCCCTTTTCACTCTTTAATGCATACAGATGCAATGCACACACACAGGCAAGCGCACGCATGCAGATATACAGCTTCAAACAATCTAAACAGATTTATATGCATATAATGACATGACTAGGGTTAGGAAAAAAGTAGTCTCCATATATGGACCACTGGCTCTTAATATGGACCAGTGGTACATATTCGGAGACACGGGTGGTCCATATTAGGGGAATCATAGGTATACTACTCAGGAGGTAATTTCTAGAAAACAACTAAACACTTTTGATTTAAACTCATCTCTCATTCGAAACAATTGAAAGACATTATTTTTCACAAAGGCGCTAAAACATACCCTATAAAAATGAAATGCGCACAAACCATAATACGCAAAGCGTGTTTTAAACTTATTAGCGGCAAAAAACACAATAGCTTACCTTTTCTTCACGCTCTGCTTTTCCGCCATGGTTATGCGTGCGATTGATTGAAGGGATGCAACTCTGAATTGCTCAGGTGTTAAAATTTTGACAAGTTAATGGACTTAGAAGAAAATCAACAGGTCCATATTAAGAGACGGTCCATAATCGGCGACTCTCCCCTGCTATATAACTACGATACGTTTTTTTTAATAATATGATTGATTTAATCATATAAAATTAATATCTAACCTCATTGGTGTCTACATATATGTTTACTCATTTACCGTTGGGGTGCCGGAGTTTTCTGTATAAATAGTATCCCCACTTTCTGGAAATTTAGTGCTTTAAATTCCCACTGTCGCTGTCTTTCTCCTTTGTTCTTTCTCATTCCTACTCTGTTCTATCAATCTACTATACTATCTTCTTCTTCGCTAGACCAGTCACCTACCTTTCCTCTTGAAAACTCTGCAGGTACAAAACTACTCATTTGTGTGTGTTACACTCAGTTTGATGTTGGTGTTTTCTATCAGTATTTGATTCAGCCCCGATGCTTGAATTCCTGATAGTTGTGTAACTCAGATTCGTTTATTCACGCAACCCGTCCAAACAGCGTACAAGTCACAAAGTCCACGTATGAAGTTTTCCACTTTTATTCAGCACACATCAACAACTGCATACAATTCTCAATTCAACTCAACAACTTTCACAGCAACTCTCAGTTTCACTATCAACAACTTCACTATCTCAACAGCACTCGGCACACGATTAAATAACCTCTCTCTTTTCTGGAACAATATGGTACATGGTAGAAATGACGTACTGCCACCAATCGAACTAAAGATCGTCATCACTGACTTACGTCATACATTATTATTTCTCCTTCCCGAACGTCCTCTTGCCTCGACATGCATCGGGAAATTTCTATCAAGAGTAAACACGCATATCCAGAAGATTCTCAAATAATATCGACTAACGCAAATTATCAACGTTATACAAAGCCTCTCCTAACAACAATGCAAACTCAAATCAAAGGTAAATAAACTCCATTATTGAATACTTTGCAAAACGAAACGATTAGATCTATCGTGCGCGCTTCCGACATACTTTCGTTCACGTTTCAACGTAACATAACCCCCCACTCAAGAAGAAATTTACCCAATTTCTTTCAACAACGTTGAAACGTAATGCACAAACAATGTACAGAATTAAAACTTACTTCAGACTGTCTCATTTACTGTCAATGTTCTCAGTTTATATACACAGAGTCAATGTTCTTCCATCCGCAAGTCTATCTGGATATTGTCAATGTTCACAGTTCATTCACACAGAGTCAATGTTTCTCATCTGCAAATCTTTCTGGATACTGTCAATGTTCACAGATCATTTACCCAGTCAACGTTTTTCATTTTCAAGTCTGTCATTACCAATATTCTTAGTTCGTCCACACAGTCAATGTTCTTTCGTTCGCAAGGAATCGACGCCCTCGTCAGTTGCGGTCGTCATCGGCCCAGGGTCAAAGACGATGATCACGTGGGCTTCCCTGGAATCATTGCGTCCTCCGTTGTCTTTTTCTTCCGTCGGATGTCCGACGCAGTCGACGTTGTCAGCTCCCAGAATGCATTCGCTGGGTCTCACGGTCAGGTTGGCTTCTGCGGGACGGTGGAACAGCTCCCTCAAGGTCTGCAGATGCTCTTTCCAGGTCTGGGTGTGGACTTCATGTTCGACCAAAGTCGTAGAGCCTGGGACATCATTGAAGCTATGGGGAAATTCGCCCATAAGGTCCTTGAGCTCCATCTTTTGACCTTCCGTCAAGCGTGGTCCTAGCTTAACGTCATTGATGCCTTCTTTGCTGTGGAAGTCTCCCAGTTCCAACAGTTCTTCGCTGTCAAAGCTGTCGTCGGTCACAGCTGCTGTTGCTGCATGTACAGTCTCTGTTGGCCTTTCCACGTACAGCTTAAGGAGGTTGGCGTGGTATATCTTGGAATGCTGACCGACCTTCACCTTGTAGTCGTTGATCCCCACCACGGTCTCCACTTCGTACGGGCCTTTCCACTGCATCAGCAACTTATTATGATCGGTAGGTAGCAGCACCAGCACTTTGTTGCCAGGTTTGAACTTCCTGTTCACAGCCCTACGGTCATAGTAGTGCTTTCCACAGTCTTGGGACTTCTTCAGGTTTTCTCTTGCTATTTCGAGAGTCTGCTCCAGCTTCTCCCGTAGCTCAAACACGTACTGGTAGCTGTTCTTCACCTCTGGGGTGTCTACTTCTTTCGTCCACAGTTCTTTTAGGATGTGCATCGGCCCTCGGATGGTTCTTCCGTACAGCAGCTCGAACGGAGAAAAACCGGTGGACTCCTGCGGTACTTCTCTGTAGGCGAAAAGTAAGGCGTTGATGTAGCGATGCCATTGTCTGGGCTGCTCGCTGCACAGTTTCTTCAGGGTGGACTTCAACGTAGCATTGAACTTTTCGACAAGCCCGTTGCACATTGGATGGTAGGGTGTCGTAGTTAAATGCCGGATGCTCAGCAGTCTGTTGACCTCCTTCATACAGTCAGAGACGAACTGCGTCCCGAGGTCTGTCAGAATTTCTTCAGGCACTCCAAGTCTACTGAACATGTCCACCAGTGCCTCTGCTACAGTTTCAGTGTCAATCTTCTTCAGTGGCACTGCTTCTGGGTACCGAGTCGCATAGTCTACTAAAGTCAGTACCCATCGATGACCTTCTTCACTCGGAGGTCTTATTTCGCCGATTAAGTCTAAGGCCACCCTCTTGAAAGGTCGGTCGATCAAAGGCATTCTCTGCATAGGCACTTTCGGGACCCTTCCTCGAGGTATGGTCTTCTGGCAAATGTCACATGATCGGCAGAAACGGCTGACGTCCGCATGAAGTCCTGGCCAGTAGAACACCGCCTGGATTCTGTCTGACGTCTTCTTGATGCCTAGGTGACCTCCCATGATTGAGTCATGCGCTACTTCCATCACCTGGCGCCTTAGAGGTAACGGTACCAATACTTGACGTAGTGGTTTCCCTCCGTTGACCCTCGGGTGCTGGAAGATTCGATACAGGATCTTGGCCTTCACCTCAAAATAGACCGTACCACTGCCTTTGGTCACGTGGTCTTGGCGGTTCCTGTACTTGTTTAAAGTACTATCAACTTCCTGGAGCTGGATCAGCTTATCTCTGTCCACGATGGCAGCTTTAGAGTTGTCGGCGACCTTCAGTGGCGTAGACGTCTTGTCTCTCTTGGCCTGGGCCCTGGTAGTAACAGCACTGACGATCTCTGGTCGGCAGGGCTGAGCCGGAGTAACCACATTGTCCCGTAGCAGCTCTGTAAGGTCTCCATCGGGAAACGGCAATGGATCCTCCTCCACAACTTCGACGCGTTGGGTTGAGGCAGGACTCCACTCTGGATCGGGGTCGTCGGGTCGTCTCGCGCCGTCGATATTCCCGATCATCAAATCATACAGCGGCTTCTTCAGGCAAACCGCTTCGACTTCGCCTATGTAGAAAGGTGTGCTGACTTGAATTTTTGCAACTGGCGCTTTCACACATTTGCTGTCGGCCATAAGTGTCCATTTTGAATCGCCAGTGAACTGTTCTTTAGCGATTAGGTCTTCTCTGACGATGACCCCACTGCAGCCAGAGTCTCTTAAAACAGTCACTTCATGATTTCCGACGCGTCCCTTGGAAACAGGCATGTTCTGTACGGTCACAGCTGCGCTGGCGACGACGGGGATGGATTTCCCGTTGGCAAGGAGGAGTTGGCCATCAGTCAGGCACTCTTGCACGTCCGCAGGGGTAGCTGTGCGCTCGGTCTCACTCGGAAGAATGACGCTCCCGCCGCACACTTGATGGTCAGATCTACTGTTTTGCCGTTGATTGGAGAACCGCCTCTGCCGGTTGCCCGCCGCTGAATTGTCCGTACTGCTCCGCTGTCCGCTACTTTTGTTTTGAGGACAGTTAGCCGCTCTGTGGTCTGTAGCGTTGCAGGTGAAACAGCCCCTTGAATGCCCTTCCCTGGGAGGAGGCGTGGAGTCTGTCTGTCTCTGGCTCGTCTGGCTTCCCTGGATCTGGTTCACATGGTTTCCAGTCTTCTGAAAATGTTTCGTCGCGCTGGGTGGCCCCAGGGTTTTCTCATGAGCGATGAGATATCTTTCAGCAGCCTCAGCAACGTCTTTTAGCGTCTGCAACTTTTGTTCTTCTAAGTAGGTCGCTAGGTCCTTGTGACAGGCATTAAGAAATTGTTCTTTCACAATCAGGTCATGGAGACTGTCGTAAGACTTCATTTCGCCTGATAACTCCACCCACTTGTGTAGATATGACGACAGGCGCTCCACAAACTGCTTTGGCGTCTCGTCTGACTTAGGCCGGCATTCACGGAAGCGTTTACGGTAGCCCTTCTCTGTAAAGTTGTAGCACTGCAACAGGGCCTCTTTCAAGACGTCGTAGTTTTTGGCGTCATCGTTCGACAGTCTGGTGTAAACTTCGAGAGCTTGCCCCGTCAGAAGTGCACTCAGTCGAATCGCCCAGTCTCGAGGTTGCCAATTGGAGCTTTCGGCGAACCTTTCGAATCTCGCCAGATAGCTGTCGATCTGGTCCTTCCCGTCGACGAAAGCTGGCAATTTTGGAGCCGTATGGTCGTTGGTGACTTGTGGCGCATGCTGATTGTTCTGGATACGCGCCAACTCTAGCTGGTACTGACGATCTCTTTCTTGCTGCTGCTGTTCAATTTCCAGACGCTTCAGTTCAAATTCTCTGTCTTCACGACGTCGCTGCTCCTCTATTTCTCTTTCTTCACGACGTCGTTGCTCTTCTTTTTCTTGCCGCTGCTGTTCAATTTCTAGACGCTTCTGTTCTAGTTCTATTTCTTTTTCTAGACGCTTCTCTTCCAATTCTCTTTCTCGTATTCTCTCCTGAGACTTGACGTACTCCGTCAGCTGCTTGCCTTTTAGATTTAGTTCAACCCCTTTCTGCCAGAAGTCAGCCATCTTGATGCTTCTGGAAAGTTCTTTTAAAGAAAGTTCTTTTCTGGAAGGTTCTTCTTCTAGAAAGTTCTTGACTGTAGAGTTCTTTTTTTCTGGAAAGTTCTTGACTGTGCTGTACCTTTCTAGACTGTTCTAGAACAGCACGCTTTCTGCAGTAGCGCTGATGCTTGTCACTAGTCGCCTTCGCTGACGCAGGCCCCGCTGTCCTCGTCGTATGCGACGCTGCACCACGCTGGTGTTGATGTATACGCTCCTGTGCTGAAGTAGACGCGACGTCCGCTCGTCGCTCTCTAATACTGGCGATGTAGCTCCGAGACTGTCCCTCGACGTAGTCCTGCGGCAGCCACGTAGTCCCGCTCTGTTGTTCGCTCACGAAGCAACTCTTCGGCGACTACACGCCCTTGCAGTCAACCCGAACCTATCGGTGATGTAGTCCCAGTATGTTGGCCCCTCTCGACGCAACTCGTTGGCGGCTACCCTCGATGACTGCCTCTCGTAACGTTGACTCGCTTGTTGTAGCAGTTGAACCCTTGGCTATGGCGTGAATCGCGGCTTGACCCCCAAAATGTTACACTCAGTTCGATGTTGGTGTTTTCTATCAGTATCTGATTCAGCCCCGATGCTTGAATTCCTGATAGTTGTGTAACTCAGATTCGTTTATTCACGCAACCGTCCAAACAGCATACAAGTCACAAAGTCGACGTATGAAGTTTTCCACTTTTATTCAGCACACATCAACAACTGCATACAATTCTTAACTCAACTCAACAACTTTCACAGCAACTCTCAGTTTCACTATCAACAACTTCACTATCTCAACAGCGACTCGGCACACGATTAAATAACCTCTCTCTTTTCTGGAACAATTTGGTACATGGTAGAAATGACGTACTGCCACCAATCGAACTAAAGATCGTCATCACTGACTTACGTCAAACATTATTATTTCTCCTTCCCGAACGTCCTCTTGCCTCGACATGCATCGGGAAATTTCTATCAAGAGTAAACACGCATATCCAGAAGATTCTCAAATAATATCGACTAACGCAAATTATCAACGTTATACAAAGCCTCTCCTAACAACAATGCAAACTCAAATCAAAGGTAAATAAACTCCATTATTGAATACTTTGCAAAACGAAACGATTAGATCTATCGTGCGCGCTTCCGACATACTTTCGTTCACGTTTCAACGTAACAGTGTGTGAGATCTGTTGGATCAGTTTGGGAATATTGGACGCTCTCTGACAAATGGCCACTGGGTCTTCCTATGATGTTATTATTTGGCAATGTAGGCATTTTATATGTATTTGTTTTGTTGATATTTTATAATGATGTTTGTATTCTATTTTGTTTTTGTAAATGGGGGTTCAATAAATTAGAGCATAGCCTCAGCGTCCCCTGCGTGGGATGTCTTTATTGTAAAGTGACCGGCTGGTGGAATGCCTTCAGTCTTGCCACTAGGGTTTTTTCAGCAGATCTTTTATGTGGATCAGGGGTAAGTCCTCTTTCAGCCAAGTTGTGGTCTTGATTTTGTGGTCCTGATGTGGTTCTTTGCAGTCCGCTGGACCCTGTAAGCAATGAATAACTAACTGTACTCATCAACATCAAATGCATTATCGCCTAATGCTGTATCTTAATGTTCAGTGAACAGGAATAAGGAACTATATTAAAAACTATATGAATGTTGTGGCATTTCTTCTAAATTATAAATAAAGTAACATTAACTGACTGAGTTGAATTCATATGATTTCGATGTTGTGGTAGTAATTGTTTGGTGTGGGTTTTGTGTGTGGGTTTTATTTATATATATATATATATATTTATTTATTTTTATTATTTTTTTTTTTAATCGTCGAGCATAATTACGACCATCATCGACGTCGTTGTAGTACTATCTGTTGTCATCATTAACATCGTCGTCAATATCGCCTTCGTCGTAATCATCGTCAACATTAACGTCGTCCTTATCATCATCATTGTTATCATCAATAACGTCATCATCTTCGTCGTCGTCGTCCTCATCTTCATTGTAGTCATCAGCATTTCCCTCTTCTTCCTTTTTTTTTTCTTCTTCTTCTTCTTCTTCTTCTTCTTCTTCTTCTTCTTCTTCTCCTTCTTCTTCTTCTTCGTCTTCTTCGTGTTTTTCTTTTCATTCTCCTTCTGTGAAAGAGAACTGGAAGAGATTTTGTGTGAGTGTGTGTGTGTGTGTGTGTGTGTGTGTGTGTGTGTGTGCGTGTGTGTGGGTGTTGTTGTATAACGACAGAAGTGAGAAACGGAATTTACTTTTTCAATCAAAAATGGGGTAATTTGCTCGTTCCTCATTTGTCTCGCGTTCCCTATTTGTTTCGAAGTACGCGGGAGTGCTTTTTTAGTGCATGGGAGTGCAGTTGTAGTGCAAAAGAGTGTTTTAAGTACAGAGGAGTGCACTATCCGGGACGGAGAAAATCCATCCAATTTTCAAAGAAATTTGAAGCAAAAATCGACCTATTTCGTCGCCTATAGGAGACGAACTAAGTCAACTTTCTTGAAAAGGGGTAGGGTAAGGGCTAGTTGCAGCGCTGCAACTAGCCCTTACCCTAACCCTTTTCTCTTCAAAAATGCGTTCTTTCCGTCAAAAATGTGCTATCCGATTCCTACATTCTAAAATTACCTCGTTTGTCACCGGGCACAAGAATGTGTGTGTGTGTGTGTTTGTGTGTGTGTGTGTGTGTGTGAAAAGTACAGTTAAAAGTATGTATGCATGTTTGTTTAAAAAGAATTAATTTTTAGTACTGGTTATATAGTCGTTTTATGTATTATTACATTTGTTTAAAAAGTTGTTTTTTCTGTTCTTCTTTTCCAAATCTCTGAGGCGCAGTGTGCTGTATGAATTCTCCATTGTGGATAGTAAAGATTGGTTAACTTGACTTGACTTCTCTTCTCCTTCTTCTTCTTCTTCTTCTTTTTCATCAGCCGCAACAACAGCATCAGGTTTCATCACCACAAAATTCAGACTATCATAAAATCTTCTATCCACGCACAAAACAAAGAGCTGCCGTTTATGAGTTCTTCATCCATTAGACGGCCTCAATCATCAGGTTGATTACTCTGCCGTACTGAACGGGGTTTGCTACTGAACGGGGTTTGCGTGGGGAAAAAAAAGTTAAATTATCGATTACAATCATAATAAAAATTACAAGTGCATTACAGAATTATATGCATCGTCTGGTTATTTGTTCTAATTTTTAAATTGTTATTTACAACGAAGACCTACAACGAAGACCTACAGCGAAGATCTACAACGAAGAATACAAAGCATTGAGATGAGGTGCTACAGAAGACTTTTGGGCATTTGCTTTACCCAGCACATCACTAACGACGAAGTCCGACAGACCATCACACAAGTGCAAAAAGGCAGAAAAAGAGGGAGACAGAAAAAGAGGTGGGAGGACAACATTCGAGAATGGACTGGCTTGACAATGAAAGAAGCCATGAGGGTTGCTGAGGACAGAGAAAGATGGAGTACGCTGGTTAAACGATCTTCTGTGGTGCCCCAACGGCTTTCGATTTACGGGGTAGGGTAGGGTAGGATAGGATAGGATAGGATAGGACTTTACTGTCACAACTAATACATAATCAAATAAAATGGCGGCGTACGTTTCCTTTTTTAATATTTTTATTTCACTGCATCTTTTCTTTTCAACTTTTATTTAGTCATTTCCTTAGGTAGTTAGTTAGTTAGTTAGTTAGTTAGTTAGATGATAGTTACTGCCTAAATGGCCACTATGGCTCGGCAGTTATTGTTATTGCTTTGTTAATAAATCATAAAAAAGGGGCTAGTTAGTTTATTTGTTAGTTAGTTAGTTGTTTGTTTAATGGATTAGGCGGTAGGGATAGCCCAGTGGTTCAGGACGTAAACCATGTGTATGTGCGTTTAGAGCGACGTGGATTCGAATCCTGACTTCAACAAAACTATTGCACTGTGTGTAATTTGCATATGAGTGGTCAACCCCTTGAGAAGATCTGTGAGCGTATAAGTTTGTTATATAAGAACAATCGCTTACCTACATATATACGTTTTTATAAAATCAATTACTTTTTTTTTTTTTTTTTTTTTTTTTGTAAAAACGTACCAGTCAAGTATACATACTAATTAATTTTTATCTTATCCGCATTATCCTTTTTTTAAATAAAGAATTATTGACTTGACTTGACTTGCCTTTGATTTTTTTTTTTAATTGATTTATCAACAACAACTTTTTTGTCTACGTATACCCATGTACTCATTTATTATTGAACCCTGCCTGTGTGAGTGTGTGGGGTGACAGAGACAGAGAGAGACAGACAGACCGACAGAGAGCGACAGACAGACACACAGAGACAGACAAACAAAGACAGACAGAGAGAGAGGGAGGGAGAGAGAAATGATGAGAGAGAGAGAGAAAGACACAGACAGACGGACATACTTTGTGCATCCTTTCTTCTGAGAGTGCCTTTGAGGAGAGACAGACAGAGACAGAGAGAAATGGACAGACAGACAGACTCTGCATGTTTTTTTCTCTGCGAGCGCCTTAGTATGTGCGCTGCGCTGCGCGAGTGTCTGTCTGTCTGTCCATCTGCCCAGCCTTCACGCTTGTGCGTGCGAGTGTAATTATACACATTTCATTTATGAAATATTACCTAAATAAGTAGTGCATACAGAAGAAAAACAACAATATCAACAAGACCACCAACACAAAAAACAACAACAACAACAATTCTGATACTTTGTACGCGCTATCATTTATTTCTGATTTTTCGTACACTCACGCCACACCTCAACTTACACATTAATGTCATCATACTAGCTTCAACCAATTACAACAACAACAATAATAATATAGATAATAATAATGTGCCGCAATGGTGCCGTGCCTTAGTACAATTCGACCTTTTATAGTTCAAGCAAGGCTTAATTCTTAGATGAATAGTATAAATTGATCTTGGACACACACAATTGAGAGATGAAATAATGAGAAGACGAATTTAAAAAAATAACGTCTAGAAAATTCACAAATCCAGCTTTCTGAGGGCAACCGTAGACCATGCTAATTTCAAAACCCTAAAACGTGCTACGAATGGCTATCATAACCTTCAGAGGTCGTCTAAAAGTTCGTAAGCTATGTGACTAGTTTCACGTGACAATTGGATATAAGAACTTTGTATTGCAAATGTGCTCAATCCCCCGTACTTCTCTATAATGAACCCTACATCTCATTCTAACTTTAAAGAAGAAGAAGAAGAAGAAGAAGAAGAAGAAGAAGAAGAAGAAGAAGAAGAAGAAGAAGAAGAAGAAAAACATTCACAACATATTTGCTCGCAATTATTCATGGTTGCTGAGTCAGGATGATGTTTTGACAATATCATTTGATCGAGGTAATCTCAAGGTCTTTCATGATATCAAGATATATCTCACAAAATATCAAGTTGCATAATCTCTCTTTCTCGCTCTCTCAAAATCGTTTGAATAAATATTGTTAAGGTCGTCTGGAGGTCAAGGTCAATGAAGTTTTAAGGTCAGTCGCATGAAGATGTCGTTAATCCGGCGTCCTTTTCATATCAAGATAATCATTGCGTGAACCATTTCAGGCAGTACGTCTTAAGGTCAATAAAATACGGAATGTCTGCAGTCAGTCATGTCCAGATCTTCTCATTTTAGCAATGTCAAGGTCGCTTTAATTAAAGTCATGTCAGCAAGGTCAAGGTCGTCTGAAAATCATTTTAATAATGTTAAGAACACTTCAAAGTTAATTCAGTTATTTTAAGACAATATCAAAGTCATTTCAGTCAGGTCAAAGCAAAGGTCATGGTCGCTCCAGTCCGAACAAGGTCGTCTCGAGGTCATTCATTTAAATCTTTCTGGTCGGCCCATGTCCATTTCTCGTCCTTCAAAACCCTTGCCAACTTTTCGTTAAAAGGTTTGTAGAACTTGTTCAGCAGGTCGATGGTCTTGTTCATCATTTGTCCTACATCGTAGTTCTTGCCCGCGTTAACGATATTCAGCGACCCGATCTCCGTCACTTGCTTAGGTGTGAGAGGGGCTTTAATGAATAGACACACAGGCAAACATGATTGTATTCTGATTGTGAATTTTTTTTTTCCTTAAAGTGACAGAATAATTTAGTGCGTCTTCCGACGTGGAAGCCGAGGGCTATACAAGACTGAATCATCATCAACATCATCACCGTCATCATCATCATCGTCATCCACATCATCGTCGTCCTCATCCTCCTCATCGTCGTCGTCATCATCATCATCATCGTCGTCGACATCATCATCATCGTCGTCGTCTACGTTGTCGTAGTCGTCATCATCATATATCTGTACTATCTCCTACACCACCACGACCATTCATCTCTTCCTCTTCATCCTCAATCATCATCATCATCATCTTCATCATCATTATCAATACTGCAGCAACTCACAAAGTTCGAGGAATTTGAAGATTCTCTGCATTTCCCCTGGGATGTCTGGGGCATAGTCTTCCATCCTGCTCACATAGATCTGATTCCGCGGGAAAATCCTCAGCCAGTCCTCCATGAAGACCGAGTACAGACCCTCGTGTATCATGATCTGAAACAGAATTGAAAAACATCGAACACAGAACCCTCCTAAAATATATATATAATAATGATCATGGTGCAGGTCATAGGCATATAACCAACATAACGTACTCGCAGCATGTGCCGAGGTTATTCTGACGTCATCTCTAGCAATCACGACATCATCATTTACCCTGACAGCATCAGTTTCATCAGCATCACCAACCACAACATCATCCCCACCATCATCATCCCCCCCCCCCCAACCACCACCAACAACAACGACAACAACATTGACAAGCATCAGGTTTCGTCAGTATGACCAACACCGCCATCATCCCCATTATCATCACCAACAACCGCAGCAGCAGCAACAACAACAACAACACTAACCTTTGACCTCCTGGCGAGAGAGTGGTTGTAAGCACACATTCTAACGGAGTAGGTTTTGAAGCAGGCGGTATACACTCGTATAGACTTCACTACAAACTCGTGAAACTGCTGAGGGTTCGGATCCTTGAAGATTTCGCTCGATTTGGCAGTGAACAGATATTTACTGTATAGCCTGAAAGTAATAAGCTTAACATAAACCATTTGTATTTCCTTTTCACCCTTTCCTCTGCATCCACCTTGATGAATGCGAATGGGAGTGTGTGAGTGAGGCGTTTTGCGTTTTTCCTAGACTTATAAACCTAATCATTTTATTTGGGAGTGAAATTGCTGAGGATTCAGTTTCTTAAAAGCACCGCTGTTGTAATGTATGGATGATGAGGCATGTTGTTGTTTCTTTAATTTAACGTCTCTTCACCTAAGTGATTTTAGACTTGATGGGAGCAGGGGGAAATATTAAACAAATAATGAATGGTCATAATGAAGGGAAAAAAGGATTAAACAAAGTACACAAAACTGAACAATTAAACAATCAAATTTGTAAAATAATTAGAACTTATACAAATTACGTCCAATATAACTACCAACCAATCCTTGTAAAATAATCTTCATGATTTACAGGATCCAGCGGGCTGTAATAAGCCGAATCAGGATCATTATATCTCATATATGTGATTCAATGTTCTGAATTTATACATATATAATATTCCATGTTCTTAATTTATGCTTCATAGAAACAATCTATTAGATCTAGTAAATAATCTGTACTGACTGTTGTTGTTGTTTTTTTACAAAAAACATCCAATAGGACTGTATATTAATGATTTTGCAATTGATATCCAGTAAATAATATTTTTATCCTGAATATTTTGAATATGTTGTGGAATATATTGCGCAATTGCACTGCATTCATTAATGAGATAATTAATAGAAATTGCTTGTTTGCAAATGCAAGCAACTTCCTTACAGTATTTTGTCCTCCACGAGTTCAAAGCAAGACGATATGCTAAACTGATAACAGTCCGCGAGGAATGTAACATTCCATTATATAATTTAATGCAAGGAATTTTATTTTTTATAGTTTTCTCAATTATACGATATACTTCATTTTTTGAGAATGGAATATCGAGCTGAATAACAGTACTTCCATTTTTTGCCCCTTTTTTTGCAATCCTATATGATGAGGCATGGAGTCTGCTTTGCACTGAGACCGAAAAGAGGGATCTAGACCTTTGAGTGCTAACAAAGCTACTCCACATCAGCTGCCACTTTTACTTGGGGTATAAAAGCAACGAATACGTTCGGAGCGCAGTCTTGGAATCTTGTTAGATCTGGGGAACCTTTCCTGGATACTGTCAAAAGGAGACAAGCTGGCATGGTTTTGGGCATTTCACCTGTTTCGACAGCATCTTCAAGATCATTCTAGAAGAACCTGCATAATCCTGGGGAGGGAGTGGGGAGAGGGGGAGTACGACGACGTGGTCGACAGAGAAAGAGAAAACGAACGTCAAGTAATAGACATCAATACCCAAGCCAGACCTGCTCTCTCTCTCTCTCTCTCTCTCTCTCTCTCTCTCTCACTCTCTCTCTCTCTCTCTCTCTCTCTCTCTCTCTTCTGTTTCTTTTTTTCTTTTTTTTTCGCCGACAAAGCTGATTGAAGACTTGCTGCTTCGCCCCACACGTTCTCCCCACGACCTGACAGGTTTAGGGACTAGATAGATAACCAGATAGAAAGCTAACTTTGGAGCTTCTTCTCTGTAATTTTATTTACCTTGTGATTACCACGGTGGGTTCCTCAGAAAGTAAAGGTTGTACTTAATGCGTGGCCTAATAGGGAACCAGTGAAGCCATGATTTTCCTTATGTAGTTATAATTACCTAGTGAGTGGGTTCCTGAGACTCAAGATGATTTTGCCGTTAGGGTTGAGATGGTGGATCTGAGAGGCCACGGTGATCCTAGGCTCTGAGCAGAACTCGTTGCCTGCCAAGGATGGCCACATGATGAAGTCTGAGAAATAACTCACGCTTCCCTCCCCTGGAAGTGATCAATAAAGAAAACGTTCAGTCGATGCATTAATCAGTCAAAGTATATCCTATGCTAAACAGAAGTTCAGGGCCAGTAAGATGCCTGTGCACAAAACCTGCTGTACAAATAGTGCAGATGACTGTGCTCGAAGATTTTAGTCACGTGGTCTCTACGGTAATCACGTGGTCAGCCTCCCTCTCACTCCTGGTAACAGAGAAAAAAACAAGGAAACTGCCCTGGCTGGTTCACACGTATTAACAGGTTAGGCCTCAACGTAGTAGGCTGAGTAGTCCTCACAGGGTCAGTTACGCTGTATGTATCATCATCATCTTCTTCTTCTTCTTCTCCTTCTTCGTCGTCGTAGTCATCATCATCATTATCGTCATCGTTGTTGTCACCACCACTACTCTGAACATCGTCTTCATCGTTATAACCATCACCACCACCACTATCATTGTCATCATCATCATCATCATCATCTTCATCACCACCACCACCACCACCACTATCATCGTCGTCATCGTCATCATCATCATCATCACCACCACCACTATCATCGTCGTCATCATCATCATCATCACCATCACCACCACTATCATCGTCGTCATCATCATCATCATCATCACCGCCACCACTATCATAGTCGTCATCATCATCATCATCATCACCACCACCACTATCATCGTCGTCATCGTCATCATCATCATCACCACCACCACTATCATCGTCGTCATCATCATCATCATCACCACCACCACTATCATCGTCATCATCGTCATCATCATCATCGTAATCACCATCAGCATCATCATCATCGTCGTTATCATCATCATCATCATCATCATCACTACCACAACCACTATTATCATCATTGCCATCATCATCATCATCAATATCATCATAATCATCATCATCATCATCATCATCACTCACCGACTACCAGTTTGGAGCTGCCTTTGGTTTTTAGTTCCTTGTCAATCTGTTCTGCCAAGGGAGCGAACTGGTCCACGTACCAATCAAACCCTTCACCTGAAATAGCAATAATGGATGCTCATGGTTAGTTGGTTGCCTGGGTGACTGGTTATGTGTTGGTTGAGCGGTGTGTTGACTTGTTAGTAAATGGGTGTGGGTTTGAATGCCAA